>MU225155.1:1491872-1527417 GCA_018584345.1 Thuja plicata
TACCATCTTCATTCATCTTGTTCCTGAATACCCACTTTGTTCCAATCACATTTTTGTCACTAGGTCTAGGAACCAATTCCCATGTATCATTTTTTATTATTTGGTCTAATTCTTCTTCCATTTCTTTCTACCAATCAGAATCCTTTCAAGCATCTTCAACATTTAAAGGTTCAATATGTGAAAGTAAACATACCTCTTCATCTACTGTTAACCTTTTTGCTTTTGATCTAGTCAAAACACTGCTGCTCTGATCTCCAATGATATTATCTTTTGCATGATACCTAGATGTGAACTTTGAAACTTTTGGTGTAATATCCTCATCTGTAATCTGTGACACTTCTTTGCTTGATTCAAGTTCATTGCATGAAACATCAATGCAATCAAACATTTCTTCAATAACAATGTCTTTACTACTAGGCCTGGATTCATCCTCAAACATAGGTGCATATTCATAGTACCTTTCTTGAACCATGAAATTATCATCTATCTTTACATGAGTACTTTCAATTATCTTCTTCAATCTCAAATTAAAACATCTATATGCTTTTCTTTTAGTAGAGTAACCAAGAAAAATACCTTCATCGCTTCTAGCATCAAACTTACCAACACCATCATCTCTCTTGATGTAGCACTTGCTACCAAATATTCTGAAGTATTTTACTATAGGTACATTACCAAACCAAAATTCATAAGGTGTCTTATCCATGCCTGGCCTTAGTTGTGTTCTATTAATAGTATAGAATACTATACTAACTGCATCTCTCCAATAGGTGTGCGCAACTTTTCCTTCAATCCTCATAGTGCACGCTATATCAAGTATTATCCTATTCCTTCTTTCAGCTATCCCATTCTGCTGTGGGGTTCTGGGTGCACTCAACTGTCTTTTAATTCCATGTTCTTCATAGTAGTCATAAAACTGGTCAGAGGTGAATTCTCCTCCTCTATCTGATCTCAGACACTTTAGTTTTAATCCAGATTCATTCTCCACTTTGGCTTTGAATATTTTGAACTTCTCAAAGGCTTCAAACTTCTCCTTTAAGAACGCAACCCACATCATCCTTGAAAATTCATCTAAAAAAAAAATGAAATACCTTTCTCCGTAGTATGATCTTGTTTGAGTAGGACCACATAAATCTGTATGCACTAGATCTAACTTGTTTTTAGCTGAGTTCTACTTTCTTCTGAAAGAGCTCCTTACATGCTTTCCCATAACACATTCCCTACACATTGTGTCAACTGGTCTTGCAATACTTGGAAGATCTCTAACTGCCTTGACATTGCCTATCTTTACTATATTATCAAAATTGATATGACAGATTCTCTTGTGCCATAACCAATTGTCATCTACTTTTGCAACAAAACAACTTACATCTGAATTGAGCTGAAAAACATTACCTTTTGTTTTTGAGCCTGATGCAATCATGTCTCCTTCTTTGTTGATAATAATGCGTTTGTTTTCTTTGAATTCCAAATGATAACCTTTGTCAAGTAGATGTCCAACACTTAGTAAATTGTGATGTAATCCATCAACATACAAAACATCATTTGTCTTGTTCTTTCCATCTAGTGTGATGGATCCTCTACCTATGATAGGTTTAGGAGTGTTATCTCCAAATCTAACCATACCGCCTTTTTATTTTTCTAGATGAACAAATCTATCTTTATCACCTGTCATGTGATGAGAGCATCCACTGTCAATGATCCAATCAGTTCTAATGTCTGCTTTGGAAATTAGGGCTAACTCCTATGTTTTCTTTTCATCTTCCATGTCCATATGCTCAGGTAATTTTTCCATGTCTTTAAGGGCAATGAATCCAATTTCATCTTCTCCTAAATCTTCATCTGTTACACCTTCTTCATCATGATAGCATTCCTTCCTGTATTTAGGTTTATAATCAGATCTAAATTTATTTTATCTTGTAGGACATTTGGATGCAAAGTGACCGATCTTGTTGCATGAAAAAAATTTGAATGGGAGTTTTTCTTCATATTTCCCTTTGCCTTTCTTTTCTCTTTTAGAAATCATGGCAATTATTTCTTCTAGTTCTTCATCAAATTCTTCTTTCTCATTATTGCTAGAGATCTGAGTTTTCTTACCATGGACTGAAGCTTTGAAGGTTGTTTCACTTTTGGGTTGAGTCTTCAATCTTGATATCTCAAATGCAGAGATTTTACTGATCAAAGTCTCTCTCTTGAAGTCTTGTGAAAATTGCATGGTTTCCTCCATAATACTGATCTTGTTCTCATAGTCTGATGTTAAAGTAGTCAATAGCTTTTCCATTATATCTTCTTCTGATATTTCTCCACCATTATTTTTTATTCTAGAAACTGTGCCATTTATCCTCTGATTATAGGCTCTAATGTTTTCTTCAAGTAACATCTCAAGACTGTTGTATTTCTTTTTCCATGTTTTCCTGCATGCATTCTTTTCTTGAACATCTCCTTCAAACATGTCTTCTAAGTACTTCCATATTGTGTATGCCTTGTCTACTTTCTTGATCTCAGAGAATTCACTGTCAGATAGTGCGCTTATAAGGGCTTCTTTGGCAACTGCATTAGCTGTGAATGTATCCTTTTGTTTACTAGTAGCATCATCTCTTGATAGGTCTTTTAGAGTGGGAATAATAACTTCTTGTATGGCTATCTCAAAGATGTCAAAACCAACACACTATAAATGTGTTATCATTTTGTTCTTCGAATCCAGATAATTTTCTCCATCGAACTTAGGACTCTCTTTTCTGAAGTATGTCATATGATCTACCTTAAGTTGTTAGGCTTTCTATCTAAGGCACTTGGCTCTGATACCAATTGTTAGAATAGTCCCAAAGGATAACTGAGAGGGGTGGGGGGGGTGAATCAGTTATCAGCTAATTTAATTCTTTTCCTTTATTAACTCCAGAATATAATAAAGTAAATGCACATTCAGATAACACAATAGACAACACCACAATTTGGTAACGGGGAAACCAAATGGTAAAAACCCCGGTGGGAATTAACACCCATAATAAACTATACTTGTGTATAATGATCCCTATTAGAAGATCTTGCAACCCTATTAGGAGTTTTTCTTTACAATGCAATAAGTATAGTGACCTGGTTAAGGGTCAGACCCTGTTAGGAGTCTTTTACAAATAACCCGGTTAAGGGTGAGGACTCATTGTCCAAAAGCTCACTACTTTAATGTTGAAGGCTACAACCTTTTGAAGAATAGATATGCACTAAATCTGATGATGAACTATAGAGTAGACCTGTTGTCTTGATCAGTTCCAGTGTATCATAATCTTTCATTTCTTCTTCGCATAGATCCTTGATGAATGAAACACAACTGATATTCTGCTCTGTACATTTTCTATCTCTTATCTTATCATTCACGATTAGCATTTCACAAATGAATTTCTATAAGTATATTCCTCAAAGTATAAGATCATGGGACATGTTAGCCAACTCTTCATAACATCCTTGTTGGCTTTACTAATCACACAAGCATAATTACAACCACGCAATATAAACTAAATAGACGTGACGCTTCACTAAGTCGGCCTCACCAAATTAACTCTAACTTTGCAATCTTTCTCAAACACGTTTGGCACCTTTGGATAAATATATTTAACTCATAACTAATCTTGAGAATAAACACGCATATACCAAAGATAGTTGCAACTCAAGAACCAATGCAAAACATCGGCTCTGTACAAACACATATCAAAACCTGTAATTGCCACACACAGAATTACACAACATAACTAAAACATCATATCTGAGTTTGTGTGTATGAACACGACATCAACAACATGTCTAAAACATGAATATAACCACACAAGGCTTGATATCATCATTTTGATAAGTATATATAGAACACTATTGTATATTATATGGTGTCATCAATGACAAACATACAATCAACTGGCTGCCAGAAGTAAATCTCCAACAATCATGACTGGAGCCATTGCATGCTTGGTGATGGTTGTATTATGATTATCATTTGAGTGTGTATCTAAGTCAACAAGAAATGATTTTCATCCTCTACCTAGAAATCAGGGCATAAGGATGTGTTTGTTCCCCTAACAATACAAATCTGCTTGATGTATCTGAAAGATCACTAACAAGATAACACCTTCAAAACAAGTTTAAAAAAATTCAATCCTTAATATACATATGTTTTTCACTCACCATCAAGTCTCCAAATATGATCACGGATCAAACAAACTTCACGCACTTTCAAGAAAAAATTTTCAAAACTGACAAAATATGACAGAGACATCAGAAACTTGCATCCCAGATTTCCTGGCTCGTATTTGGTATTCTGGATCGTATCTGGTATCTTGGCTCACATATGGTAAGCACTTCATTGCATCTAGGATAAATGGTTTCATTTTGTCCATCAAAAGCTTGTATCCTATATTTCCTGGCTCGCATCTAGGGGCTCGCATCTAAGATAGTGGGCACTTACAAAATAGTTTCTCAAGAAAACTCAGTTGATTTTGATGCCCTTTTGGCTCATTAGTCTGTCCTTGTTGTCTTTTCTAGTCTCCTTATTTCTGTGTCAAACACTTTTTTAGACATCTACCTTACATGTCCTTTCAGTCTCTTGTAATCAATCTCAATACGTGTGGTCTATCCACTTTTCAAAACAACTTGATTCCTAGCTCACTATCAGGGCATTCTAACCCTCTGATGTTGGAATCATCTACTTCCACCAAAACAAAAATGATACTTCCACCTAGACACACTCACTTGAATGATTTGAGATGCTACCTGACACTATCGGGAAACTTTGACAAATTTGAGGTACAACCACATGGTTAACACAAGATGCAACAAGTACATGTCTAAAGGATCAAGAGTACTTTCTAAAACACTGCACTTTCAAGGAGAAACATCTCACAGTTCCCAACCTGATCTAGACTCTCCAGAAATGGACAGGTCCCTTCACGGATGGAGTGAGGCTTTTGACAAATATGAAAATAGAAAAAACCAAAAGCATGAAGATATCAATGAAGAAGAAGAACCCATGTTCGATCGTCCTATATTTGAATCAGGCAGTGAGGAAGACATCACTAAAGAATAGTACAATAAACTCAAACAAAGCAGTAAGTTCCACAAAATAATGGAAAAGATGATTGACGAAGATAAAGAGAAATACTTTCTCCATCTATTATCCATTGGCATAAAGTTACCTAAGGATTATGATGTGGAACAACTAAAAGAAAAGGAGGTGTCGACTCCTATATCAGTTCTTTCCAAACAACTCACCTTGATGCAAATAGATCTTGTGACTCTCAAACAGGAGAAGGCTAAACCCAACACAAAATAATCTATGGACTCCATTTGTCCATTTCCTTTCGACAAGAGTATCACTATGGTTCCATTCCCTCCCAACATGGCAAGGCCAAAATATGACAAGTATACGGGAGAGACCGATCCACATGACCATGTTAGAGAATTTTGTGCTCTTAGCATAGAGTACATGCATGAACCTACATACCTCATGCGGCTTTTTCCTTGAACTCTACGAGGCAACGCCATGGAATGGTTCTCAAAGCTTACATCTAAGGTCAAAAATTTTGAGGAGTTAATTGAACAATTTATCCAACATTACTCCTATAATATACAACATGATGTGACTATGATGGATCTATGCAACTCTAAACAAAAGAATAGTGAATCCTTTACCCACTTTATACAAAGGTGGAGGAAAATATTTGCACGGTATTCAAGAGCTATTCCTAAATCTAAGAAAATAGAAATCTTTGTCAATAACTCAGTACCTGAGTTAAACTACGCATTAAAAATGCAAGTCTCCCCTAGCTTTGATAGGATGATTAAAAATGCCATCTGTATTGAAGAAGTCATGGTTAAAAAGGGGGAGATCACTCTTCAAAGTGAAAATAAATCTAACAACTCCAACTCCAAACCTAAATGGTGGAAGCAAAACAAAAAATTTGTCAACGAAGGAGTAGTAGATGCCTCTAATGTCAATTCTAAACCCAAGGTGTTTAATCTAAGTAACAACATGCAAGCAAGAAAAGATGCCAAGCTAACAACCCCCATACCCAAAGAAAACAATGATAATAGCAAGGATCATCCATGGACCTCCAAGCCTCAAAGAAAATTCACTCCTTTGGGAGAGCCTCTTGAAACTATTTTGAAGACACTATTAGATAACAAAGTTCTCACGATCCCAGATTCCAAACCGTGGGAACCAGCGGTCAAACCAAGGTGGTGGGATGAAAATTCTTACTGTGTCTTTCACAAAAACAAAGGACACAAGACTAACAACTATCTTAAACTTAAACATGTTATCCAAGACCTTATCGAAGGAGGCAAGATCAAAGTGGAAGGACACACTACCAATGAAGATCATACAACATTTTATAAACCATTCCCTAACTATGAGAAAGGGGAAGCAGCTAAAGGGAAAGGAAATGAAGTAAACTACACCTACTCCAATAATGATAATATGTTCAATATGCTAGACATTAAACCGAATTAGTTAATGTGGTCACAATTAAAGGTGTTAAAGACACATCTTTCCAAACAAATGCAGTGACTCAGAGCCAAGCACAAGTCACGATCAAAGGACCCAATTCCTCACCAAAACCAGTGTCAACATCCAAGTTTCCTATTGTTACTATCCCCAAACCAGCAGAAAAACACATGGTTACTATTCCTACATCAACGTATGACTTGGTGGACCAATTGCAATGAACCTCTACTAAAATTTCCATTTTTGAGTTGCTTAAAATATCCATGGTGCATAGGGAAATCCTGGAACAAGCCCTACATACCGCTAATGTACCAAAGGACCTTGATATAGACAAATTCCAAGTGATGTTTAATCACATCTCAGCGCCACATTACCTCTCCTTTTCTAAAGAGGATGATAAATCATTGACACATCCACATAATCAACCCCTCCATATTGAATTCCTCATTCATAAATCTCATGTTAGACGCCTATTGATAGATGGAGGTGCAGGATTGAATATTTGTACCCTTAATCTAATCAGGAAACTAGGTCTTTCAGTACAGACCATTGACTCTAGAAGAAAAATAACTATCAAAGCTTATGATGAGGAAGAAAGATCCTCTAAAGGTCTTATTGTTCTATCCATCAGAGTCGGACCAATTGAAAGGAATGTCATCTATCAAGTTCTAGACCTATCCCTAGCTTACAGCATACTATTATGGAGACCCTGGATCCACGAAATGCAAGTTGTGTCATCTACCTTCCACCAATGTATCAAGTTCCCACATAATGGGGTGGAAGTGACAATCCCTGCAGATGCCAATTATACTTGCAAAAATATCAAGGTAGGTAGTATGGTCCCGCATAACAAAGAGGATACAGATAAGATTTCTCTTGAGACTACCAAGGACATGGTTATGAAAAGTTTTGGAAAGACCTTAAAACTTGAAGAAATAGGTATGGGAGAATACAAGTTGGACATGACCCCGTCATTAACAGAACTTTCAGTATCAACAAGATCCTATGGAAAACCTTCCCCATCTTTCACACTTGCTGCATCTAAGGAGCCTAAAATCCACAAAGCAATTGGCATGGTTAAAGCATCCACATCTTCTTTAGATAACACAAAATAATAGGCAGTCTTGGCCTCGATTTACAAAGGAGAACCGACTAAAGCTGAGGTAAAACATGTGGAAATATCCCCGGAGAAGTATGGCAAAGCATATGATCTCCTCAAACAAATGGGATATAAAGGAAAAGGACCTTTAGGTGACAAAAGAAAAGGACTCATTGAACTTGTACACATAGAATTTAGGGAAACTAAAGATAAAACAGGGCTAGGTTTCAATAAATCTACAAACCCTACTTCAAGGGATAGTCTCATTTCTGACAAAGGGAGTGATGAAACAAAATAAATAGAGCTGGAACCATGGTCCTATGAAATATTATTACATGCTGGCACAGAGAATCCTGACTATCAAGTAGAGTGTTATGTACCAAGCTTTGAGATACCACAAGATATTCACATACCTTTGTTAGCACAAGGTCCTATTCAAGAGGTAAGAGACACAATAAAAGATGATCTAGAGGTACCATTGATAGCAATGGCTATGGAGAGCACACCTTGACAATAGGATTTACATCTTAACTAGGGGCAGTTAGTCACAATCACACATGTCCTTGATTTACCACACTTTAATCCACATGTGGCTAATCAGGTACATTAGATAACTATTGCTGAATTCTTAAATAGGTCCGATGACAAAGTAACTGACTCTCATGATTATGAGTTGGATGAGCTATATGTCACCATAGAGGACATTGAAATAGATGTGATTCACATGTTTATAGCTCCATCAGCACCCAACGAATATTCTAGCACTACTCCCAACAATATTGATATTCCTAAAGCAGAGGAAAAGTTCCTTCCCCCAATCATTGATGGAGAGAAAGGTGTTCTCTTAGGTCTAGAAGAAATTCAAAGGCGACAAGCTAGGAGCCTCCTCCTACAAAGAGATAATTAAGAAGAATACTCAACTGACGAGTCCTTAGAGTTTGGTCTGCATATAACTAACAATGACCCTTTTAATGATGATCTAACTCTTATTGATTTAAACATTGAGGAGATTAACTTAACAAAACATTTCATGTCAGTTAATAGTCTTGACGCTGACACGATGCTATCCTTCCCAGAGTCCAACTCCTTGTCTTTGATAAATCTAGATCTAATTGATTGGACTAATATAGATCCTATTCCTATCCTCGACTTTCCCAATGAGTACACCTTGGCTTTCTACCTAAATGTTTGTGAGCCCTACCCTTCTTCCACCAATGCAAGGAGCGTGAACATGTCAGAGGAGGATATCAAGTTTCTCAGTCAAAAATCAAAAAAGAAAAAAGAAAAAATGGAAATGACAGTGAAAACCACGTTGTGGCAGTGTCAGATCCTAAAAAAGTTAAAACAAAAGATGTATCTGATGGTGAAAACCTCTTAGAGGAACCAAAGGATGAGATTCTTGATATCCTCCACAAGCACATTCAACAAAAGGTCTTTAGTTCTGATAGAACCAACACAACCAGTTAATTTGGGCATAGCTGAAGTTTCTCAAATTGTTCACCTAGCACAATCTTTGTCAGAAGAGGAGAAGACACAGTTCACCAAGTTCCTGAAAGAGAAGAAGATCATATTTGCATGGTCTTATATAGATATGCCTAGACTGGATCCTGAATTGATAATGCACCACTTTTCTATTGCTCCCAGGATCAAACCCATGAAACAAAAACTTAGAAAGATGCATCCTCATGTTGCATTTCTAGTAAAAGCAGAGCTAGATAAATTATTGAAAGCTGGATTCATCAGAGTCATTGCTTACACAGGATGGATCTCTAATGTGGTCCCAGTGTCTAAATCCAATAAATCTATCAGGATATGTACAGACTTTAGAGACTTAAACAAGGCATGTCCTAAAGATGACTTCCCCCTGCCTAATATTGATATGAACATAGACCTCATAGTAGGCTATCAAATATATTCATTAATGGATGGGTTCTTGGGCTATAATCAAATAAAAATTGCCCCTAAATATCAAGAGAAGAAGACATTTACATGCACATGGGGCACATTTGCTAGAACATCATGCCATTTGGGTTAAAGAATGGCTGTGCTACATATCAAAGAGAAATGACTACTATATTCCATGATATGATTCATAAAAAATATGGAGGATTACATGGATGACACCTTAGCTAAATCCAAGGAAAGGAGCATTCATGTTGATGACTTAGAAAGATATTGGATCGTATGGAGAAATTTCAACTCAGGCTCAATCCTAAGAAGTGTGCCTTTGGGGTCCAATCAGGCAACCTCCTAGGATTTATTGCCTCAAAAAAAGGAATTGAGGTAGACCCTGGCAAAGTCAAGGCTATACTAGAGGTGAATCCTCCACGCAACATTAGTCAAATGAGAATGTTACAAGGGAGACTTCAGTCAATCAGGAGGTTCATGTCACAAATTGCCGACAGGGCACAACCCTTTACCAAATTACTACATAAAGGGGTCACTTTCAAATGGGATGAACATTGTGAAGCCAACTTTAGAGAATTGAAAGAGTACCTAGCTACTCCTCCTATTCTTATGGCACCCATTCATGGAAAGCCAGTACTCCTGTATATTTCAGCTATAGCCACATCACTAGGAGTATTTCTTGTAGAATAGGATGAAACTAAGAAAGAAAGAGTGTGCTACTACATCATTAGAACACTAGTCTCCTATGAACTCAATTATAGAATTATTGAGAAAGCATGCTTAGCAATTGTCTTTGCATCACAAAAATTGAGACATTACATGCTATCACATATAGTAAGGCTCATTGCTAAGATAGATCCTTTGAATCACCTCCTAAATAAAACAACATTAGTGGGAGGTCTAGCAAAGTGGGTCCTCATTCTAAGTGAATCTGACATTGAGTATGTAGATAGGAGGGCTATTAAAGGACAAGTCCTCGTAGATCAATTAGTTGATTCACCGCTCTAAGATGACGAACCTTTGAAGATTGTGTTCCCTGATGAAACAATTATGCTTCTCACTGAGTATCCCTGGAAGATGTACTTTGATGGTTCTTTCACAAAAAAAGGCTCTAGAGTAGGGGTTCTATTCATAACTCCTCAAGGCTACAAGATACCAAAGTCCTACAAATTGATGTTTCCATGCACCAATAACATTTATGAATATGAAGCATTGGTAAACAGTCTTAAGCTTGCCATGGAATGAAATATTGTAGAGTTACATGTGTATGGTGACTCTCAGCTCATTATCAATCAAGTTAATGGAGATTATTAGATGAAAGATGAGAAGTTGATGCCCTAAAAGAAGTTGGTTGATGACTTAAAGAAGTACTTTTTTTCATCACATTCCAACAAATACCCAAAACAGAGAAAAAATCTGTAGATGCTATGGCCACATTGGCATCCATGTTACAACTGGAGGAACATCAATTTTTCTATGATTTATTGGTGGAAGAATTATCCTATCTAGCCTTTGATACCCCTGAATACCAAGTAATTTGTGCTTTAAACACCCCAGACCAATCTCGGTATGCTAATAGCATTGCTTACCTAACTGACCAAACCATTCCCACTAATGTATCAAGAAATGAAAAAAGAGCCTTGATTAGGATAGCATCACATTATGTTCTCATAACTAATAACTTATATCGATGAGGTTTTGATGGTACACTTCTTAGATGTTTAGAACTCAAAGAGTCAGATCGCGCGTTAAAAGAAGTCCACAAAGGTGTATGTGGATCACATTCAAACGACTTTTCACTAGGAAAGAAATTGCTTAGAGTAGGCTATTACTGGCCTACCATGGAAAAAGATGCTATTCAATTTTCTAAAACATGTCATAAATGCCAGACACATGGAAATCTCATCCATGATCCTACCAGAGAACTTATACCTTTCATTACACATTGGCCATTTTAGCAATGGGCCTTTGACTTGGTTGGAAAAATATATCCCAAGTCTTCAAATGGACACAAGTTCATCATTACAGCCACTGAGTACTTCACAAAGTGGGTTGAGGCCATGTCGCTAATCAAAGCCACTAGAAAACATGTGGCTATGTTCATTTTAAACTACATTATCTATAGATATGGGATACCCTCTTCAATTGTAACAGACAATGGGGGCCAATTTAAAAACCAAGACATTGATGACCTTTGTGAACAGTTCCACATTAATCAACATTTCTCCTCGATCTATTATCCTCAAGGTAATAGATAGGCTGAGGCATCTAATAAAAATATTCTCAAGATCTTACACCAAACTGTGAATAAGTCTGGTAGAGACTAGTATCTACAACTAAATCTGGCACTTTGGGCCTACAGAACAAGCATCAGAATACCAACTGGAGCCATGCCATTTTCCCTCTTATATGGTGCTAAAGTAGTCCTACGTATTGAGGTTGAAAGCCCATCTTTGTGGATATCTTTACAAGGTCTTGTTACTGATGAGCAATACCGCATCTATAGGGTGAATTCTTTAGACCTACTTGATGAGTGCAGGCAATAGGCGTTCAATCATCTAAAGGTGTACCAAGCATGAATGTCCAAAGGGTACAATAAAAAGGTCAAACCATGACAATTTCAAGTGGGAGACCTCATCCTAAAAGAGAATCCTAAGAACCAGCCTAACCGGGAATAGAAAGGAAAGTTTGAGCCTAATTGGTTGGGACCTTATGTTATCACTGCTACTTTTGGGATTAGATCCTATCAACTAGCTACACTTGAGGGAGATGTTCTTCTAGATCCTATCAATACTCTACATTTGAAGTGGTTCTACACTTGATGTTTGGCTAGCAGAGCCTATATAGTAAATAGTTCTCAGAAAATACCAAAAACATTTAGAAACTTGATCCTGAAGAAATCCAAAAACAATGGAAAAAGTCTCAAAGAAAAGGTATCCTTGGTGAAAACATGGAAAATAGGCACCTTGATACTACAAAAACATTCAGAAAAGCAAAAATAGCAAAAAAATTAAAAAAGAGAAAAGTGCCTTCATGACCACCTGGTAAGACATGCCTCCTGGTAGAAAAAAGAAAGTGGTGAAAACTTGGCAACCAGGCATCACTTGTGTTCTACACTCCATCTATCAATGCATTACTGATACTAAACCTTCATGATTATACCTATGCTAAGAGTTGACTTTGTTTCCTTACGAAAAATCTTATCCTCGCTTAGGATTTATCTGCATTTTTGTCTTAGGATCAAGTCATTTTGCATTGAGGGCATCTTTTCCAGTATGATAGGTTGCGTCTGCTAGGTCATCATAGGATGGTTTGTCTTGTGATACAATGCTTCTTGATGCTTTCACTAAACTGTCCCTTTTCAAGAAACAAGGATGGCACAAACATTGCACTAACCTAAATGGTGTTCTTGAGACCTACATTGGATTGCAAACAGGAAGAAAGTTATACACAGACATGGAACACATATTTTCTTGAATTCCAACTTTTTGATTGATGAATCTCTACTGCACTTGAAAAATAAATCAATAGTATTTCTCAATACTACCTAAACACAGTTTGATCTTGGTTTGATTATAACTCTTTTATGTAACCATGATGTTCTAACTAAGGGCATCTAAGCATTTATGAATTTTTATTTGATTGATTAGCAATTGATATTTATTATGTCTTTCGAGTTACTCCATGATGTTTGCGCACAGATAAAGAGTTACAAGGAAAGGGGGCATAACATTTTCTTGGTTTTCTGTGTATGGTGATTGTTCCAAATGATCCTATACATTTCACCTAACTTGGATGTTTATGGTAAGAGCTACCAACATGCGGGGATAGCCACATATATCTCGATCTTTGTTATGTGTAAACTATAGTGAGGTTGAAACAATTTCCTTGTCTATTTTATAATTCAGGTTCTCACTAAGGTATACGAAGCATAATTTACCCAAGGATATAAATTTTCAAGGTTATTGCAGGTCCAATTTCGTACCTTACATAGATTCTAATATAGTAAAAGGAAGGTGACTATTTTGTTATCCTGGCTTCTATGCCTTGATGCATAAGTCTACTTCTGACATTTCATCCAATAAACATAGTATTCATACTTTCACAATATCAGTAGGTATTAGTGATTATTGTAATATCAGGTGATATCCATTCCGACAAGTGCCCAATGATGATAAATATGTTACAATATCTGCCAAATCAGTGACAAGTCCTAAGAGTCTGCATATAAATGCATTTAGAGATTGCATGATGCATATTTAAACAAAGGGAATGTGAGCTCAAAAATGATTTCCATTTTTCTTCTAAATCCAAGTTAATTACAAATTATTCCATTTAATATTACTGATATTTATACCATTGCACATCCATAGCATACATTTTGCATCCATAAAATGAGACAGAAGGAAAAATACAAAAAAAAAGCATTTATGCATTTCATTTCTACATCCTAAGGGCATCCATACATTTTACTTGCATAAGAAAAACTCAAAAACATATAGTTTTCACATTCACATAGTATCATTTAAAACATATTTGTATCAGTGATACATTCCAAATGCATAAATGATGTCATCATCTAATCTAATTCATCATAAAATGAAGATATAATCACATGTGCAAATAATTCTATCAAAGAAGATGGAACTCATGAACCATGTCAGCATCAGAAACAACTGCATCAGATATATATCATGCTAAAAATATCAACAACATGGCACAAGTCTACACAAAGAGTATTAGAGGATCAGAAAGAATTAGATATACATATATAAAGTGTCAATGGTGCAAAAGAATGGCCTCACAGGGCTCTGGATATACAATATGATCTCACAAAATAGTACAAAAAGATATGTCTCATGTCTGACTCCCCCCATCTCCCTGATCTGGAGGAGGAGGAGGAGGAGGAGGTGGTATGAATAAAGGTGGAGGAGGCATCATTCCCTTAGACTTTTGGGAAACCCATGAATAAGAAAGTGCTCTCTGGCCCTCTGGAACTGCAGCATGGTATAAAGCAAAGTAATAAGCTACTCTCTGTCCCTGGTGAGTGGCTATTTGAGGTTGGGCATCTCTCTCTGCTCTGAGCATATCACCATGCCTACCCCACTCTACCCTAAGGTGCTCCAACCGTGAATCCCTCTCTATCAATAAACCCTCTAAAGTAGTGATGCATGCTCTCAGCTGCTCTCTCTCCTACTCACACTGAGATAGTGGATCTCCATCTCTGCCAGAACCCCTACCAGAATCTTGTCTTGAGCATCTGTCCTGTGACCTATCTGGCTGCCTCTACTATTTCTACCTCTACTATCTCTGCTACTCCCCTGTAATTAACAAACCTGGATCCATCTTGGGAGCAACAAATCTAAAGCGGGTACACTGACCCTCTCCACTGCCACTGGCCACATCTGTAGTGCCACCCATAGCTCCACCTTCCCTATCATCTCCACCATTGTCCCCCTCATCTAGAGGAGGGAAACTGCCATCTTGTCTCCCTCCATCCCTAGCTCCATCTCGCCCTCCTTTGGCATCCCTATCTCTTTGCGATCTTCCTCTCCCTCTGGCAAGACAATCATCCAAATCATAATCTATCTAATCCTCTATATGAGGAATGGCCTCCTCAGGCACTGTGAATCATGGAAATGGATGCTGACGCATCTCTGCTGCATATCCATCTGAACAACCTACATCTGTGACATCATGACAAAGATCCCAATCCACTCAAACCATATCTCAGATCTCTTGATGGACGGTCTCATATACTAGCTGGGCACTCCATAATGACGCCTCATCATGAACTCTAGCATATACAGTCACGTCCTGGGTTCTACCCTGTCATCAGAAAAATAGTCTCAAGACTCGGGTGTGTACAAAATGCTCTACAATGTATTTGGTCCTCTCAATCAGGTACCTTCTCTAAAACAAGAATGGAACCTATCTCACATCTGAGGTCCACTCCTCACAGTCCAAGTACTACAGCCATACTACCTCTATCATATTGTCAAACAGACACTGCTAGTACTCTACCTTGCCTAGATAGGACTGCTGGATAAGACTGGCGTACATATAAATATAAGGATTATTAGGTGCCCATTTCCTGTCTACAATGGGTCATTCCAAAGCACACCTCATGGCCAATAACTAGAACTCGCAATATGTACCATACCTCCTCAAGAGTGAGTGTCATCTCCTCGGTCACAAGATGGAAGGTGTTGTGCTCTAAGTGCCATCTCTCAACAAGAGCAGTCAACAACCTCTGATTTACCCCTATATTAGGTAAACCAATCAAAGATCATAATCCTACATGAACTACTACCTCCTACTCATCATCTGATAGCAGTTTGGCCAAAGCAAGCACACACCGCATATATGTACCTTGAAATGTGACTACCTCAAAATCAACCTATTTCTGGCAAATAAAAGATAAATCAGTGTTCTATCTATGAAAAAAATGTAGAATCATGATCAGCTAAGTGATTCAGTATCCGCAGGAGACAAATAGTTTAAAATGGATAAGTTTCTAAGTCCCAACAATGAGATGCGATCTTGGAAAATTAGGCTGCGATCTCTTTTAACAGATGCAATCCTAGAAATACAGGATGCAATGGAGAATACTGGGTGCGATCTCAGAAATCTCAGATGCGAACCCAAAAATAGGGTATGAACTTGAAAGGACAAGATACGACATAAACCAAAATTCAACTTTTAAACTACGTCAAAATGGGGAAAACCAAATGTGATCCAAGAATTCCTGGATGCAACACAGAAATCTGAGAAAATAGGATGTGATCTAGGAAATACCGGATGCAACACAGGTTTGACAGGGTGTGATTCAGAATCCTGGATGTGACCCATAATTCAAAGGGCTCTAAAAGCTACAGATTTGCATGAAATTCAAAATTACAAAATTCACGAGGTAGTTTTGTGAGTACTTACCGGAGGTGCATAATCGGTCAGGCACTAATGATGATGACTGAGCTCGAAATGATGCTTCCTAACTAGGACCACCGTCTTCTCTACATAGCTCTCAAATTTACTATGGGTAAAAGTGAAAATGAATAGTAAAATGGTAATTTTTGAGACATATATTAGTGTTTTGAGCTATTTAGGGGTTCCGAAACTCCTCCCAAGCAACTAAAATTCCATTTATGTTCTCTTTTTAATCAATCAAGAACCAAATCAAAGGTGCCTAAGGTGTTTTATGCAATACAGTAACATTTTTACGACAACTCCTGAAAATGCAAAATTGCTCCATTTCTTCCGAAAGTCTGTCAAATTGCACATTTCATCAAAAATCTTGGTCTGATATCATTTTATCCATCTCACCACTCACATTTTCACATGATTAACTTGGTTATTGGGTGTTTATTCTTAAACACACCTTATTTCTTCACTTCTTCTACTTCATTCTTTCTTGCCTCACCCGTTCCATACAAGTGATATATCATTTCAAAAGAGGGATTTTGTTTCTTTCCTTCGATTTCATTCCCGAGGGGGCATGATCACACTATCATCAATCAATTCTTGCTCAAAACAACATTAAAATGACTTCATTATCAAACAATTAGAGGCATGACAATTTCCTTGGCTAACTCAGAACTGTTGGATAGAAAGATTTGGTTCTCATAAGCTAGATATATTGTGTTCCCTCATTTTAAAATATTCTTATTAAGCTCCTGGCAGCTTCATACTGACTTTTGGATGACAACCAAGTTAGGAATCAGTATTATCAATCTTTGGATGACAACCAAGTTCAGAATTGGTATCTTTAAGATCTTTTATTAACCTTTGTATGACAACCAAGTGCAAAGTCAATTCTATCAGTTTAGTTCAATCAAGTGCAATTGGAAGCTTGCAATGGTCTTCTTAATAGGGAAAGATACCCTAGATCACTAACTTGAGAGAGCCAAATGCTTGACACTTATCACAAGTGCAGGAAAAGGATTTGATTAAGGTTCTCACAACCCCAAAACCCCAAGGGTGACCTAATCACTAGGTCTTATCAATCCTTCAACACCAACGGCCTAGGTTGGTCTCATAAGCCAAATGACCCTAAATCACAAGAATATCCCCCCAAAGTGGCATGTAGGACCAGGGGTGACCTATGCTTGTAGGTATGGTCTATTTAGGTCCCTACTACTTAGTTCCAATAGTTCTTTCACTTAAAGACAACCCACACACCATGGTTGCTTCACAAACCTATGTTTTGCTTGTAGCCTATTTTAGAGGGAGTTTTGATCTCATCTGAGATTTCTCCACACAACTACAAGAAATAATCAAGGATTTGGATACCCTTTGTGACAAAAGACTTTGGACTAAAGCCTTAGAACTTGGAATTGAAAATAAGGCAGGAAGGTGAACCAAATTGCTCTACCAATTAGCTCTAATTAGGCCTCCAATTGCACTACAAGTACCATGTAGATACATCCAATACACAAACTGGCTATTTGATCATGTGAGGGATGCATAGATGTCTTCTCCTCTAACTTAGAGCCTCTGATCAATCTCAAGACAAAATATATGACTGTTGTCCTAAATCAGGATTAGTGCATACATATGAATATACACCTAGGGCATCAATTCTTTCCCACTTCCCTACAACTTGAGAACCCTATCTTGCAGTATATTGAAAATCATCCTAAGAAAAACCTTTCCACCAAGGAGCATTAGATTCCCATGGTGGAAAGTGAAGATACACTTAATTCTTCTAGAAACCCTAAATTAGGGCCTATAATCCAGGCAGTGAGTTTGTAAAATCTACAACTTACAAACTATGATTGATCAAAAGCATGAGAGAAAAACCAAAAGGAAGAAGATTCAAACCACTATCCCTCTATGTTAGACTCCCATGCTCCTCAGGCCATACTTGTCCATACACGATGACTAAATGCTTCAGAATGTAAAAAAATGGTTATTTTTATTGATTTCAAAAATGATTATTACATGATCAGCCTACCACCCACCTAAAAGGGATATTGTAGGCACTCCCAATGGTTACAAACCAATTTTGAACCAACTTGACCGTTTGGGAGTTGATTTTTGAAAAGTTGTTAAGTTTTCTCAAAAGTTGCTTGACAACTTTTGAGCAACTTTTATATTTTATGCATTTTTGCAAATTTGGTCAAGATGTTATTGACATGATCCCTAGTGGGTCCAAACACTAAAAACTCAAAAAAAACCTATTTCTAGGGCTTGGAATCATAATTGACTCATAGTGACCATAGGGCTCATATTGTGCCAATCTTGGTACTATGGTCTTACATGGTGATCCAATGACTAACCCTAGTGTTTAAGTTTGTAGAGGCCTCTTATGACCTTGAATGAACCCCTAGGGTCCATAGGAGCATGTGGTTTAATTTTGGTGCTCCTACACCATACTCCCCATGAGATGAGAACTCAAGTTCCCACTTGAGGGTAACTGTTCCAACAAAGTTCCATGCTGCTTGATCTGGTCCTCAGTCATCCAAGTAGCATCTATTGAAGGAAGACCTTTCCATTTAACTAAGTATTGCATGTACTTGTTCTTTCTGGTTTGCTTCAAGACTTTTGTGTCCAAAATGGAATCCAATTCTACTGGCTTGCTTGGTGGGAAATTAGTGACATAGTCTTCCTCATTCAAACTTGTTTGTGTGTTGTGATCATTTGGTTGATCTGTTGTAACCTTGTATGGAGTGACATCTACAACATTGAATATTGGAGAAATTTGCAATGTAGGAGGAAGAGATATCTCATATGCATTCTCACCCATTTTGTTAAGGATATTGCATGGTCCAACTTTTTTCATATGAATTTTGGAATATCTACCCTTAGGTAGTCTCTCTTTCCTCAAGAATGCTCATGCCTTGTCTCCAACTTTGAAGCGAATTTACCTTCTTCTTTCGTCTTCATGTTCCTTGTATTTCAAAGTTTATTGTTGTAGTGCTTCTTTCACCTCATTCTGCACCTTTTTTATAATTTTTGCCAGTTCTTATCCTTGAGCACTGATTCTGAAATCAGATGGGAGTTCTACTAGATCCAATGGTCCTTTGGGGTGAAGGCATATACTTCTTGGAAGGGTGTCTTGCCTGTTGACCTATTCATAGAATCATTGAAAGAAAACTTTGCTTGGGGAAAGATTACATCCCAACTCTATGCATACTATTTGGTTAGGTATCTTAGGAGATTGCCTAAGTATCTATTGACCACCTCAGTCTTCCCACCCATTTGTGGATGATAGGCAGAGCTGTAGGTTAGATTAGTGCCAAGTTTCTTGAGGAGTGTTCTCCAAAAATGGCCTTGAAACTTCACATCCCTATCAAATACAATTGTTTGAGGCAAACCATGGATCCTGACTACCTCTTTAAAGATAAGATGTGCAATATGAGAAGTGTCATTAGTGCTTTTACATGGTACAAAATGGACCATTTTACTGAACCTATCCACTATCACAAAAACACTATCAAAACCTTGCTTTGTTCTAGGCAATCCCATGACAAAATCCATTGAGATTGATTCCCAAGGTCTAGAGGGAATTGGTAAGGGTTGATATAACCCTTGATTTGTTGACACACCTTTTGCTTGTTGACAGATGGTGCAAGTTTCAATAAACTTCTTGACATCATTGTTCATTCTTGGCCAAAAATAACTTCTTTTCACCATGTCGGCAGTCTTGTCAATACCAAAGTGTCCTCCTAGTCCACCACAATGCTTCTCCCTTATTATATTTGCCCTCATTAAGAATTTGGGAATGCATATTTGAGCTCCTTTGAATAGGAGTCCATTCTGAATCAGATATTCAAAAAAATCAGTGTGGTATCTGCCAACCATATTTGTACAAACTTGATAAATCTTTGCAAAATCAGGATCATCAGGATATAGGTGTTTAAGTGAATCAATTCCCACACTTTGGAGTTGGATCTCTTCCACCAGACCAACCCTCCTACTAAGTACATCAGAAACTTTGTTTGCTACACCATTCTTGTGTTTGATGTTGAAGGTGTAGGCCTGCAACTGTTCTACCCATTTTAGATGTCTGACAGAGAGTTTCTCTTGTGAATTGAGAAAACTTAATGCATGATTGTCCATGTACACTACAAAATATTTAGGAATTAGGTAGTGTCTCCATTTCTTGAGGGCTTGGACCATGGCATAGAGTTTCAAGTCATAGGTTGAGAACTTCCTTTTAGCCTCATTTAATGTATCTGAGAAGAAGGCAATTGGTTTACCTTCTTGGCTTAGGACTGCCCCTGTGGCCAAGTTACTTGCATCTATCTCCACTGTGAAGACCTTGTTGAAATTAGGAAGAACCAAGACAGGATACTGAGAGACTCTATTATTCAAGTATTGGAATGCATCATTTGATTCTTTTGTTCAAGCAAACTTGTTCTTTCTACCTCCTTTAATGCTGTCAAGTATTGGTGAACATACATGACTGAAGTTTTTAACAAATTTCCTATAGAAGGTAGTCAATCCATGGAATCTCCTTACATCTCCTTGGTTCTTGGGTGGGGGCCAATTAACTATGGCTGCAACTTTTTATGGATCCATTTTGAGAGTTCCTTATGAAACCACAAATCCTAGGAACACAAGCCCCTTCATAAACATGCACTTTTCTAAATTGATCACCAATTTGTGCTGATGAAGTCTTCTTAGTACCTATTCCACATGATTATGGTGTTCTTCCTTGCTATGACTAAATATTAGTATGTCATCAAGGTGAATAACCACAAATTTGCTAATGAAATCAATGAATATCTCATTCATAAGTCTCATAAAGTACTAGGGGTGTTGCTTATCCCAAAAGGAATTACTAACCATTCAAAAAAACCTTCAGTAGTCTTGAATTTTGTCTTCCATTCACCTCCTAGTTTTATCCTTATCAGATGGTATCCAGACTTTAAGTCTATCTTAGTGAAATAGCATGCACCTCCTAGTTGATCCAGTAGATCCTCAATTCTTGGCATGGGGAACCTATATCTTATAGTGATCTTGTTTAGGGCCCTGCTGTCAGTGCACAATCTCCATTTGCCATCCTTTTTGGGAGCCAAAATTGAAGGGACAGCACAAGGGCTGAGACTCTTTTGGATGAGTCCCTTCTCTAGCAATTCATTCACTTGCCTTGCTATCTCAGCATGTGGCACTGGAGTCATCTTGTAGGGGGCTTTGTTAGGTAAGGGGGAGCTAGGGATTAAGTCAATTTGGTGACTGATATCTCTCAAGGGAGGGAGGGTTGTGGGCAGATCACTAACAGTGACCGCACTATAGTTTTTAAGCAACTCTTTAGTTTCATTTGGTATAGGTTCATCCTTATTAGATCTAACAATATCCTTAGGTTTGGATATTAAGACATATGCTTTAGTTTCAGACTCACTCAACACTGTAAGCATTTCTTTTCCTCCCATGGTTATGACAGCAGACTCCTTATCTATTTTAATGTTAGACAGGGGCTTCATAGTGAATGTTTTCCCATCTCTAGTGATGGAATAGGTATTTTTCTTGCAGTGGTGGGTAGCATCGACATCATACTGCTAGGTCCTACCTAAGAGGATGTGGGAAGCATCCATCTCAACCACATCAAAAAGAACTTTATCCTTGAAATCTGAGATTGAAAACTCTACCCAAGCATGTTCAGTGACTAAGGTTTGTTGGCCTTTTGTAAGCCAAGACACATGGTAAGGAAAAGGATGAGGTTTCTTAGGGAGGCTTAACTTCTGTACCATTTCACAAGAAACAAGATTTTCAGTGAAGCTAAAATCAATAATTAATTGACATACCTTTCTATTGCATTTGATCTTTGTTCAGAAGAGGTTCTTTCTTTGTGGAGGCTCTTGGCTTTGTGGCACTTGGAGGAAGACTTGCCTCATCATCAAGCATTGTCCTTCTTCTAGTTCTAAGTTCATTTAGTTTGAATTGTCTTCCTGCTTGTCCTCTTGGATGAGTTGTGCTCTCCTTTCTCCACCATTGTTATTGTTCCTCTTTTCAGGGAACTTACCTGCGTGATGTCCAATTGGTTGTAATAGTAGCACCTTAATGGTCCATTTCCTCTACCACTATTTGACCTTCCCCTATTGAAGGGTCTGCTCCCTCTATAGTTACCTCTAGAGTTTGTATCACTATTTTATTTATCTCCTTGTTCAAGGGTCCTACTACTGCTACCACTGTGTTTCCCTCTAATCCAAGAGGTTCCTCTACCCCTAAAGTTCTTCCCACTATCATTACTCTTTCCCTTTCCAAAGTCCTACTTTATCTTCCAATTTTCCTCTACCTCGAGTGCCATTTGACAACACTTGTTCACTGTGGTAGGGCAGTGTAGGCGTAGTTCCTCTTGAATGGATACTTTCAGACCATTCATATATCTTGCCAATTGTTCTTCTTCATCTTCTGCCACATTTATCTTCATACATAATTTTAGGAACTCCTTAGTATATAGGCCTACATCCATATCATTTGGCTTTAGACTTTGCTTCCTCCTATGGAGTTGAACCCCATAGTCTTTAGGCACGTAGGTCTCCTTGACCAATGCAACCATTCTATTCCATGAAGAGATCATGCTCTTTCCATTCTTCACCCTCTCTGTTTGGATGAAGTTCCACCAAGTTAGGGCTACTCCCTTCAACTTGGATCTTTCCATCTTCACCCTCTACTTTTCAAGGATGTCCTCACACTCAAAAAAACTTGTTAGGGTCTCTATCCAATCCAAGGCCAAGTCTACATTCATCTTTCCATTAAAATTTGGCAAATCCAACTTCTCATCCATGGTTCTTCTCCCCATAGACTTCAAGGCATCTATGAAAGGTCTCTAGTCTACAGGAATGTTCACATCTTGATCAAGGTTGTCACTCTCTGACTCACTCCCTTCTTCACCACCAGAAGTGTCTCCTTTACCCTTCTCCACCTTGTTTTCCAACTCTTGGATCCTCCTTCTTAAGGCTACATTTTCTATCCTCTATTCTTTCACCATATTTGCAAGTTCAACATTTGTAACCCTTGAAGGCTTCTCATCATCCTCAAGAGCAGACATAGCTCTGATACCACTTGATGAGAAAGTGGGAAAATAGAAGCTTGCAATGTTCTTCTTGATAGGGAAAGATACCCTAGATCACTAACTTGAGAGAGCCAAAGGCTTGTCACTTATCACAAGTGCAGGAAAAGGATTTGATTAAGGTTCTCACAACCCCAAAACCCCAAGGGTGACCTAATCACTAGGTCTTATCAATCCTTCAACACCAATGACCTAGGTTGGTCTCATAAGCCAAATGACCCTAAATCACAAGAATACCCCCCCAAAGTGACATGTAGGACCAGGGGTTACCTATGCTTGTAGGTATGGTCTATTTAGGTCCCTACTACTTAGTTCCAATGGTTCTTTCACTTAAAGACAACCCACACACCATGGTTGCTTCACAAACCTATGTTTTGCTTGTAGCCTTTTTCAGGGGGAGTTTTGATCTCATCTGAGATTTATCCACACAACTACAAGAATTGATCAGGCATTTGGATTCCCTTTGTGACAAAATACTTTGGACTAAATCCTTAGAACTTGGAATTGAAAATAAGGCAAGAAGGTGAACCAAATTGCTCTACCAATTAGCCCTAATTAGGCCTCCAATTACACTAAAAGTACCATGTAGATACATCCAATGCACAAAATGGATATTGGATCATGTGAGGGGATGCATAGATGTCTTCTCCTCCAACTTAGATCCTCTAATCAATCCCAAGACAAAAGATATGACTGTTGTCCTAAATCAGGATTGGTGCATACATATGAATATACACCCAGGGCATCAATTCCTTCCCACTTCCCTACAACTTGAGAACCCTATCTTGCAGTATATTGAAAAGCATCCTAAGAAAAACCTTTCCACCAAGGGGCATTAGATTCCCATTGTGGAATGTGAAGATACACTTAATTCTTCTAGAAACCCTGAATTAGGGCCTATAATCCAGGCAGTGAGTTTGTAAAATCTACAACTTACAAACTATGATCGATCAAAGCATGAGACCAAAACCAAAAGGAAGAAGATTCAAACCACTATCCCTCTATGTTAGACTCCCATGCTCCTCAGGCCGTACTTGTCCGTACATAATGACTAAATGCTTTAGAATGAAAGAAAATGGTTATTTTTATTGATTTCAAAAATTATTATTACATGATCAGCCTACCACCCACCTAAAAGGGCTATTGTAGGCACTCCCAATGGTTACAAACCAAGTTTGAACCAACTTGACCATTTGGGAGTTGATTTTTGAAAAGTTGTTAAGTTTTCTCAAAAGTTGCTTGACAACTTTTGAGCAACTTTTACATTTTATGCATTTTTGCAAATTTGATCAAGATATTATTGACATGATCCCTAGTGGATCCAAACACTAAAAAATAAAAAAAAACCTATTTCTAAGACTTAGAATCATAATTGACTCATAGTGACCCAAGGGCTCATATTGTGTCAATCTTGGTACTATGGTCTTACATGGTGATCCAATGACTAACCCTAGTGTTTAAGTTTGTAGAGGCCTCTTAGGACCTTGAATGAACCCCTAGGGTCCATAGGAGCATGTGGTTTAGTTTGGGTGCTCCTTCACCACAATCTTTGGATGATAACCAAGTTCAAAATTGGTATCTTTAAGATCTTTTATTAACCTTTGTATGACAACCAAGTGCAAAGTCAATTCTATTAGTTTAGTTCAATCAAGTGCGAGACTGATCTCATCGGGCATTTCGTTCGATCATGAGTGAAATTCTCAAAAATTTTGAAGTCAACTTCAAAAAATTTCTTTGACTCAATGCGCTGCTTGCACATATATTCAAAGAGGGGCAAATGTAACCACCTAGATTTGGTCTGCTCTAACCATAGACCCTATTTTTCCTAAGTGTGATCATACCCCCAATTATGTCCAGACAACTCTTCAATCGACTGGCATAATTCATTTAAATCAAATTTAATCTCCTAAGTGATCTAATCACTAAATTTTATTAATCACCTCAGCCAATCAAATCAATTCAATTCAAATCAATACATGGCTAAGGTAATTAATTTAAAAGGAATTAAATAAATCCTCATTATTCTAAATCACTTGCAAAATTTTTACCTTCTAGCCTAAATTAATCTAATTAATTGGCTATAGTCCTAATTAATTGTCTAAAGCAATAAAAATCTTAAATAATTAATATACCTATTTTTGAATGAATATATTTAATATAACTCATTTCATTAATATTCCCCTAAACTGCTAACCTAACCTACCTCAACCACCTGACATTGGGTTCAAACCCATCCCAACCTATTCCCCCCATGCTAAATCTAATCCTAATCTTAATCCCATTCTAATCCACCTCCTAATGATGCCACATTCCTAAAATGTGATTAGAAACTCAACCCAGTTCATAAAGTCAACTTTCTCAAGCTTGACTCTCTCTAAGTCCACCTTATCACGCTTGCCTCTTACACCCTCACCATGCTTCTTAAATGCTCCCATTGATGCATTATTAATGGAGATTCCTCAAGCCCATACCTCATGAATGCCTTTGGCATTTATTCCTCTTACACCTCATTAATGGGTTTTGTGACTCCATTAATGACCCTTTTCCCCCCTCTCTCTCCTCATTTCTTCTATAAATATAAGGAGGTTTTGAGCTCAAATGATTGAAAATGTACTGTTATGTTGTTAGGATTTATATAGATTCATGTTTCATTTTAGTTTCCATTATTATGCATTGTTATAATCTTGATTTCTAGAACTAGAATGCATGTTATTTAGATATCTTTCTTATTTTTAATAGAATCTTTCATGCTAAGTTGTAAATGTCACTGGAAAAGGAATAATTTGAGGGCTATTATGTTATTTTTCACACTCCTAGTTAGAAAGAAATAGATCAATTTTAGTGGATTTTCATGCTTTACTAACCCTATTTTCACTAACATAATGATCTATTGAAGTGTTGTGTCGCAGGTAACAGGTGCACTATTTCATACATAGAGAGAGAAATTTGATGTATATTTTATGAGTTCTACAACCTTTTATGCATGTTTTCTTGTGAAATCCAAGGATGGGTTCTATTTTTGGAGTTATATGGTAGTTCAACATTAGTTCATGCCCTATTTTTGTGGTTTTTCTGTTCCATCCGACCCCATGAGATATTTTGAGGATTGGAAGGATAAAATGAGGTGGAGTTACACTTTAGCTACAATTCAAATCAGATCAGTTCTTCATGAAGTTAGCTTTGGATTTGATGCAAGATTTTCTTTAAGGATTTTAATTTCTATTCTTTGAGGAAGTTCTTTCTTTTTGCCTTATTTTCACTTTGCAAAAATTGAGCAATATTGTATGGAGCATTTATTCATGATTTGGAGAAGAGTTTCTATCATTATTGAATAAATATTATAGGCTTCCTTCTCAATATTTTGCATTGAGTTTCTGATTGAAGGTTTTTGGTGAGATATTGTGTTAATTCATCTATTTTATCAAGCTTCTTTCAGTTTTAGATGAAAGATTGGGGTGATTCATATGCGGTTATGTGATTGTGTCTCTCATTTGTACACTGGAAATTGAGAAAACAACATTGTTTTCCTATTAAGGTGTTAGATACTGAGTCTTGTCATAATAATCTCTTTTGCATATAGTATCTAATTGAGTTTGTGAGAAATTTTGTGATTTTAGAAATTGATTTTGTGAGGATTTCTTGTTGCATGTCATATTGGTATTCATGTAGTGCATCACCCATTAGTGTATAGGATTTTCTTTTCACAAGCCATCTTTCTTACCCTTTTCCCATCAAATCATTAAGTTTTAAGTGAAAATAAATAAGGAACCAACCTTGTAGTCTTGGAGATTCAGTCTCAAGCACACTTCCCACTATTGAGATTGTTTTCATGTTACGATAGGATAGCTAGATTTATTATCTTTCTATAAACGACTGATCACTAACAATTTTTGGCAGGCCCGGTGGGACCCGAGTTGATACTCAATTCTTTGGAGCTTCATATTTTGTTGTTATTTTGGTGTGAATAGCAGCGTTTTAGCCTTCAAGGAGGGAAATTTTCAGCAATTAGTGACTCTATACTTTGGTTTTTCAGTAGATACAGTGTTTGAAACTTATTAGAAAGGTACAAACTATTGGAATTAATGGGAAGTGTGTACTGAGAGGGGAGGGGTGAATCAGTACCTCTAAAAATTTTGTATCCTTTAATCAATTAACCTTTTTTAATCAATTGTACATTCATTCATCTAATATATACTATCTTGATGTGAGTTATATCAATTCATTAACTTAACATACATGTGAAAATTCATATAAACATTCATGAAAGTAATTGACAAATAACACATGATATGATATCGCAGAAAACTCTTGTTAGGAACAAAAAGTTGCAGTGGGCATGGCACCCACAAAAATCTTCACTAACCTATAGATTGGAAGGGGCTGGTAAAGGCTTACAATTTGATCACTTGTGATGATCTACTCGGTTAAGAGTATCTGTGGAGACCTGTTAAAGTCTACTCGGTGAGCGTGCACTTGGTTAAGAGATTTGTAGTTGGATTATTAAATCCACCTTCCTTGAAAGGATTTTTACACTTTTCTCCACTTTGTTATGCCCTACATACCCGTCCCTACGTTTTGTGGGAAAAATTTTGGGTCCCCCTTTTTTTCTTTTACCTTGTTTCTTTTCCTTTTGTTTTCCTTAGGCCTTTGCCTCTACAGGGTCAGTGTTTTCTCTTCCTCTTCAATTTTATTCCACCAGGACCCGGTCCCAGAGTGTTTTTGTTTACTTTTTTCTAGCCAGATTCTGGACTGTGGGATTCTCTATCACCATTTCCTCTTTTAGAGGGCGTGGTTGCATGGGATCCCCAGGCCCAAAGTCTAGAGGTTTTCCTTTTTTGGGATTTGCATAAGGAAAGAGAGATTTTTTTTACTGTAAGGGTATAAATAGAGTTTCACCAGTCATTGTTACATTTATCGTGAACAAATTACCCCAGAGCGATTCATGGTGATTGGAGCGATTTTAGAGACAACTAAGTGCAATTTTCTCCAAATCTTGAACATTGCTTAACAGTGGCTAGAATTTGTGCATTCATGGTCATTTGAAGCTAATCAGTTGTAGAGAGCCTCCCATGCTCATCCTCCCACATTCCTCATTTTTAAGGTAGGCTCTTCTAGTTCTCCCTCATGCTTTTTGGTTTTGTTTTGGTTTTCTTGCACTTTGCTTTTGTCTCTAGTTTCCCATTTTGTTCTTGGTGTCACCTCCCATTGGTGGGATGGCTCTGCCAGAGGGTTGTCCACCCTCTGTGTAGTTGTAAAGCAATGTATTCTTGTGTATATCTTGTAAATTTTGTAAATTCTATAAATAGCTATAAATTAGCTTTTTTTGGGTCTGTCTATAAAGCGTCCCTCAACCCTCTATGCATAAGTGTCTTAGATTGTTTTTGCATGTATATCCTATAAAGTTCTATATATTCCCTCTCATCTAGTGGTGAGGTCACCATGCCCCTTCACATTTAACCAAATTGTCAAACTCGCCCTTCTGGTGTCAGAAAATTTGAACTTAGCACCTTGCCTGGTCAAGTTTGTATGTTTTCTCTCTCCTCCATCATCTCCTCTTTAATGGAGGGTTTAATTCTCCCACATGCAAGCATTAAAAACCAGCCCAAGTGGAATTCATTCCCTCACATGTTCAGATAGCTATAACCTTCAATACCATTACTCCCTTTATTGCTTGACAACTTGACACCACATGTCAGCCCAGTATGGCTAATTTTTGGTCATGCCAATAACGGTCAGTTTTCTGGACTTTGGGTCCCAAGTTCCCCTTTCACCTTCACTTCATTCATTGCAAGAGCCAAAATCCCCAGAACCCCTAGGCATAGATAAAATTCTTGACTAAGTCATTTAGTTATATATTTTCAAGGTTTGATGCGAACTAACACCTTTTCAAGACAGATGCGAAGCGGTGATGAAACCTCCAAAATCCAGAAATCTATCTTATTTAATCTATATTGACGGTTGTCTGGTCTTCCAGGTTGCCGATAAATTCATAGTTCAATCATGTCTGAAGCATCTTCTCCACCTGGGAGCTGGAACTCCCTACTACTTTGACAAGGGCAGCCGCGAGGACAAAGACCGAGAAGGCCTTAGAGAAGCTCCCATTAACCATGAAATATCTAAAGGGAAAAAATATTCTGGGATCTAAGGTTGACTCCAAGCTACAATTGATCATCAACACAAGTGTCAGAGAATGGGCCAAAATCTAGTCCTTGGTAAAAATAATGTTCATTCAACACAAGGCCAAATATCTAATGGCACTCAATGTGGCCGCCAGCAAAATCCTCAAGGCCACCTGCTTCCCCTACTCAGTACAGGCTCTAGAGCTTATTCTCACATTGGTGGAACACTACAACATAGTCGTCCAGGCTATCATGCTTTCCACTCCTCTTTCGTAAGGCTACCTAATGCCCTTGGTGTCTTTGGATGCCGCAATGTTTTCTTTGGGGCTAGGGATCCCCCAGTTCACCAATGTTATTGTTATCACCCGGGCCTGACATTAAACAAATTTGAGAGACTTCCACAGATTTCCCAATAGTACCTCAACTCCAACTAGCTTAAGAACCTGAGAAAAGACTACAAAAAGATGAAGTTGGAGATCCCCTGAACATAATTTAAAGAAAGTATACAAATGGGGATCATCACCTTATGCAAGAGAACCCCATGCCTAAGAATTCTCAGCATGGATGTATTACTTCTTGTTCGGCATCACCTTTGCCAGATAGACTTTTGATTGGGCCACTATCATTTCCAATCATGTATATGCCTAGCTCATCAGGGTCACCCTGTCCTCCAAATTTTACATGACTTCATATGTCTTGTGGGCACTGGCACAACAACAACCTATAACTAGGGGATTACTCACTATCAGCGTGCTCGGGACTGCCAAGGTCCAAAATGCTCCGTGGGACTATTTCCCACAAATACAGTGGGAGGCCAGTTTCCTTAGTTTTTGCAAAGTAAACAATTCCTTCATTTACTACAACATTCTTACACCCACTCAGGATGTCAACTACCAAATTTCAAAAGAGGCAATGACTTTGGTCAGCACTTATGGCCACTACTACATCCAGTTCCAACAATACTCCTACATTCGGGTGACTAGCTTCTCCGAGAAACCCTACCTATTGCCCAAGCATTGTGGGGATAGGATCATTCTTTTGGAATATTGTAGATAGAGCCTAGAGATTCATGCATTCTTTGTATTGAAGAAAGTCACCAATATTCCATTCCCAATCACCTACAGGAACTATACTTGTAGCCTTGCAACAGCAAAAGAGGCCGATGGAAAATTAAAGTGTATGGGGCTAGCAGAATTGTACTTGGATCAAAATAATTTTGACCCATTAGATAAGATAGTGTCAGTACTACCCCAGGCGTCAGACCCCTACAAGCCTCACATGAAAGATTTTTGGGCAGACTGCTAGGATGATTTTGATGTCTAGAACCAGCATTTTTCAGGATGACACAAGGTATGATGAAGCGTCTCAAGATTTGAACCTTTCCTAAGGGCTTTTTAGATACTGGGTCTACATATGACCTGCAGTACAAGGATAGGAGAGTAGACAAGATGGCTCTCCCTCCGGTGGACTGGGACACCCCAGAAAACCCAACAATTGGGGACATCACCCATAATGTGATTGAACACAGTCATGCATATTTTCAAAAGTTGTGTCTGAAGAGTACTAGAAGGGTTGGATTGTTTTTGCAGGGATCCACTTCTGGAGCCAGAACCTCCATACAAGGTGAGGATAGAGGGAAAAGAAAAGTTGCTACCCCAGCCCAAATTCCATCCATAGTTCCCATTACGGAACAAGTGCACCTTCAATTGGCAGCGTCCCACCAAATGAAGGAAGAAATAATCACCCGGCTAGGCATCCCAATTACTGCAGTGAAACATTCCCTCCCTTTTGGGTCCCCCGCACTTGCATAACTTATGGTCTGGGTAGCGGGGATAGGAGGGGAAGATAAACATGTAGCCATTTTGGATATCGAACCCCCCTTGGTAACAAGGAGGAAGAAGCAAAAGGAAAATGTTCCTCACCCAAGGGAAGATATAGATCTTGGGATGCCTAACATCCCTCAGGTGGAGATCATCCCAGACTCCCCTGAACCAGAGAATCCCCTAGAGACAACCACTCTAGATGATGACTTCAACAACATCTTTGGGATGGATGAACTTGTAAATTTGTAGGGGGTATAGGGAAAGTGATGGAAGAGATTGACACCCAAGAAAAAGAAATAATCTCCACTAAAGGGGAGATACCAGAAAAAGAAGTTTCCATAGAGAAGGAAGTCGAAGTAGAGAGAGAGAAAGAGCCAAAATAGGCAGAAATCCCAGATGTTCAAGAGATCCCAGTCCCAGAGACCGAAACAGGAGAAGAGAGGCAAGTGCAAGATGAACAGCCGGCTTTGGCTAAGGGAACCAACCTATGGGAGCAACCATAAACTCAACCTCCATGCTCTAGATGCCTCTACCCACCAAGGGCAGTGTGACATTTGACAAGGTGATCCCTATAATACTACAATTGGATCCAGTTTGGACACCTTCACCACCTCTGGAGGATAAGACAATGGAGGAAACTGTCCCAATAGACGATGTCAAAGAAGAAGAATAGCAGTAGCATCAGGATGAGGGGAGAACCCCAGAGATATGGATGTTTATCTCATAGATGCTACTAAGGATAGGGACACCAAGGTAGAGGATATTGATACCACTAAGGTGGATAATGTAGGTGATCCCGAGAACATAGAAAAAGAGTCTAAAGAGACTATAAAGATTAGGGGTGAATAGTAGAACCTCAGAGGAGACACACATGACTAAGCCCTAGAAGAAAGGCTGCCCCCACTACCACAATGGTTGGTGGAATCAAAGAAGAGAAAGGCCCCGGTGGTAGCAAAACCCATCTCTCCCTAGATAAGATGATGGCACAAAGTCAAAGCATCCCCAAGACAAAGAAGGCCCAGACCCTCCACTCCATTCAAACTAGCCCAGGCGGGGATACAGTCACAGTCATTGCAACACCTCCCCTAGAAAAAGAGGAAGTAATGATAAGTGCTACAAAATACACTATCACAGAGGTACCTCTGGGGAAGAGGGAAAAACAGGGTGAACTAGACCTGGTGAAAGAAGCCAGATGGGAAATTGAGGCCTGTTACGATAAGAAAACCCATAGAATTAAAGAAGAAAAGGAAAATAATGTGAATCTCATCAGGTTACTAATAGATCTGGCACAACCATTGGCTGCAATCCATCCAGAGCACTGCTTCCATAGGGTGACATTGACGCGCTAAGGAATATGAAGAAGAAAGCATAGGCAGTTGATGACTAGGTGGCCAAGCAAATAGGAAATGTCTGGCATTTCTTAGTGACAACACTCCCAAACCTGCACACAGCTGGAAACATTTTGCACCATGCCAAAAATACCATTTCTATATGGGAGGGAGAATTCAAGAAGTATGAGGCTTGGAAGAGTGGGATAGGAGAGATCATGAACCTTGGAGAGGAAGCCATTGTGGAGATGAGAATTTTGGGGGAAGAGTCCTTTATTTTTATCTGGGTCCAACACTCTAGACTTGATCTCAAATTGGAGATTAGCAAGTAACTGGTAGAGGCCCTGAAGGAAAAGGTCCCCAAAGTAGAGTATTCTTTAAATTTATACAAGGATTTTTTTACAAGGGTTTTGGGAGTTGATCCCTTCAGCATAGATACGTGCACTCCGGTAGATCACGTTGTTGGGAACTTCCACAAACTGATGGAGTCATAGTACGAGGCCCCAAGGGAATTTAACAGAGCAAGGATGTCACGTTTATCCTGCATGATGCTTTGGGCCTATGATGCGGCAAAGATGGTTGTGGAATTCAAAGGGAATGCCCTAGATTTGGGTGAGCAAGTGGAAGCGGCCAAATACTGCCAGGCATGCATCAAGGGCATCGATGAAGAGGGAATTCCCCAAATTTTGGAGGCTTTTCAAAACATACAAGGCACAATAAATTTCTCCTGATTCCAGAGATTCTCACCAATAGGGTGAAATTTTGTTAATTCTTTATTCTTTGAGCATAAGCTCCCAAACTTCAGAGTTCCAGATCCAAAGTTTTGTATTCTTTCACAGTGACCCGTGTGCAGGTTCCCCGGAGCCGACCGATCATTGTCAAGTAGTTAATAAGGGGGTCAACAAGTAGGTGATCCCAGTAAGGCATGTCAGACAGAGGGATGGATCTGATAGGTAATTCTCCCGAGGTACCACTCCGGCACTAACTACCTAGTGCATCGAAGACAATGAGCCACATTTTACATTAATAACACATGTTGCCTTGAATACCAAGAAGATCATATTTATTTTTTAAATACTCTAGCACTCTTCTCTATACCGATTCTTCCATCTTCTCTTCTTGTCTTCTTCCTCTATCTTGTCAGACCTCTCCTCTTTTTGACGTGATTGTAAGTGGTGCAAGTAGTATCAGTCAGTGGATAATATATTTTATAAGTTGAGTGTAGAGTTAGATTAGGTTAGTTTTAGGATAAACTATGTGTATAAATAAGAAGTCCAACCTCATAACAAGGGTCAACAAAATTGATGATTTTGCAGTCAAATACTATTAGCATTTCATTTCTAGTAGTTGCAAGAGCTCAATGCTCAGTAGTTCTTAGTAGTTAAATGCTCCCTTGGAGCCATGGATGTATACACCAGTGATGCTGGAACACTTTGAGTTAATGAAGAAGGAGGAACACCTTTTGGCAATGATGTTGTTGGTATTCTAATCTCTCAGTTAGCGATATCTTTTTGTGCTATATGTTTCTAATGTCCTTTTCTCTAATGTTTAGTTTAGATTAATGATCTCATTTCCCCCTCACTATTGAATATGTATGAATCACTAGTTCTGTTTGTATTGAGTATTTAGTTTAGTTATTACATTGGAGCATAGTTGATCTTTGGAATGTATTAAACAACTATAAGTAGAAGTAATAAACCTTAACCCTATTCTATCTTTTGTTGTTTATTTGGTAAACTTAACATGCTTGCAGGAAACCCCACCCCCATTACCCAAATCTCTGAAGAAGATGAGTAAAACTAGTTATCCCCTCCAAAAAATAGTCACTTCCCCAGCTTGGCTTCCCCGCACTATCGAGACCCGACACTCAGGTGCTTGAGGGCCTAGAGAATTTATTCTCGAGAAAACCTTTATAGGCAAAGTTGGTCGGTACCCCGGTACTCAGTGACAACTTATCACTGTTGATAGGACCGGTCACAAAGTCTCATCAACAAAAATTGGGGCTAGAAGGAGGGCATGAGCTCTTCCCCTTTGGAAGATTTCCATTTTACACCACCTGAGGGTTCCCCAAGCCATAGTTTTAGGAACCAAGCTTTTAGTGAGATAGGGTCATTTTTGCCCTTACATTTTGAAAGAATCCTTCGATCAGCCCTAAATCCTAGAAATTTTGTTGAACTCAAGCCTCCTGCTCAGAAGAAAAGGACCCCGCAAACCAAACAGCCAGCAAACCTTACCTGGGGATTTGCTACACCATAGAATACCCAAGTGTTGTCTGACTTTTAGTCACCCATTTTTTTGGCATTATTGGAGTCATATGGTCATGTCAATGTCAGTCTGGTTATGTCTAGGTCTAGGTCCCCTCTAGGATAGGAAATCTTTGTCGGGTTTCCCTTCCATTGCCTTCTTGCTTCAAACTGGGAGGGATGTTTTAAAAGTCTTTATGTTGGGTAGGTTACAGATCCCAACCCGACAAGGATTGTGTGCTCCTATTAATGATATTTTTCAAGAAAGTTGGTGATCAAAATCATATGGATTCATGCTGGACAACATCATATGGAAATTCTCAGAGTATGCACAGTCAGTTGTTTCAAAAGTACTTCATGGAATGCAATAGAAACAGTGTGCAAGATTAAGAACTCAATTCTCTGAAAACAGTAAATAATTGCATTCTTTCTTCATTCAAAAGAAGGAATTTCCTTTGGAGTTGATGGCTCTGTTTGCAGTAGGAATTCAAGAAAGGTAGTAAAACATGAAATGAGGATAG
>MU225155.1:1527859-1583473 GCA_018584345.1 Thuja plicata
AAGCTTAGTTATAATAAGGTGGGCCTGATTTATTAAAAAGGAATATTATGTTATTGTTTTAAGAGATCAAATAAAGCATGTGCTTTAAGTTAAGTAGCCCGCGCACTTAAAAATGACGTGCGGAAAGGCAGGTAGTGGCTTCTCCATTATGCAGAAATCACACCTACTAGGTGCAATTCCCACAAAGAAGGGTTTTCACATATTGTGGGTTTCGCACCTCCCTCATACATTTCCGCAAAGAAGGATTCTTTTTTTTTACACTTGACAATGCCAAAACCCGCCGCCTCATATCTTGGAGAATCTGAACTCTTTCTCACATCTGATCACATGGGTCACCTTGAAATGATCTAAAGAACATTTTTCCTTCAGGAAGGATGGCCCAAGATTGCATGAAATACTCAAGGCAGAAAATCTCATTTTAGGTGCCCTGGACTGGTTTTTGCACCTACAATCCAAAATCCTGCCAGCTTGTATCATGGTGCTTTCGAAGTCTTATTCAATTCTGATTATCTGGGTCATGTTTAAATGACTAAAGGAACATTTTTGGCTTTGAAATTGTAGCTCCAAAATGCTTGGGAATACTCGAGGTAGAAATTTCAAAATCAGGTGCGCAATGACCATTTTCGCACCTGTTTCTCTAAAACCTGCCACCTTCTAAATTGCACAAATTCAATTCTTTTTAAAATCTGATGACTTGGGTCCTCTTAAAATGCTTTGAAGAACATTTTATCTTTAGAGAGTTTGGTCTAAAAATGTGCCTAAAAGGTCAAGGTGGAAATCTCAAATTCAAGTGCGCTGAGGCTATTTTCGCACTCAAAACCCAAAATCCCGCCAGCTCTAATCTCAAAGATTTTGAGTTATTTTCAGAAACTAATCATATGGGTCTCCATAAAATCTCATGAAGAACGTTTCATCTTCAGATAATTTTGTGTGAAAGCGCCTGGAAATAGTTATAGCGGAAAACCCAAATGTAAGTGCGTAGAAGCCTTTTTCGCACTGAAAACTAAAAAATCCGCTGGCCGATATATCCATGGTTTCGAAGACTTTTAAAATTTTGACCACATGGGTCATTTTGAAATCATTCAAAGAGTAAATGATGTTTCAACTCCGTGGCCCAATGGTTTCAGCTCGATAATGTTGATTGGAGATGAAGAGTTTCAAATTCCATAGTGACTGTTCGAGTTCTCAGATTTGAAAAGTCTTTTTCTTTGCATTTTGTCTCTTTGTATTCGAAGAAGAGGGAAGGTCATTGGCTCTTAGAAGCCTAATGTATTGTAGAGCTTATAAATTCTGTAAATAATTTAGTATAAGGGGTCGGAAAACTTGTTAATGAAGCAGAGGTGATTCCATTTACAGAGGCTTTGTCTCATGTTTGTTGCGCCATTTTAGTGAATCATTTGCATTTTGAATAGATAGAACAGTTATATGTGAAGCCGCAGTTGCATGTTGGATTCTATTTCATGTCTGTGATTGCAGTGAAATTAATTCTATTTTCTCATCATGCATGATTCTTCTCCTATTCATTCAGTAATTTAGGTGCATCAGAATAGAAGGTACAATTGTATGCGAAACTGTAATTCCTGCTTGGATTCTATTTCATGTTAGAAGTTGCAATGCAAGCAATTCTATTTTTCTGTCCATGTACAATTCTGCTTATGTTCCCCTCAGTAGAATATGCATTTTTAGAATAGGTAGATTAGATTTGAATATAGATTAAACATTATCCTTGCCTGAATTGTTTGTGTCTACAAGCAATTTGGTTAAAACTCATAAGGAATAAATCTGATGATCGATAAAAACATATTCATTGCATATCATTGCATATTCAGGGAGCTGTACCTGTCAATTCAGAGGGCAGTGATAGATGACTTACACTGACCCATTTGTTGGTGAACATCCTTTTGTTCTTTCACCTTGGGTGTATTGAAGAGTCAGAGATTATAAATCTTAAGGGAGGACAAACTGTTAACCAACACCAACCTCCTTAGGTAATCCCGGGGACCAACACTCAACCTAGCCAAAATCTAGTGCCCCCATTGGAAAATTACTTTGGTAACACTAGGTCCCTAATGGGGCAGTTCCCTGGTGTCACCAACAATCTTCCTCCACACCCAAAGAAGATATGCCCCAAGTATGAGCATCTAGGCCCACGAACCATAGAAGAACATCTCCAGGCCTATAAGGATGCCATAAACTGACATCAGATACAACATCAGGATGTTGTAACCTGGATGTTCTTTTTGTCCTTAGGAAAAAATGAGTTAAACTGGTACCTCAACTTGCCGGCCAACTCTATCAACAGTTGGCAAGATATGGAAGACACCTTCCTAGTGGGCTTCCGCGTTCATGTGTACCCATCCTGGTCCTACAAATAGTTTATCTCTATCAAGAAGGAATCGAAAGAACTCCTTGCCACATTTAACCATCAGTTCTAATGTGCCTTGAAGTAGTGCATGGGCTCCTTCATCCCATCTACTAACGTAAACATCTAGACATACCTGAATGCTCTAGACCCCATTGTTGCCACTCTCCTTTGGAGAACCACTTCTGCCAATGACCAGGATACTCTGGTGAAGGTTTATAACCTAGCCCTAGAGATGTCTTATGGTTTGAGAAAAGCTCATAATGGGATTGGACAAAGCCTACCATTCAACATGATACTCAGCGAAACTCCTTATGCTAGGGGATACAACCCCATCCGGAAATGGGTTCCCCAATGATGGCCATGGGCCCACTGCTGATAGAACAGCAGGCCCAATATGTTTATCCATCACAAGCCCAGAGAATACTGGGTCTGGAATATGCTCCTTGGAACCAGCCACAGAAAATGCAACAACCCTTGACACAATGCTCTAGAGTACCTTTCTTTCAATCATCCACGGCTGGAGGATTGTCATCCTCAACTCTGAGAGATGTTGCCACTTTCCCTAGGAACCCACCACAACAACTGTCACATTGTGACACATCTACCCAGCTGTCCGCCAAGGTTGAATCCCTCTAGTGATTGGTGTCCTCTTTGATGATGGACATGGGATAGCTAAAGCTGGGGACCTTCGCCACTCACAATTCCAATTCCCATAGAGGGAATATTTTCTCTGGATAATGAAACACCAACTTAGGAGGTTAGAAGACCCAATCATTCTGCATAGCTTGCTGAATTCCACCCCCTGACCACATGGTGTAGATTGCATGACACCGGATCTCATTCTGAGGTGAATTGTGCCACACTGGAGAAGATCATCATGATCTCCCAGTCAGAAAGAAAAAAACCTATTGATCCAACTCCCCCGAAACCTTCCATAATAGAACCTCCTCACACTTCCTTCGCATGTGAGACCATCTTCTTTGGGACAGATGAAGAGGACGAAGAAGAGCATGAATTGTAGGGTTTCTTTAATGAATCTATCCCATCCTTTGTGGCCAATGCCTTCACCAGCCCACAGACTCCCTACAACACTCAGAGTCAGGCTAGAAAAAGACCAGCTTACACACCTACAGCTCCCAAGAATACCCCTCCCTAGGAAAACATGACTGATCTCTCCTTCCCTCTAAAAGGACCTGGCTCTAATCAAGCCCAGGATCCGGCTGAGGGAAGTCAACTTTACCCAGGGGGATGGTTTGACATTACTAAGGCATTAAAGAAAACCACCACCTCCATGACCTTGATGGAGGTTTCGCTAAATTTTTCCAAGCAGAAGAAGTCCCTTCCAAAGCTCTTGGGAAACCCAGAAGACATCATTCATCCACCAAAGATTGTCACATTTGACGACGCCTACTCAGCGGTCTTCCAAAGAAACACAAAGGATCCTCCCTTCCTACTAGGCTTGAACATTCAAGGGAAGAACCTATACAACTACCTGGTAGATTCTGGTGCTTTGGGAAATGTCATGCCCTTATCTATATGCTAGAATATTGGACTCACTCCCACCCCATTTAAAGGCACAATAGTCCAATTGGACAAAAATACTGTGAAAATGGTGGGTGAGCTAAAAAATGTCTAGATTCATCTCATCCAAGACCCCCAAATATCAAGCACAATAGACATCCAAGTGGTGGACATCCCTGAGACCTATGGGATGTTTTTATGTCAAAATTGGTCTAAGGCCCTTAACGAGTATTTCTCCACAGACTTCTCCCACTTGTGGCTCCCCTGGAAGGGGAAATCAAATCAAATCTAGGTGGAGAGTGAACCAAGAATGAAGTAGGCCCTCATCAAAGTCAGGAGGGTAAATGAATTCCTTTTCTCTAAATATTTCCCTGGGGTGTACTGGCCCCGAGAGATCCTAACATTTGATTTTACCCCCGAGGAGGATCCCATAGTCATTCAGAGAATTTAGGACCTGGACAAGAAACTGAAAGGTGAGGTAAACTCACAAGGTAACATGACAACTCTGGCCACACTCCTACCTGGAACTTGGTGCCAGGTACATTACCAGAAACATTCCAAATTAGAGTGTGAGCCTTGCATTGTTGCTACTACCTACCACATCAACACCCTCCAGGAGAAAGAACATAAAACTAGTTCACCTAGACCTAGTAACCCATCTAGCGATACACCTAAGGTGTCACTTGTCTAGGAATCCAAACTAGAGGCTTCTCCAGAGAAAAACCTCACCCACACACCATCAGAACTAGAGGAATCACCTCCCAACCCTTCCAAAATCAATCCAAATGCCACTTCACCCCCCCCAACTCCATAAAACAAACAATGACTTGTAGACCCTGAATTTTGATGGATCTCGGTCTAAACAAGGCTGCGGGGCTGGAGTGGAGCTAATCAACCCATGGGGGAAATCCTTCCTTGCATCCTAAAGGTTAAAATTTAATTGCACCAACAATGTCATGGAGTAGGAGGCCTTGGTCCTCAGACTCCTATTCGCATTAAGAAAAGGAATCACCTGCCTCCGAGAAATGGGTGATTCAGAGTTTATTGTAAAATAGGTCTGGAGCCAATACACGTGTCATGAAAAAAGGTTGGCTGCATACCGCAACAGGGCATGGAGTCTAATTGAATACTTTGATGCTTTTGGCATCAAGCTTATTCCCCAAAAATGTAACTATGTTCTAGATGCCCTTGCCATGTCTGCCAGCACCCTTGATCCAATGGCTGGCTCCCGGCCCTAGAAGTTTTTTGTTCAGATGGTCCCCACCCCATCCATCCCAAATAATATCACCCACTTTCAATTTTTTGAGGATGACCAACATATTCTGGCCTTCATGGCCAATGTTGGCATCCTTGAGGATTAGATAGTGGAAGAAAGGGATCACGACAATATCGGACAGGGTGAAGAAGACGACGAGATCATCAATCTACCCACCAACACCATCCAAAATGGGATGGTATCTCTTGAATGCATCTTTGATTTGGATCCCTAGGGCCAAGATAAGATATCATCCTCCTCTAAGGGAGGAAAATTCAAAAAAGTCAACATCGACAAGACCGATGAAGAAAAATTCATACACATTGGCACCACCTGCTCCCTAGAGGAGAAGGAGAAGATTCTCATGGTTCTCTGAGAATACATTGACATTATTGCATGGGGGTATGAGGATGAGAAGACCTATGACACATTCATCATGACTCATACTATCCCACTGAAACTAGATGCCAAGCCCTTCTGGAAAAAATAGAGGTCGGTAAACCCATTGATCGAACCTCTAATTCATCAAGAGGTTCAGAAACTGCTATCCACCTAGATTATCTTTCCTATCCGGCACACAACATGGGTTGCTAACCTTGTCCCCATGAAAAATAATAATTGTAAGATCTGCCTGTGTGTGGATTTTCATAATTTAAACAAGGCATCCAAGAAGGACAATCACTCTCTCCCCTCGTTGGATGAGGTGCTGCAAATTGTTAATGATTCCCAAATGATGTCCTTCCTAGATGGTTACTCCAGATACAACTAGGTTATGGTTAAGTACAAGGATAGAGATAAAATGGAATTCACCACCAAGTCAGGAACATTTTCATATCAAAGAATGCCCTTTGGTCTCATCAACATGAGGGCCACATTTCAAAAGGATATGGACATTGTGTTCGAGGGCCGAGTAAACAAATGCATAACCATCTATATGGATGATTTAACAGTATTTTTATGGGACAGGCATGATCATTCCACCCACCTCACCCAAATTTGCAAGAGATGTCACCAATATGGTATCTCCCTCAACCCTAAGAAATTCATATCCATTGACCCTGAGAGAGTTGAAGCACTGCTGAATTTATGGATGCCCAGCAGTTAAAAGGAAATGAGATCTTTCTATTGAAAGATAAAATTTGTCCAGCGGTTCATCACTGGATTCACCAAGATAGTCAAACCACTCAATGACATGATGAATAAAGATAAAAAGATTGAGTGGAGCCCCGAAGTAAAGTGAGCATTTTCCCAGATCAAGAAAACCATAGTGGAGGCACCATCCCTGGCAAGTCTGGACTATTCCCTTCCATTCCACATATAATCCTTTGCTTCACCGCATTCGGCAGTAGCAGTCCTAACCTAGAAAGTTGAAGGGGAAGAATGACCCATTTATTTCATGAGCTCCCCCTTCAAAAACACCGAAGTCTGATATTCACCTTTAGAAAAGAAGGCTTTTCTCTCATCCAGGCTGTGAAGAAATTCTGGCACTATATTCTCTAGAGCAAAGTGCATGCTATCATTTTGGACCAGGTAGTTAAATCTTTACTATTGCAGAGTGAACTAGGTGAACACTGGGGGAAATGGATGGCCATCCTCCAAGAGTATGACCTAGAGATGCAACCAATGAAGATAGTCCAAGGCAAGGGACTATGTAGATCGATGGCGGAAGTAACTCCCAACAATGAATGTCAAACTTATACAGTGGAGCCCATCACCCAAAACCCATGGTATACTAACCTGGTATACTTATTTCTCAATAAAATTTGCCCGAAGGGGATTCCCCCAAAAAAAGGTCACGACCTATGACTTAAAAGCGCATACTTTATGATAAAAAAATAGAATGCTTTTATGCAGGAATTTTAAAGGGATTTACCTCTGATGCATAGATAGGGACTAGGCTACCAAAATGATAGAAAAATTCCACAAGCAATATGGAAATGGGAATGGCTTAGCTGATGCCACTACCCACCATATTCTCTGGGCTAGATACTATTGGCCTTCATTTTCAAAGATGTCCACACTCACGTGAGGAAGTGCCACACTTTCCAAACTGCAACCCATCATGAGAGAAACTCGGCCATGCCTTTGCAGCTAGTCTTTGAATTTCAACCCTTCACCAAATGGGCATTCAATTTCATCAGGGAAATCAACCCCAAATCATCTGCCAACCACCGGTATATTCTAACTACTATGGATTACTGTACCCAGTGGTCTAAAGTGATTCCATGTAAAAACAACATGGCAGATGTAATTATCAAATTCTTGGAAGAAAACATAGTCACCCGATTCAGAATGCCTTTCGATATAGTGTGTGACAATGGTCTGGCATTTTCTTTAGCGTAACTACTTGAATGGACTTATGAGAGGAAGATCACCTTAAATTTCTCTAGCAACTATTACCCCTGGGGAAATGGTGTGGTTGAGTCTACCAATACAAATCTACTGGAGGTGATCAAACACTTGTTAGAACAAAACCCTCGAGACTGGCACCAAAAGCTTAGGTTCTCTCTTTGGGAAGACTGTATCAGAATCAAAGAAGCCCTAGGGACTTCCACATTTCACCTATTTTATGGCCAAAATCTTGTGTTCCCTATTAACTTACAAATCTTGGTTTTATAGTTTATGCATGAATTTAACAACCGGGACAACATTGTGGAAGTTTGGCTCTTTAACCTGGTGAGAATGGAGGAACAAAGAGATGTGGCATTGGAACATTTTGTGCATCACCAAGCAGTCGTTAAGTGATGGTTTGACCGAAGAGCCTAATATAAAGCCTTTTGGGTTTCGGACCTAGTCCTTTTGTGGGACAAGGCCCAAGAGAAGAAAGGAAAGAATACCAAATTTCAAAGGCTCTGGCTCAAACCATATCTAATTTCTAAGATCTATGGGGAAAATACTTATTGCCTCAATACTATGACAGGAGAAGTCATCCCATTGTCTGTCAATGGATAGTTCCTCAAGAACCACTTTGAATGAGGTGGGTGGTAAGTTTTCCCGAAGTTGTATTATATGTAAAGGTTTCCCGCTTGCAAATATCTTTTTCTGGTTCTCCTTGTGAGTACCTTGTCCTTGTAAATAGTTGTTGGTGTTCTTCTGGGGCCGCCTTTATTCTTTTTTTGCTTTTTCTTTTTGGTTTCTTTTGCTTTGCATCTTTTTTTTTGGGTTCTCGATGTGTTGCCTTCTTCTTGTAGATAGGTATGCTTCGCATCACATCTAGTCCCTATAATGGTTCCTTATGCATTTTGATTAGTCCAGAATCTATTGTTAGTATGGTGGAATTTGTCCACACTTCAGAGTTACTTTGTGCGTATGGTAAAAGGTTATGGGTAATCTTCATTAGATTCGTATCTTGAAAGTCTCGACATCAGTTAACAGAAAATCTAAGAAATAAGTAATCACATGGTCCTTGAGGGCAAATCAGTTGCACTAGTTGTTGGCCAAATCTGAAAATCATAAAAAAATCCCAGGTCTGGAATGTCTCTCCTATTCAGTAAATTTAAATGGATGGTGAGGTGAAAGAAGTACCGCCATAAAAATTAGCTAAGCTTAAGGTTCATGGTGAAAGGAGTACTGCCTACCCATCTTCAAAAGAAAAGAAAAGAAAAGAAAAGAAAAGAAAACTAAAGAATAGGGAATTCTGGTATCCGAGAGATCATGGAATATGTAATGATTTTGGTTCAGTGTATTCAGTGCCTCCCCTCTATTTCTCCTGAAAATCATAGGCTTGATTTTCTTTCAAAGCACCCACCTCACAACTGATAAAACATTGAAGGATTGAATCAATGATGAGTCAGATTTTCTCAGACACCTCACACCTTGCAAGCATAATACTCCAGGTAAAGGTGAGTTCTAGTTTTACAAACTAGAGACTCTCAAGTTCTCAAATATGCTAAGGTATTCATCCCAGTGAGTCACCATTTGTTATGCCCTTCATACCCATCCCTACATTTTGTGGGCAAAATGTTGGGTCCCCCTTTTTCTCTTTTGCCTTGTTTCTTTTCCTTTTTTTTCCTTCAGCCTTTGCCTCTACGAGGTCAGTGTTTTCTCTTCCCCTTAGTTTTTCTTCCTCCAGGACCCGGTCCTATAGTGTTTTTGTTTCCTTTGTTACAGCCGGATTCCAGACTCTGGGATTCTCTGTCACCATTTCCTCTTTTAGAGGGTGTGGTTGCATCAGATCCCCGGGCTCGGAGTCTGGATGTTTTATTTTTTTGGGATTTGAGGAAGGAAAGCGAGATGTTTTTTTACCCTAAGGGTATAAATAGAGTTTCACTAGTCATTATTACATTTACCACGAACAAATTACCCCAAAGCGATTCAAGGCGATTAGAGTGATTTTAGCAGTGACTAAGTGCGATTTGTTCCAAAGCTTGAACAATGCTTAACAATGGTTGGAAGTTGTGCATTTGTGGTCACTTGAAGCTGATTAGTTGCAGAGCACCTCCTATTCTCATCCTCCCACATTCCTCATTTTTAAGGTAGGCCCTTCTGGTTCTCCCTCGTTCTTTCTGGTTTTGTTTTGGTTTTCTTGTGTTTTTCTTTTGTCTTTGGTTTCCCGCTCTATTCTTGGTGTTGCCTCCCATTAGTGGGATGGCTCTGCCAGAGGGTTGTCCACCCTATGTGCATTTGTAAAGTAGTTTATTCTTGTGTACATCCTGTAAATTTTGTAAATTTTGTAAATAGCTATAAATTAGCTTATTTTTTGGGTCTGTCTGTAAAGTGTCCCTCGGCCCTCTATGCATAAGTGTCTTAGTTTGTTGTTGCATGTATATCCTATAGAGTTCCATATATTCCCTCTCATCTAGTGGTGAGCTCACCGTGCCCCTTCATGTTTAACCAAATTGTTGAGCTCGCCCTTCTGATGTTTGCAAATTCAAACTTGGCACCTCGCCTGGTCAAGTTTGTAGGTTTTCTCTCTCCTCTATCATCTCTGCTTTAATGGCAGGTTTAATTCTCCCACACGTGAGCATTCAAAACCAGCCCAAGTGGCATTCATTCCCTCGCATGTATGGATAGTTGTCACCTTCAATACTATTACTCCCTTTATTGCATGACCACGTGATGCCCCATGTCATCCCAGTACGGCTAATTGCCAGTCATGTCAATAATGGTCATTTATGTGGACTCCAGGTCCCGAGTTCCCCTTTGACCTTAACTTAATTCATCGCATGACCCATAATCCCTGGAACCCCCGGGCATAGATCAAATTCCCAAGTAATTCATTTTGTTATATATTTTCAGGGTTTGATGGGAACTAACACCTTTTTAGGATAGATGCGAGGTGGTGATGAAACCTCTGGAATCTGGAAGTCTATCTTATTTTATCTATGTTGATGGTTGTGTGGTCTTGCAAGTTGCCAATAAATTCACAGTTCAATCATGTCTGAAGCATCTTCTCCACCCAGGAGCCCAGAACTCCCTACTACTTCGACAAGGGCAGCCGCCAGGACAAAGGCTGAGAAGGCCTTAGAGAAGCTCTTGTTGACCATGAAATATCTGAAGGGAGAAACTATTCTAGGATCTAAGGTTGAATCCAAGCTACAATTGATCACCAAAAAAAGTGTTGGAGCATGGTTCAAAATTTAGGCATTGGTAAAAATAATGTTCATTCAACGCAAGGCCAGAGATCTAATGGCACTCAATGTGGCTGCCTCCAGAATCCTCAAGGCCACCTGCTTCCCCTTCTTAGTGTAGGCTCTAGAGCTTATTCTCATGTTGGCAGAACACTACAACACAGTCATCTAGGTTGTCGTGCTTGTCGCTCCTCTTCCATTATGCTACCCAACGCCCTTGGTGTCTCTGGACACCGCAACATTTGCTTCAGGGCTAGGGATCCCCCAGTTCACCAATGCTAATGTTATCACCCGGGCCATGACATTAAAAAAATTTGAGAAACTTCCATAGACTGCTCGACAGTACCTCAACTCTAACTGGCTTAAGACCCCAAGAAAAGACTACAAAAAGATGAAATTGGAGATCCCCTAAATAGAATTTAAAGAAAGTATATAAATGGGGATCATCACCTTATGTAGGGTCTTTGGAGAACCCCATGCCCAGGAATTCTCGGCATGGATGTATTACTTCTTGTTCGGAATTGCCTCTGTTGGACAAACTTTTGATTGGGCCACTATCATTGCCAATCAAGTAGATCCCCAGCTCATTAGGGTCACCCAGTCCTCCAAATTTTATATGACTTCATATGTCTTGTGGCCACTAGTGTAACAACAACCCATAACCATGGGATTACTCACTGTCAGTGTGCTCGGGACTGGTAAGGGCCAGAATGCTCTGTGGGACTATTTCCCACAAATACAGTGGGAGGCCAATTTCCCCAAATTTTGTATAGTAAATGACGCCTTCATTTACTAAAACATTCTTACACCCACTCGGGATGTAGGCTATTGGCTTTCAAAAGAGGTGATGACTTTGGTCAGCACTTATGGCCACTAATACATCTAGTTATAACAAAATTCCTACATCTAGGTGACCAAATTCTTGGGGAAATCCTACCAATTGCCCAAACATTGTGGTGATAGGATCATTCTTTTGGAATAATGTAGATAGATACTAGAGCTTCATGCATTCTTTTCATTGAATAAGGTCACCAATATTTCATTCCCAATCACCTACGGGAACTATACTTGCAACCTTGCAGCGGAAAAAGAGGCCGATGGCGAATTAAAGTGTCTAGGGCTGGCAGAATTTTACTTGGATCAGAAGAATTTTGACCCACTAGATAAGATAGCATTGGTACTGCCCTAGGCGTTAGACCCCTCACAAGCCTCACATGGAATATTTTTGGGCAGACTGCGAGGACAATTTTGAATTCCAGAACCAGCATTTTGTCAGGATGACACAAGGTATGATGAAGTGTCTCAAGCTTCAAACCTTTCCTAAGGACTTTTCAGATATTGGGTCTATAGAGGACCCATAGTAAAAGGCTAGGGGAGTATACAAGATGGCTCTCCCTCTAGTGGACTGGGACACCTTAGAAAGCCCAACAATAGAGGACATCACCCATGATGTGATTGAATGTAGTCATGCGTATTTTCAAAAGGTATGTCTGAAGAGTACTAGAAGGGTCAGACCATTTTTGCAGGGATCAACTTCCAGATCTAGAACCTCCGCGCAAGGCGAGGATAGAGGGAAAAGAAAATTTGGTAACTCAGCCCATATTCCATCTACACCTCCCATTGCAGAACAAGTGCACCTTCAGCTGGCAGTTTCCCACCAAATGAAGGAAGCAATAAGCACCCGACTAGGCATCCTAGTTACTCCAGCCGAACGTTCCCTCCCTTCTGGGTCCCCCTCACTTGAAAAACTTATGGCCTGGGTAGTGGGGATAGGAGGGGAAGATGAACATGCAACCATTTTGGATGTCGGACCCCCATTGGTAACAAGGAGGAAGAAGCAAAAGAAAAATGTTCCTTAGCCAAGAGAAGATACAGATCTTGGGATTCTTAACATCCCTTAGATGCAGATCATCCTAGACTCCCCTAAACCAGAGAATCCCCTAGATACCTCCCCTCCACATGATGACTTTGATGACATCTTTGGGATGGATGAACTTGTAAATTTTCAGGGGGATATAGGGAAAGCAGTGGAAGAGATTGTCGCCCAAGAAAAATAAACAATCCCCACTGAAGGGGAGATATCAAAAAAAAGAAGCTACCACAGAGCAGGAAGTCTGGGTAGAAAGAGATAAAGAGTCAGAATAGGCAGACATTCCAGATGTTCAAGAGATCCCAGTCTCGGAGACCTAAACAAGAGAAAAGAGGAAAGTGCAAGATGAGCAGTCGACTTCGGGTGAGGGAACCGGACCTACAAGAGCAACTATAACCTCAGCCGCCATGCTCTAGACTCCTCTGTACACCCAAGGTAGTGTGACATTCGACAAGGTGATCCCTGTAATACTATAGTCAGATCTAGTTTGGACATGTTCACCACCTCTAGAGGATAAGACAATGGAGGAAAATGTCCTGTAGATGATGTCAGAGAAGAAGAACAACAACAAGATGAGGGGGAGAACCTCAGAGATATGGATGTTGATCTCACAAATGCTGCTAAGAACAGGGACACCGAGGTAGAGGATATTGATACCACTAAGGTGGATAATGTAGGTGATTCTAAAAACACTGAAAAAGAGTCTGAAGAGACTGTAAATGTCGGGTGTGAATAGCAAAACCCCAGAGGAGACTCAAACGATCAAGCCCTCGCAGCAAGGTCACCCCCGCCACCACAATGGTTGGTGGAATCAAAGATGAGAAAGGCCCCAGCGGTGAAAAATCCCATCACTCTCTAGCTGAGATGATGGCACAAAGTCAAAGAATCCCCAAGACAAAGAATGCCCAGACCCTCCACTCCATTCAGACTGGCCCAGGTGGGGATACAGTCACAGTCATTGCGACATATCCCCCAGACAAAGAGGAAGCAATGATAAGTGCTGTAGAACACACTGTCACGTAGGTACCTCTGGGGAAGAGGGACAAACATGAATACATTATATTTTTCCATTAGTATACACAAGGAAAACCATGATCAACACCATCAGTTTACAAACCACTGACAGATAGGGCATAGCACTACTCGACACCAAGGTTACCCGATAGTGCCAAGTTCAAAGCATCCCAAATAACACTATTCACTGCTACCTGATGACAAAAAGGTTAAAGGAACTTGATGAGTAACAACAGTGCAACCCAATGGAACAAAAAAGAGAGGAACTGAATATATGAAGGGAACGTGATGATCAGTTCAACAAAGGAATGCTGAAAAACTTTTAGTTCAACCCGACGACCAAGAACCGACAGTCAATTACATCCCGCAAAAAGTGGATCTGACTTTCCACGTCAAATAAATTAGTGAATTTGTATATATAGATTCTTGATTTGTTTTAAAACCATTATGTGCGGAGGAAGCAATGTATTTATTATTGTTTTAATTAGTTTTGCTGATTTAAAATATGCAAACTAAAGATCAAGGTCAAGTTGTAAACCTTGGATCTAAGAGTTAACATTGTAATGCGTGATTCTAGAATAGGTCAAATAATTGTATAAATAGATGCTCAATCTATTGTGAAATTTTTTTTGTTTGATGAATATTGTAGCCACACAGAGCATCTAAAGACCATACAAAATATTTCATGCATAAGGACATAAACATATCAAATCAGTTTCAAGAACAAGAACATAGGCTACCAATGAGTAGAGAAAGGTATTAATTATTCATTTAAGGTGATATTCTTATTATGAGAGCTTTAATGGATCTGTAATCAGAAATTGTAGATTGCATATAGTCAGGTCAATCATTTTTACTCATTCTAACAAGTGTAGTACACTTAAGAAATCCTTTCAAGAATGGTGGACCTAACAGTCCTATTGCAAATCTCTTAACTGAGTGCACACTTAAATCAGTGTTTCTAAATATCTTAACAGAGTAGATCTTAATAGGTCTCCACTTTAATACTCCTAACAGGGTATATCATCAGAAGTGATCAATTGTAAGCCTTTACTGGCTCCCTTCCATTCTGCAGATAGTGAAATTTTGTGGGTGCCATCCTTGCCGCAGTTTTTACTTCCTAATAGGAGTTTTCTACGATATCATATCTTATGTTATGTGTTTATTACTTTCATGAATGTTTCTATGAATGTTGCAAACAATTAAATATTATGAATTAATGTTACATTCATAAGAAAGAACATAGTAATGGTTGATAATAAAGTAATGAATGATTACTAATGATGAAAGGTGAAAAGAGTTAAAAGTTTTAGAGGTACTGATTCACCCCTCCCCTCTCAATACTACCTCCCATTAATCTCAATAATTGGTATTAGAGCTAAGTCTCTTCTTTGAAAAGATTAAAGGCTTAAGAGCAAAGATCATACAATGGAGAAGTAAAAACTTGATAAGAATATTGAGAATAAAAAGATTGAGATACAGATGTTCTATGAACAATATAAAGATGAGAGAGATGCTGGATGAGAGGAAAGGTATGGCAACCCGAAGTAAGGAAAAATATTATCAAGAAGAAGAGATTCTAGATTTCTTTGAATCTTTAGGATCAAACACAAGTAATGCATTAGATACATTAGAAAAGAACATCACAAATCTAAAGGACATCAATCAACATCTGACAGAGAAAATAAAGATGTTGCAAATCAGTCAAGAGAACCAGATGGTAAGAATGATTGATGTGATGAGTTCTACTAGATAAGATGAAATAGAAAGAATACTTGATATTGATGACAGAAGGAAGATTACAGAGAAGCTACAGGAAAAGGATTTAGAAATTCAAAGACATGCTGAGTATCACCATGAGACCACAAATCAGATTATTCTAATGAGTCAAGAAGCAAATAGAATGAATATAGAACTCATTGAAAGAGTGTAGGCTATCGGTGAACTAAGAGAAGAGAATGAAAAACTAAAGAATGAGGTTAGAATTCAGCAACAACACAATGAAGTTATCAGAAAGGCTGAAGACAACAATAAAATAATGGATGATTTTCTTGAAGGAAAATGAAGAGTCAACAACAACAATGGTTTAGGCTTTACCAAAAAATGGAGAATAATCAAATCAAGCCAATCCAAAAAATATCTATGAAAATCCAAGACCAAGAAAGCTGACATGCAAACACTATAGAAAGAAAGGCTACACATCAAATGTATGTCGAGGCAAAATGAAAGGTTTTCCTAAGTCTACATCTTCATTCATAGGATTCTGTTATAAATGTAACAAGAAAGGACATAAAGCATATGAATGTAAGTCTAAGATGAAACAACCCAAGAAGGAAACCTACATGGACAAATATTGTCCTACATGCAAGATGAATGGGCACACAACTAATGAATGCTAGAAAAATAAAAGACAAGCATGGAAGCCTAAAGGTCAAGAAACTCCCTATCAACCAAAGAGAATTGGTTATCAATATGTATGAGACTATAATATGTGGACAAACTATACAGCATGTGGGAGATATAGTCACATTGCTGCAAACTGCAAGAGGGCATGGACCAAAGGGTCTAGAGGCTGGTCAAACCCTAGAATGACATGCTTACACTATCACAAAGTTGGTCATCTCAAAAAGGATTACAAAGACCAAATGACAGAGACAGGCACATATCCCAATGGAAACACCATTGAAGATATCCGAAGGGCTAGAGACAAAATGTGGAGAAAAGCTTCAAGCAATGATGAAGCTAGACCAAGAAATGAAAATGGTGACATCCCATCCAATGGATCTGGTGACATCACCACCCCCACTTAAGTTGAACAAGTATGGAACTACACAACACCAAGTCATATTTTGCATCAGTTCCATTATACAATTAATAGATAGTCAAAATCTGCATAAATAAAGATGCATATTATGTTACTTGTTTCAATTCTGACAAAAAAACCCCGTTGGTATACACATACCAAAAATTAGAGGTGAACACAATGGATGATTTTTTTACACTGACCGGACATTGTTGGTCAACACATAAAATGGTTAAGTTACCAATGTAACCTGACACCTGTCGGTAAGGAAGAAAAGTTACACAATTGTCATGACAGAATATCGATATCCATCGGTAAAAGAAAAATCATTAACAGTTGTCCTGAGCATCATGTCAACACCAACAATGATTTTGAAATTCTTCCTAATGAACTCCGTCTTCATGTCCTGATGAGTCATTGAGAATTTATGACAAAGACGTAGGGCAAAAAGTCTATAAATAGACAATAGGAGCACTTCATTTTGCATCCGTGATTTGAAGAGAAAGCCGAGCAAAAAATAGAGCGATTGAAGAGCATTCGATAGAGCGACCTCAACACAATCAAAGCACACAGCAAACAGATCATTCACCATTATCACGGATCAAAGTAAGTACCGAGGGCACTGAAAGATCTCTGTCGTTATTTATCAAGAAAGCCCTAAATTTCAAGAAAGACCTAAAACTTGAAAAATGATGGCAACCACATCAAGAACCACTAAGATCAAGAGTGATAAGATGAATGTGGTTAGGTTAATCAAGAATAGCACCTGTATAGATCCCAAATAAAAGATATTCCTGGAGGTTGCATCACAACCCGATGAAACCGATGCGTTTTCTAAGATTTCACCTAGGTTTTTGCTTATAGAAGATGTTAGGTCTTATATTCACTACAAGATCGCCAAAATAGGAGATCTAGAGATGGATGAAGCTTATAAGAAGCTTTGTGATGCAGAAGGAAACCTAAAGGAAGAGCACAAACACTTAGAGGTTTAAGGGATAACTAATGCCCTATATTTCCTGAGGGACTTCAAAACTGACTGGATCAGATTGGTACTCAGAAAAATGCATGACCAGAAGTTGTGGTTAGATCAACCCAAGAAAATCACTAAGGATGTCCTTCACGTTGTCACTGGTTATCCAATAATCAGCAATCCTAAGGGTCACAAACATCCTTCCAGGAAAGAAGTTGAAAAGCTTACTAAAGCTGAATGGGATACCAGAGGTATGAAAGTGAACACCATCACCGACGAAGAACTAAGTTTTGGTGCATGTGTGATTGGGTACAAGATTTTTCAGGCAATCAGGCTAAACAACATATCGGTAACATCAGTAAGCACATCTTACAAAATGGTGACCAAGGGCATAAATATGGATCTATGTGAGATCCTATTAAAGCAACTTGATGAGAACATGAACACAATTAGGTCTACAAAGACCAACACATGTAAGTTCGGCTCACTTATCATGTGTATCTTTTTCTACTTTCAAGAATACTTTCCTTCAGTAGGAAAAGTGAAATGGGAGACTACAATACTGGTGACATTACAGATTAGTGAACTAATTAAGTCACTAGGAGATAATTTTGAAACTGTTATGACTGCATACTTACTTGAATTCAAGGAAAATATAATGGAAAGAACAAGGATCACTGAATAACTTATTGAAAAACATAGGGATGAAATATGTTTTATGGTGGACACAAATTTCACCCACATCAAACTAGTTTTACCAAGGACAGCTTGGTTAGCACCACTGGATTATGAAATTAACATAGATCAAGCTACAAATGCAATTGATGCATTGATCAATAATCCTATTGATAGCAAACAACCAAGGTTTAGAACCTATGAAGAGGCCAAATCAACCAAAGCAACCAAAGAAAACCGATGAACAGGGCACCATCGGTGAAGGGCATGATGAACATAAATCAGATTCTGAGGAAACTAAATCTGATACACCTCCACCTCCTACAAAGAAGCAGAGGACAAGGAGTCAAACTTCAAATACCAATACCACTCCTCTTAAGAAAGGTCAAGTAAGGACCTATAAGAGGAAGCAACCAGCAAAACAAACAAAGTAGGAAACTATGAAGACACCACCTACAAAGAGGAGAAAAAGAATGGTCAGAACTAAGGCTAACATTGAGGATTATAAAGAAGATGAGCCTGATGTAGTAAATAAGAATTTTAGAAATAAAACAATTGATGAGGCTGTTGAATCCATTGCTACACATGGTACAATGACTGATAAGAAAATTAGACAATGGGATACACTCAAACTAGAGGACCAAAATAAGATACAAGAGGTAATCATAAGGTTAATGGTGAAATTCAAATATGTACCAGCTGAATTCATCAACCAAATACCTAAAGAGTTGGGTAATAGAATATCCCAATAGTGGTCATATGCTCTACAGACCTAAAGAGAAGCAAGGGAGAGGGTACTTGTTACACTTATGCCTCTCAAATCTAATGTTGAAGAAATCAAAGAAATTATGAAGAAGCACTCAGGAAAGTTTATAGCCAAGATAAGGGCTTACAAAGTGCTTGAAGATAAGTTTATAGAGCGACATAATGATCGAAACAAAATGGAGACAACTCCTAGATCTGCCAGCAGAGTCAACAAGTCGCGAGGAAAAGTTACTTCTCACCAACACACCTCATAGAGAGGAGGTGAAAGACAAGGCAAGTCCTCAGCACATTGCTTTGGACAATGTTGAAGACATGGAGCCAATAGATTTGGATAAGGTAATGGATGATATTGACATCCAAGATATCACCAATTATGACTCTGATAAAGATCTACAGAAGAAAGGTGATGTAATATTCATAACACTTAAGGATCAGGGAAGGCAACAAGAATTGAAGACATCAGAGGATAAAGATATGATTGTTGCTGATGAGACATGGTAGGACACATCAGTCATGGACTTAACAAAACCAAACCCTATAGATTAAGTACAAAAAGATGAGGCTGTCACTGCTCAAAAAGATCAAACCGATGAGTAGGACACCACTCTAGATACAGCCCAAGCTAACACTCAAAGCAATATCCAGTATTAATTAAGGCAATCAATATACTAGAGGATACTGATGGATCTACTACAGAGGACACAAGCACACTCGAGAACAAGGGTGATGCTAAAGTAAAAGACACCATAGATAATACAAAGGAAACAATTGCAGAGCAAGCTACAACCAATAATCAGAAAGATAAATCTACTTATCAAAATAAAGAAGAAACACAAAAGGTAGAAGAGGACAAGAAGAAAGATAAGAGTGAAGAAGAAAAGAAGGATGAGCTAGAGAAGAAAATAGAAGAAAAATCTATAGAGACACCCAAGGTTGATAGAGAGACATCTTCACCAAACTGATAGGTACACTTAGAGCAGAAAACATGAGAAGCTTCATCAAAAAAACCTTCACCAAGCACTTCACAGAGGACAAATGAACTATCAATGATAGTTCATACATCTGTGTCTCCACAGGTCTCAAAGAAGAAGAAGAGCAAGCATAAGAATCTAGTAACTCTGGATGAAATCATTGAGATTCCAATTTGTGATTTGAGGACATTGGATCCAACTTAATTGACCAAGTATGCAAGACTCTGTTAGAGAAAAGAAATGCAAGATAAACTAAGGAAAGACACAAAGGAGGCAAAGGTACTGGAGGTAGCAAGAGGTATACTTCATAAAATAGTACCAGATGTAGATATTGATCAAACAACCCCAATGCTTGATCAACTAGTGGATCTCACAGAGGCAATCACATCTCAAAACATTGATGTTGAGAAGGTCATGGAAGAAAGAATTGAGTAGAAGTATGAGTTCAAGCTAGCAAAAAAGATAAGCCAGGAAGTGGCATTGAAAAAGCTAAATCTTTCTGAATTGGTGAGCACAATTGATCCAATCATCTTAGAAGCTATTACTTTGATACAGAAATTATGCACACTTGATCAAATCACACAGGAGTATACCAAAAAGATAGCACAAATAGATGCTGATCTTAAGACAAGTACACAAAGTCTCACAAATAATGAAGAGGCAATAAAATTGCACAATGAGTAACGCAAACAGGCTCAGAAATTGAGACAGGACATACAGATTGCAGAAAAGAAGTACATAGATGAGGTAAATGAGCTTCCAGCTCAAATCTTACTGACACTTTCACTATTGCAACAACATGTGATAGAGGCAAACACACTAATTTCCACCCCAGAAATGTTTATCCTAGACAACATTTATGATATGCATGCAAGGCTAGAGCTAGAGCACATGACACTAGAACTCCTAAAAGAAAAATGGGAGAAATTGCTCGAAGATATCAAGACAACCCATTCCCATATTCTTGACACATTGTAAGTTACACATTTTTGGCATCTTATAAGTTGTACATTTTTGTCATGAGTATCAAATAAAGGGGGAAGTGATATGTACAATCACAGTAATAGAAGGGGGAAGTGAAAGGAAGAAATAATGTGTACAGTCAAACATGTGAAAGAGAAAAGAAAAAGGAATGTATAGTACATAGGCAAGTATACATGTACATATATACTCATACTATACTGATGCATACAGTTAGGGAGAGTCATATAATGACAAGGATATAAACATGGTGTACATACTAAACACTTTAGTATTATGTACATATTAGTTTTTGATACTAATGTCAAAGGGGGAGATTGAAGGCATTATATTTTTCCATTAGTATACATAAGGAAAAACATGATCTACACCATCGGTTTACACTACACTAACAGACAGGGCATAGCACTACCCAACGCCGAGGTTACCCGATACTGCCAAGTTCAAAGCATCCTGACAAATACTATTTAGTCTTACCCGATGAAAAAAAGGTTAAAGGAACCCGACGAGTAACAACAGTGCAACCCAACAGAATAGAAAAGAGACGAACCCAACAGATGAAGGGAGCCCAATGATCATTTCAATAAAGGAACACCGACAGACTTTCAGTTCAACCCGACGACCAAGAATCGACAGTCAATTACATCCTGCAAAAAGTGGATTTGACTTTCCACATCAGATAAATCACTGAAGTTGTATATATAGCTTCTTTATTTGTTTTAAAACCATTATGTGTGGAGGAAGCAATTTATTTATTATTTTTTTAATTAGTTTTTCTGATTTAAAACATGCATACTAAAGATCAAGTTCAAGTTGTAAACCTTGGATCTAAGAGTTAACATTGTAATGCGTGATTCTAGAATAGGTCAAATAATTGTATAAATAGATGCTCAATCTATTGTGAACATGTTGTTCAATGAAGATTGTAGCCATAAAGAGCATCTAAAGATTAGAAAAGAGATTTCATGCATAAGGATAGAAACAGATTAAATTAGTTTCAAGAACAAGAACACAGGCTACCGATGAGCAAAGAAAGGTATTAATCAGTCACTTAAGGTGATATTCTTATTATGAGAGCTTTAATGGATCTATAATCAAAAATTTTAGATTGTATACAGTTAGGTCAATCATTTGTACTCATTCTAACAAGTGTAGTACACTTAAGAAATCCTTTCAAGAAAGGTGGACCTAACAGTCCTATTGTAAATCTCTTAACCGAGTGCACATTTAAATCAGTGTTACTAAAGCTCTTAACAGAGTAGATCTTAATAGGTATCCACTTTAATACTCCTAACATGGTAGATCATCAGAAGTGATCAATTGTAATCCTTTACTGACTCCCTTCCATTCTGCAAATAGTAAAGTTTTGTGGGTGCCATCCCCACCATTGTTTTTACTTCCTAACAGGAGTTTTCTACGATGTCATATCTTATGTTATGTGTTTACTGCTTTCATGAATGTTTCTATGAATGTTGTAAACAACTAAAGATTATGAATTAATGTTACATGCGTAAGAAAGAACAACAGTAATGGTCAGTAATACAGTAATGAATGATTAATAATGATGAAAGGTGAAAAGAGTTAAAAGTTTTAGAGGTACTGATTCACCCCTCCCCTCTCAGTGCTACTTCCCATTAATCCCAAAAAAATAGGGTGAACTGGACCTGCTGAAAGAGGCCAGCCGGGAAATTGAGGCCCACTATGATAAGCAAACCCAGAGACTTAAAGAAGAAAAGGAAAAGAATGTGAATCTCGTCGGGTTACTAATAGAGCTAGTGTATCCATTGACTGCAATCCATCCAAAAGCTTCTACATTCGGAGCACCGCTTCCATAGGGTGATGTCAACGTGCTAAGAAATATGAATAAGAAAGCACAAGGGGTCGATGAATGGGTGGCCAAGAAGGTAGGAAATGTCTAGCATTTCTTAGTGACAACACTCTCGGACCTACACATGGCTAGCAACATTTTGCACCATGCCAGAAATAACATTTCTATATGGGAGGGAGAAGCTGAGCAGTATGAGGCTTGGAAGAGTGAGCTAGGAGATCTCATGAACCTCAGAGAGGAACCTGTTGCAGAGATGGGAATTTTGGGGGAAGATTCCTTTGATTTTATCTGGGTCCAGCAGTCTAGACTTGATCTCAAATTGGATGTTAGAAAGCAACTGGTAGAGGCCTTGAGGGACAAGATCCCCAGAGTAGAGTATACTTTAAATTTATACAAGGCTTTTGTTACAAGGGTTTCAGGAGTCGATCCCTTGAGCAAAGATACATGCACTCTGGTAGATCACATTGTGGGGAAGTTCAACGAACTGATGAAGTCACGGTACGAGTCCCTGGGAGAATTTGACAGACTGAGGATGTCACGTTTATCCCGCATGATGCTCCTAGCCCACAATGCGGCAAAGATGGCTGCAGAATTCAAAGGGAATGCCCTAAATTTTAGCGAGCAATTGAAAGCGGCCAAATACCACCAGGCATGCATCAAGGGCATCAATGAAGAGGGAATTCCCTAGGTTTTGGAGGCTTTTGAAACATGCAAGGCACAATAAATTTCTCTAGATTCTAGAGATTCTCACCAACAGGGTGCAATTTTGTAAATTATTTATTCTTTGAGCGTAAGCTCCCAGACTCTGGAGTTCCAGATCTAAAGTTTTGTATTCTTTCATAGTGACCCGTGTCTAGGTTCCCTGAAGCTGACCAGTCATTGTCAAGTAGTTAATAAGGGGGTCAGTGGGTAGGTGATCCCAGTAAGGCATGTCAAATGGAGGGATGGCTATGATAGGAAATTCTCCCGAGGCTCCGCTCTAGCACTAACTACCTGGTTCATCGAAGACAGTGAGCCACATTTTGCATTAATAAGGCATGTTTCCTTGAATACCGAGAAGATTGGATTTCTTCTATAAATACTCTGGCACTCTTCTCTATGCTGATTCTTCCATCTTCTCTTCTTGTCTTCTTCCTTTGTCTTGTCAGACCTCTACTCTTTTTGAGGTAATTGTAAGTGGTGCAGGTAGTACTAGTCACCGGATAATTTATTTTATAAGTTGAGTGTACAGTTAGATTAGTTAGTTTTAGGGAAAACTATGTGTATAAATAAGAAGTCCAACGTCATAACAAGGGTTGGAAAAATTGATGATTTTGCAGTCCAATACTATTAGCATTTCATTTCCAGTAGTTGCAAGAGATCAATTCTCATTAGTTCTTAGTAGTTAGATGCTCCCTTCAAGCCATGGATGTATACACCAGTGACGTTGGAACACTTTGAGTTAATGAAGAAGGAGGAACACCTTTTGGTAATGATGTTGTTGGTGTTTTGATCTCCCAGTTAGCGATATCTTTTTTTGATGTATGTTTCTAATGTCCTTTTCTCTAATGTTTAGTTTAGATTAATGATCTCATTTCCCCCTTGCTATTTAATATCTATGAATCATTGGTTCTATATGTATTGAGTATTTAGTTTAGTTCTTACATTGGAGCATAGTTGATCTTTGGAATTTATTGCACAACTATAAGTAGAAGTAATAAACCTTAACCCTGTTCTATCTTTTGTTGTTTATTTGGTAAACTTAACATGCTTGCAGGAAACCCCACCCCCATAGCCAAAATCTATGAAGAAGACAAGTAAAACTAGCTATCCCCCCGAACAAACAGTCAATTTCCCAACTTATCTTCGCCACACCATTGAGACCTGACACTCAGGTGCTTGAGGGTTGGGAGAATTTATTCTCTGGAAAACCTTTATAGGTGAAGTTGGCTGGTACCCCGGTACTCAGTGACAACTTATCACTATTGATAAGACCAGTCACAAAGTCTCGTAAACACACTTGTTAGAATGATAGAAAATTACAATTTGACTTGGTAAATGCAATCTCCTATTTCTGATACAGATCCGTTTAAGTTTACATGAATAATATTATCACCTATTTTGATTGAGTAATACCTCTGATTCTCGGTAGCCTCTGTTCTTGGTTCTTGCTAACCAAATTCACCTTTTGCTATTCAGGTTCTTGAAACTTTCAATCTGATCCATAGATGTGCTCATAGGATTCATTCATCCTCTCTTTCATATTCACATCCTTGTATAATGAATGATTGAATCATCTATTTATAAGATGGATTGACATCATCAAGTTTCACGAAAAACAATGTTAACTCTAAGATCAGGTTTACAACTCTTACCTTGATCTCCTAGTCTATGTGTTTTAAATCAGTTAAACTGATTAAAGCACTTACATTCATGTTTCTTTTCCCTAAAGAAATGGATTTAAAAACAAATCAAAATTCTATAAATAGAATAAGAATTCTTAATCTAACGTGGAAGTCAGATCAACTTTTTGCGGGCTGCAACTAACTCTCAGTTTCTGACGGTCAGTTATGCTCTGTAATCTATTGACTATTTTTTGGTTTTGTTCTCTTAGTTTTTTCTTTAACTATCTCTCAGTTTTTACTATATCCTACACATTGGGTTCCTCTTTATCCTTTCCACTTTGCAATTTTGGTGTACACACAAAGTTGTGTCATTGGTTCTTTTTGTACTTAGCCATTTTCGGTGATCTCTTTATATATGATTTTTGGTTTGCTCTATGTTCTGTCTCTCAGTGTATGCTTACTAAAAGTTTTGTTTGCATACTAATGGAAAATTAATTTCATCAATCTCCCCTTTTGACATTATTATCAAAAATTGATATGTACAAAATACTAACAAAATGTTAAGTATGTAAAACACATATAATCCTTAGTCATATCCTTAGTCATTTCATGACTCCCCCTATGTATATGCTGGTATAGTACTGTATACTGCCTGCCTATCTATACATATCATATCTTTCCCTCTATAAAATACATATACATATCATTTTCCCATATGAATGCATACCATTTTCCCCCTTTTTTGATATTAAGGGCAAAGGTCTATACCTTATAGCTTATCAAAAATGTGGGAGTGTGAAGACTTCATGTCTTCCATCATTTTCTCCCATTGTTCCTTCAAGTTTTCTAGAGCCATGTGCTCGAGTGTGATCTTGGAGTGCATATCATAGATTTTGTCTTCTACAGACATCTTTGGGGTCGCTATCAGTTGCCTTGTTGAACTGATGTGTTGTTGATGCAGTGTTAGATTCGGTAGAAGTTGAGCTTGGAGCTTGGTAACTTCTTCCCTGAAGTGTGTCTCTGCTTCCCATAGTTCCTGCCTTAACCTTTATATCTCAATGATCTTCTCATAATGCAACTTAATTGCATGTTCTCCATCAGTGGTTAAGCTTTAAGAACTGTTGGCTAGATCTGTACCTAACTTTTCTATGTTGTCACTATTCTCTTTAGTGAAATTTTCCAATGTGCTCAGTTTTTGAATCAAGGAAATAGCTTTAGTTATAAATGGAAATAATTCAATAATGAATTCTGAAAGCTTTACCTTGTTGACTACCACTTCTTGGTTGATGTTCTCAATTTGTTTATGCTAGAACTTTTTCTCAGCTCTATCTTAAATTTCCTTCTCTGCATCAATATTATGAGTGGTAATTGCTTCGGTGAGAGTGGCTAATTGATCAAGAATTGGCTTATTTTGATCAATATCAACATCGGGAACAATCTGGTGCAAGATTTCCCTAGTTTTTTCTAGTACCATTGAGTCTCGGTGTTGTTTCCTCAGGTTCTCCTATAATGCCTGCCTTCCTTTGGCATATTTCACCATATTCTTGTAATACTTCAAATCAAGTTTTATTGGATCACATTTTGGTATCTCAATGATTTCATCCAAAGTGACCTCCAACTTATTGTTTTTGTATTTCTTCTTCTTCTTTTGTGTTGCACTAGAATGCAAGACCATAGCCAATTTCTTGGCTTTGTCTATTGTACTTGATGAAGTTACATGTTGTACTTCTTTTTGTTGCTTTGAATCAGTTTTAGCTTGTCAGGTGTCTATAGACTTCTCCAAATTAACCTTCACATTGTTGGTAGCACCTTTGTTAGTTTCCTCAGGAGTGCTATCTTTAGGTTTATCTCCTTCATCTGCATCCTGATGCACTTCATATGTCTTTGCCTATGCATCCTTCTTTGTTGTGTCTCCTTTTGTTGGCTTTGTATCTCCTCATGTAACCTTATCAGTATCGATTACTATGTGAGTGTCTCTAATGTCCTTCTGATTGTCAGTGTTGTCTTTCTTTTCCCCTTCCCCTACATCCTCAGGAGTATCTTTTTCATGTGACTTGTCTTTTTCTTTTAGAATATTGATAGCTTGTATCAATATTGGCATGTTTCCTGGTATGTTCACCTATGCAGTATCAACTATTATGTCCTGCTCATCGGTTGTGTCCTTTGTAACATTGACATCTTCATCTTTACTTACTTCCTCTACTGGGTAATTAGTAATGTCAATGATATTGTTATCCACAATGTTTTCCTTTGTGGTGTCAGGCCATGACTCATCTGCAACATCCATGTTTTTGTTTCTGATTGTGTCTTCTTCTTCCTTGTCTAACTCAACAGATGTATCATCTTTTGTATCTTTTTTTAGATCTATTCTTGAGTGTCCTTATAAACATCTTTTTGTTGTAGGTCTTTCTCAGGGATTTCTTCATCAGTAGGTCTATTTATAATTTTACACCATTTCTTATGGATTTTCTATTCAAGCTCTATAAGCTTTCCTTCGAGAAATTTGTAGGCTCTCAACTTCGGTAAGAATTCCTTTTTCTGATTCTCCATCATCTCATCTATTTATTCCTTCTTGGATTCAGAAGGCATGAGAGTAACAAGTACTCTTTCTCTTATTTCCTTCTCACTCTTTAAAGAAAATGTCCATCTTGAGTATTTTCTGTCTAAGAGTTCCCTTGGTACATTATTTATTTCAAACTGAATTGGTACATATTTGAACTTGTACATTTTTGCTATGATGGCATCTTCAACTTTGTTCTGATCTTCTAGATCTAGTTTCAGCCATCTTCTAGTCTTGGTATCTGTAATAGATCCTTAATTTTCAATGGATTTACAAATGTTATCAATGCTTTTTGGAGCTTTAACCTTGACATTTTCTACCTCTACAACTTCATCTTTCTCGGTGTCTTCAATATCATCTTGGGTTCTGATGAGCTTCTTAACTCTTTTGTTTTCACCTCTCTTTGGTGTGGCCACTTTCCTCTTGTATGTTCTTACCTTTCCTTTCTTCAAAGGTGAAGGACTTGAATCCTTAGATGTTTGACTTATTGTTCTAGAAGTAGTTGTTGTCCTTGGCTTCTTGGTTGGTGGAGGAGGTGGTGAATCTGACTCTTTGGCCTCAAAGTCATTCTTTTCTTGAGTTTCACTGATAGGTAGCTATCCTTCATTTTCTTCCTCCTTTTCAGTTTCTTCCTCCTACTTAGTATCTTCCTCTGTTGCTGACAGTATCTTCTTGAGTTTATTTACCATTTTGTCATTTTTCCTCATAATTTTCTTAACAACCAGACCATATTTTATTCTTGTTTTGACCTCCTCATAAGTTCCAAACTTAGGTTGTTTCTTATCTAGTGGTTCATTTAACAAGGAATCAATTTCTTTAGATGCAAGATCAATGTTTATCTCATATTCTAATGGTTGAAGCCATGTTGTCCTTCGTACAATAGGTTTGATATATGTGTTGTCTGTATCAACCATGAAACATATTTCATATTTATACTTCTCAATGAGTTGCTCAGGGATTTTTACCCTCTTTTTCATTCGGTCTTTGAATACATTAAAGTATTCATCCATGACTATTTCAAAATTATATCCAAATGAGGCTATGTCTTCATTGATATACATGGTGACTGGTTTTGTGCTATCCCATTTGACATTTCCTACTGATGGGAATGTTTATTGAAAGTAGAAGAAAATGCACATTATGAGTGAGCCAAACATACATGTGTTTGACTTCACATTCCTTATAGTCTTCAAATTGTCTTCTAACTGATTCAGTAGAAGTTTGGATAAGTCCAACTATGTTCCCTTATTCACAATCTTATAAGCTATGTCTACTAGACCAGATACTATGTTGTTCATCCTTCTGGCTTGAAAGAATTTGTAGCTTAGAACGCATGCACCAAGTTTCATCTCATCATCGATAATGGTTGAAACCTTCAATCCTCTGCCATCCTATTTGGATCCTATAATCTTTTCATTCTTGGCCTTTGGTGGGTGCTTTAATTATTTTACCTTCTCAATTATAGGGTAACCGATGACAACATGGATAAAATCTTGGGTTATCATCTTCGGTTCATCTAGCCAAAGTTTATGACTATGCATTTGGCTTAGTACAAACTGAATCCACTTAGTTTTGAAGACCATTGGGAATAACATGGCATTAGTGAGCCCTTTCACTTCTATATATTTATGTTCATCTTTCAAGTTTCCATCTTCATTTCATAGCTTTTTATAAGCTTGTCCAACCTCTGAATCACCTATTTCTACAATCTTGCAGTGTATAAATGCTCAAACGTCCTTGATGAGAAAAACCCTAGCTGGTATCCACGAGAATTCTCTAGCATCATCGGGTTGTGAGGAAACCTTAGGGTGAATCTTGTAGTGTGGTTCCTCATATTCCTACTTCTTGATTATCTTAAACTCATCCTTCTTGGTGTTCTTCGATTTCATAGTTCTTGAGCTTGTAGCCATTTTCTGATTTAGGGCTTTCTATGAAATGTGTGAAAATAGAGTTTTCGATTGTTTGTAGAACTTACTTTATACACCAAGTGTTGTTTTTGATCTTCTTTGGAGTGCTGGTGGTTGAGTTGTGCTGGTGGTTGAGTTGTGGTCGCTCTGTGATCCTGTCATTTTCTGCTCAAAATTGCTCTCGTCGATCTGCTCTGGTCGTGGTGAACAATGAGACCGACCAGTCACCTTTTTATATCCATTTGACCTAAAATGTGTGTCATTAATGCTTATCAAATCCTTGGTGTGTGAAGACGGAGTTCATCGGTTAAGACTTAAAATTTCCTTCAATGACAACATGACATTTTGGGGCGATCATTATACCTCTTTCTTTTACCGACAGGTTTCAGTGTTGTAAACAACTTGTTCACTTTGCCCGGCTACTGATGAGGTTCAGTTTACACTAGAAAAATTTTCTTTTAACCTATGCTTCTTGATAAATGTAGGCAGTCTCAACTTTGAGTGTGTATCGACAGATTTTGGTATGTATGCCTGATAGTATAGTTATCACAGATTTTAACAAGTAATACCATGAAGCATCTTTACTCATGCTAATTTGGCATTTTATCAACATATTATAGAGCTGATGTTTAAATAATACAAAGTGTAATGTAGTTCCATACTTACTTTTTCTACTTAGGTGGGGGTGGTGATGTCTTTGGATCCATTGGATGGGGTGTCACCATTTGCATTCCTCGGTCCAACTTCATCATTGTTTGAAGATTTTCTCCACATTTTGTCTCTTTCTCTCTAGATGTCTTCAATGGTGTTTTCATAGGGATATGCGCTGGTCTCTATCATTCGGTCTCTGCAATCTTTCATGAGATGACCAACTTTATGACAATGTAAGATGCCATTCCGGGGTTAGTCTAGCCTCTAGACTTTCTAGTCCACTGTCTCATACAGTTTGCAGCAATGTGACCAAATATTCCACATGCTTTACAATTATTCCAAGTGTTGTAACCCCATACATACTGGTTACCAACTCTCTTCAGTTGATAGGAAGTTTCTTGACCTTTAGGATTCCAAGCTTGCCTTTTCTTTTTCCAGCATTCAAGAGTTGTGTGCCCATTCATTTTGTAAGTAGGACAGTATTTTTCCATGTAGGTTTCCTTCTTTGGTTGTTTTATCTCAGACTTACATTCATATGCTTTATGTCCTTTCTTGTTACATTTATAACAAAATCCTATGAATGAAGATGTAGATTTAGGAATACCTTTCATTTTGCCTCTACATACATTTGATGTATGCCCTTGCTTTCCAAAGTGATTGCATGTAAGCTTTCTTGGTCTTGAATTTGTATAGACATTCTTTGGATCATTTTTTTTTTATGATTCTCCATTCTCAGTAAAACCTAGACCGGTGTTGTTGTTGACTCTTCATTGTCCTTCAAGAAAATCATCCATTCTTTTATTGCTTTCTTCAGTTTTCCTGATAATTTCATTATGTTGCTGCTGAATTCTTATTTCATGTTTCAACTTTTCATTCTCATCCCTTAGCTCACTGATAGTTTCTATTATTTCAATGAGTTCAACATTTATTTTGTTTGCCTCTTTACTCATAAGAATAATCTGATTTGTAATCTTAGGGTGATTCTCTATAAGTCTTTGTATTTCAGACTCTTTTTCTGTAATATTTCTTCTATCATCAATAGCTAGTGTTCTTTCTTTCTCAACTTGTCTATCATTGTTCATGACATCAATCATCCTTACCATCTATGTCTCATGACTGATTTGTAGAGATTTAACTTTTCTAGCCAGATGTAGATTGATTTCAGTTAGGCTTGCGATGCTTTCTTCTTATGTATCTAATGCTTTTCTTGTAGTTGATCCTGAAGACTCAAAGAAATATGGTATCTCTTCCTTGTGATAATCTGTCTCATTATAGCGAGATGCCATAATATTTCTTTCATCTAACAACTCTCTCATGTTGATTCTAGCTTCTTTATACTGTTCATAGAACATCTAAATTTCTAGCTTCGTATTTTCAATATTCTTGTCGAGTCTATACTTCTCCATTATATGATATTTTCTCTTAAGCCTTTAAGATTTTCCAAAGAAGATACTTAGCTCTTATACCAATTGCTGGAATTAATGGGAAGTGTGTATTGAGAGGGGAGGGATGAATCAGTACCTGTAAAAATTTTGTATCCTTTAATTAATTAACATTTTGTAATCAATTGTACATCCATTCATCTGATCTATACTATCTTGATGTGATTTATATCAATTCATTAACTTAACATACATGTGAACATTCATAGAAACATTCATGAAAGTAATTGACAAATAACACATGATATGATATCGCAGAAAACTCCTATTAGGAAGTAAAAACTATGGTGGGGATGGCACCCACAAAATCTTCACTATTTGTAGATTGTAAGGGGCTGGTTAAGGCTTACAAATTGATCACTTCTGATGATCTACCTAGTTAAGAGTATCTGTGGAGACCTGTTAAAGTCTACTCGGTTAAGATCTTTAGCAACATTGTTGAGTGTGCACTCGGTTAAGAGATTTGTAGTTGGACTGTTAAATACACCTTCCTTGAAAGGATTTTTACACTTTGCTCCACTTGTTAGAATGATAGAAAATTATAATTTGACTTGGTTAATGCAATCTCCTATTGATGATATAGATCCATTCAAGTTTGCATGAATAATATTATCACCTAATGTGATTGAGTAATACCTCTAATTCTTGGTAGCCTCTATTCTTGGTTCTTTCTAACCAAATTCACCTTTTGTTGTTCTGGTTCTTGAAACTTTCAATCTTATCCATAGATGTGCTCATAGGCTTCATTCATCCTCTCTTTCATATTCATATCCTTGTATAATTAATGATTGCATCATCTATTTATAAAATGGATTGAAATCATCAAGTTTCACGAAAAACAATGTTAACTCTAAGATTAGGTTTACAACTCTTATCTTGATTTCCTAGTCTATGTGTTTAAAATTAGTTAAAATGATTAAAGCACTTACATTCATGTTTCTTTTCCCTAAAGAAATATATTAAAAAACAAATCAAGATTCTATAAATAGAATAAGACTGCTTTATCTGATATGGAAGTCAGATCCACTTTTTGCGGGCTGCAACTGACTCTTAGTTTCTGACGGTCCGTTATGCTTCGTAATCAGTTGAATGTTTTTTGGTTTTGTTCTCTTAGTTTTCTCTTTAACTATCTCTCAGTTTGCATTGTATCCTTCACGTTGGGTTCCTCTGTCGAGTTCCTCTTTATCCTTTCCACTTTGTGATTTTAGTGTACACAAAAAGTTGTGTCGTCGATTCTCTTTGTACTTAGCCATTTTCGGTGATCTATTTATATCTGAATTTTGGTTTTCTCTATGTCCTATCTTTTGGTGTATGCTTACCCAAAGTGTTTTTGGCATACTAATGACAAATTAATTTCATCACAAACTAGGTCCAAAAGGGATAAATTTGAATATCAAGAACTCCAACCAGCAAGAAGAGGATGTAGGCCAATGAGAAGAGGTGAAAGAATAACTCAAAATACTGAAAGAGCATCCCCTTCTAATTCTAATGCTACAGCTACAAATTTTGGAAACCCATTTTTTGTAATTTTTAAGAGGGTGAACCCACAATAATGGGTTACACTTTTTTTCCTGAACGGACACTGAACTCTACATTTTCAAAAAAACTTTCAGATTCGGATCCATGTTGCCGTTAAAATATTTGAAATCAGAAGATGAATTAAACTAGAGTCTTTTAGGATTTTTTGTCTAGATTCTAAATATATTTTTAAATTTTTTTTTGAATTGATTTGAATGGTTTTTTCTTTCTCCCATGAAAACTGATATTTTTCTTAAAAATGTCATTTTCAAAGACTTACAATGTTTTCATAGAGCATAACTTTTTTTCTCAAATAGATATCAATGTGATTCTTTCAAATTTAGCTTTTTAACATCGATATGGAGGGTATGAAATTGGTTTGAAAAAATTATCATGATTATTGTATATTTTATTAACGTTTGAAGTTGACTAAACTGTAATTTTGACATACCTTGACTACATAGCTTATAACTTGTCGTGTATTTATTGAATTTCAATTTTTTTTTTATATAAAGTAGACTCGAAGATGGAGGGAACTGTTATTTTTCAAAAAAATTTATCTTTTCTACTATTTTTTATTGAACATCAAACTTAGAGGTTTATATTGGATAAAAAACCTACATTTGATTAATGTCAAAAATCATATACATAATAAACTCAAAAAATGTCAAATCTATAATCGTTAGAAAGCTCATTTGGATTACTTGTGCTATGAAAAAGGATGTCTCTTTATTGTTACATTTAATCCTTGTGATTGAGCTCCAAAGCCATGAAATCTGCATAATTTTATAAACCTCTACAAATTGCCCTTACTTAGGGACTTTTGATAGAAAGTAATTTCGATCAAAACTAGTTAGTTTCGATCAAAATTACTTTGTATCAAAAGTAATTTCTATAAAAAGTACTTAGCTATTTTAACTCATCAAATTTTCCTTACTCAAGGACTTTTGATAGAAATTACTTTCGATAGAAACTAATTACTTTGGATAGAAAGTACTTTCTATCAAAAGTACCTGACTAAATCTGGTTGTTCGTGAATTTTAGGAGGAATTGCTTCCTCTAAAAAAATTGTTACCCACTATTGTGGGTTCACCCAAGAACCTATAAGATCAACTACCTAAATATTTCTTTCTTCTTAGCAGTTCCACAATATCTAGTAGTTATGATTCTAAATTTCCAACATCAAATATATTCCTACTAGAAGAAAGTGTAGTTTTTCCATCAGTTGTAAATCATTTTTTAGTAGTAGGCCAAGTGGTACCAGTTATTATAAACCTAGTATTACTAACTACAGTTCAAATGGACCTATCATTACCACCCATAAATCAGCCTTTTTTGGCTTTTAATCAAGCAAGCCCGTTGAACATAACAAATCCCCATGACATTCTGACTGCAGCTTTGAAAGGATTACCATTCTTTTCCAGAGAAGATCATGTGACCCCTATAGAGCACATCAGTTATATGGCTTCCTTATGTGGAATTCATCAATTAGTTGAACAAGATGTGGCCTTGAAGCTTTTGGTAGCTTCTTTCAAGGGTAAGGCCCTATAATGTTTCTGTGGTCTTCCTATTAATTCTATCTCTAAATGGGATGAATTAGGTGAGTGATTAAATAGGCAATTTGAAGACAGATTTGACCATCTTTCATTGGTAGAGAAACTGACTACTATCAAAAGGGCTACACATGATCAAATGTCATATTTCAACCGTCTGTTCCAAAAGACATGGAACAAAATTCCAACTCTATTAAAACCCTCTAATGAGTATGCTTTTCTATTTTACCTTAAGACACTAAATAGTGATATTTTAGTGTTGATTCATTCCATGGGAGGTAATACATTACCAGTAGCATTTGATAATGCAATTAGGTAAAAAAAATGTTTGATTCAGGTGGGAAAGATTGCACCTAGGCCCCCTATCTTATTTTTTGTATAAATTCAACCAACTACACATGTTGTACCACCAATAGTGGCTATTGTCGCGATGTTTCTAGCATACAATCCTCAAGTTGCAACATAGCATAATGCTGCAACAGTCCATTTTCATTATTTTAAGGATCTCAGAGATCAAAATGAAAGAATGCAAAGGACCTTTCAGACATATAGAAACAAGATTACAAGCTTGGAGAGACAGAAAAATCAGGTAAACAATCTAAGCCAAGCACCTTATCAGCAGAATAGGCCTAATTAACAAGTTGGGAATCAGGTTCAAACAAGGAATTACAATCAAAAGATAAGTCAACCCTATAATCCTATGAGTTTGAGAAATTCAAAGGAGTTTGTAGTTGTACCTTAGAACAACATTGTGCAAGAAGTAGAAAATTTCTTTGCTTTTAATCAACCTCTTTCTTGGATAAGTTGTCCCAAGGTTTCCATGAGTCACACACTTGCCTTACAAAATGAGGTATCTCAGCAAGGTGCACCTCAAGATAATAATCAGAAAGGTAATCTTGACACTACACTGATGAATTGTGAAGAAAATGAACATATTGAAGCTAATTATGAACAAAATTAGACTTGGATACCTATATTAGCCAATATAAGGTCCAAATCAAAGGCTACTAATGATGAACAACAATTTGATAAAGGGTAATCTTAACAAGTTTCAAGTGGTCAAGGTCAAGCAGGACCTTCTAATGCACAAACACTTCAAGAAGAATCAAAGAGTCATCAAACAACTACTAAGGATCAACCAAAAGCCTCAGATCAGTAGGTACAAGTACCAAAAGTATAACAAAAGGTTAGTACTAGTAACTTCAACATTGTTGAACAACTGATGAAAACACATGTAAATGTGCCTATGTGGGATGTCTTAGCTCTTCCTAGGTAACAAGACATGTTGCATGAGGGACTGCAATCTCTTTCATTATCAAATGAGGTACTAGAACAATAACCACTTAAAGTTATGCTTGTTGATAACAACACCAAAGGGAAACAACTCAATATAGTTAAACAACCTCCATTCTATATTTCAATGATTATTGAACATCACCTAGTGCATAATTGCATGATTGATTCCAATAAAAGTAGTTCTGTAACACCGAAACTAATTGTATACAGGTTGGGATTATAGTTTGAGCCAATGGAGAAGGGGATAATGCAATTAGATGGGAATTCCATGAATACTCTTGGGGTCAATGAAAATCTAAGCCTAACTTTACATGCTTGCCCCAATTTTTCTATCCCTCGTGATATATATGTGATGGATCTACCTCTGTATTTTTCTATATGTTTGTTGCAGGATTTTACAATCAAGATAGGAGGGTATTTATCATTAGATTGGGAACACATGTCATTTAGAACCAGGTATGGACTAAGGTCACTGTTACGTCAGAGCCAATTGAAAAGGATTGTATTGAACCATATAACCCAAGTATTATCAATGTATCTACTGCTATTTTATTTGGTTATGAAGATGTTTATGTTGTTAATGAGCCTAAAACTCAAGTAGAAGATATCCCAGATATACTTCTAGATGAGTGGGAAACAGAAAATCATCATGATAGTCAAATAGAATAGAGGATAGAGGTCAGTTTGGGTAACTATCTAATTCATGAATATTCTGATTTTATTCCTAATGCCATGAAAAGTATAGATCAGCAATTAAAAAAATAAGTAAATCATGTTTGGAATTTATTTTTTAATCGTTCATGCAATAAAAAGTGCAGGAGATGGTTGCATGTTAATTTCACCTTCTAATGACAAGTATTATTCAAATTTCCGATTTATATTTTACTGTACTAATAATATAACAAAGTATGAAGCATTTATTCATGGTCTTTAGTGGGCCCAAAAAAGAGGTATTTGTTGTTTGTAGGTATTTGGAGACTCAAAACTTATTGTGAATCAGGTTAGAGGCATCCATACCACTAAAAATGAATTACTAAGTGTTACAAGCATAGAGTATGGGACATTATTGAAGAATTTCAAGCTTTTAATTTGTTGTCCATTTCAAGGAGGAGCAATAAACATGTTGATTGATTAGTAGCCATTGGTGCACAATATGTCATACCAACTAAGATAAACAAAACTATGGGACAACACTATGTCAAGGTAATTGTAAGGTCCTTTGTGCCAAATAATATTGAAAATTGGTAGTTCTTTGATTCAAACCAGCAAATAGTCAACTTCTTAACGGAAGAAGTTGAGTTTTCTAACACAAACTAGAAAAAGATAAGAAGTCAATATGAAGATTAGATTATTTAGTTGAAGAATAAAAAGCTTTCCAAGGGCCTAGTAACCTTGGAATCCATTTTTAAAACTGATGATCATCTCATAAAACAAAAAGACAGCTTACAAATCAAAGAAGATCACTATGAAGATGTTGAAATTCTCAAAGGTAAGTTGTTGAAATTAGGCATGGTATGTACCTTGGAGGAAAGACATGCTTTTGTATTACTTTGTCAAGAATTCAATGACATATTTGCATGGGAATATTTTGATTTGAAAGGGTATGATCCAAGCATAGCACAACATACTACTGAGCTTGAACTGAATGCAAAACTGGTAAGGCAGAAGCAAAGACTGGTTAATCCATGGCTTGATCCTCTTATGGTAAAGGAGTTAAACAAATTTATTGAGAGCAACATTATGTTTCCCATCAAACACACCTCATGGGTGTCCAATATCGCGCCAGTCAGGAAAAAGAATGGAGAAATCAAACTTTGTGTTAATATTCATGATTTAAATAGAGCATCACTGAAAGATAAGCATCCATTGCCTTCTATGGAGCAGATTTTACAAGTTCTTTCAGGTTCAGAGCGGTTTTCATTGTTAGATGGTTTTTTAGGCTAAAAAAAAAAACCTGTAAAAGAGGAAGATAGGTACAAGACAACATTTACAACAAGTGGGACACAATGACTTATCATAAGATATCTTTTGCGCTATCTATTATTGGTGCTACATTTCAGAAGGCCATGGACATGGCATTTAAAGGTTTGATGTATATAATAGTGTTGGTTTATTTAGATGATATTACTATTTTTACTAAGAATCCAAAAGATCATCTAATGCGTTTGAAATAAATATTTGAGAGGTGCGAAGAATATGGAATTTCATTGAATCCCAAGAAATGTGTATTTGTTGTCCACGAAGGGAAGTTACTTGGTTTTACTATGTCAAAAGAAGGAGTTACCATAGATCTTGAAATACTAAGTGCAATTCTTTCTTTTCTATTACCATCCCATAAGAAGGGACTTCAAAGTTTCTTAGGAAGAATTAATTTTGTCCGAAGATTCATTCCATATATTTCTAAATTATTAATGCCTTTAACTGCCATGTTTAAGAAAAATGTTACATTTTGTTGGTAAAAAGATGGAAAAAGGAGTTTTGAACTGATCAAAGAGGCCTTAGCTACTGCCCCAACATTGTTAAATCCAAACTTTGAAAAATATTTCACTTTATATGCTTATGGGGACATAGATAACATTGAAGCCATGTTGGTACAACAAAATGATCAAGGAACAGAACAACCTGTAGCATTTTTCAGCCAAGCTTTGAAATATTATGAACTAAAATATTCATTTATTCAAAAATATGTGTTAGCTATTATAAGAAGTTTGAAAAAATTCATACACATGCTTTCTAATAATAGAATTAATTTGTTGGTTGTTCATTCTTCAGTGAAGGAGTTTTTGCTGAATAAAGATTTGAATACCAGAATAGTAAGCTAGGTAACAAAGGTGATGGAATATGGTATTGATATAAAATTAACAAAGCTAATTCGAGGAAAAGGTTTGTGGGAACAGATAGTTGGAAATGGAGGTAGCATTTAAAATGCAGAAATAGAGGTTGTTTTAGCTCTCTAAGATTAAGTACAAGTTTTTGTTCCAAATTTAGAATCTATTTAGGTAAGTAACATGACTATATTTTTGCTTACGGGTTAATGTCCTAAAGGTTTAGACAGATCCAAATGAAGGTACTATAGATTACAATTTATTCCTTATTTTTTATTACATAAAATCCTTTTTAGGATAGATTTCCATGGTGTGTTACTTAGATGCATTAAATCAGATCAAGTTGACAAAATTTTGCATGAGTTTCACCAAGGGCCAGATGGAGGCCACTTCTCACCAAGATCTGCAACCCTCAAGGTGATGAAGGGTGGATATTATTGGAAAAAATCGTTTAAGGATTCATTTTCTTGGGTTAGAAAATGTAGAGAATGTGCAATATTTGCAGGAAAAGAAAGGCTAGCAACGCTCCCCTTGAAGCCAATTCAAGTGGAGCAACCATTTATGAAGTGGGGATTGGACTTTATTGGAGTTATAAACCCACCATAAAGTTTTGGTGATAAGTGGGTATTAACTGCTACAGATTATTTTACCAAGTGGACAAAAGTAGTTGCTTTAAAAGAAACAAATGAGAGTGTTATTTTTAATTTTTATGAGGATCTCATTTGCAGTTTTGGTGTTCTGGATTAAATTATTTAAGACAATGCTCTAGAATTTAAAGGAACTATAATCTCAAGATAGGATTTTAACAATAGTTTTTTCCTGAATACTTCATCAAATTATTACCCACAGGGTAATGGGAAAGCCAAATTGACAAAAAAAAATCTGATTCCCATCATAAAGCATCCAATGGAAGGAAATCAGAGAGCATGGCACACAAATCTCAAATCAACACTGTGGGCTGATTAGATAAATCCTAAGAGATCAACAGGTACATCTCCTTATGTTTTGGTTTATGGAAAAGAGGCAAGGTTGCCTATTTCAGTTGAATTTCCAGCACTTGATTTGATAAATCAGTTAGACATGGTTGATGAAGAACTAATGGAAGCAAGGTTGGCTCAATTAGTTGAGTTAGAAGAAACTAGGAGGGATGCTTTGGCTAAAATTGAGCATCATCAAACTCAAATGAAAAATAAAATTCGATAAAAAAGCATCTCCTAGGTTCTTTCATCAAGGAGATATTGTGTTGAAGTGGGATGAATTAAAGAGTAGACTTGGGAAGCATACAAATTTCGATGCAATGTGGGTTGGTCCATTTATCATAACATCTTGCAAGCCACATAATGCTTTCCATATTTTCACCCTTGAAAGAGAGGATTTATCAATCCAAGTCAATGGGATTCATCTCAAACATTGCTTTTGAGGTACAATTGAACATAAATAAGTGCTTTGCATAGTTAGTTAGCTTTTTCTTTTAGTTGTGTGGTAGGGGCTCAAAACTGAAAAGATAAATTGTTGAAAATCATAATAATTACATGAGTAGGATAACCATAACATAAGGCATGAGTATATTTACCCAATAACATAAGGCATGAAATGAACGTTAATGATATGGGGGATAACATAAGGCATGAGTGTATTTACACATTATCACCAATGGAAGATAAATTTTGGCCCCTGTATATTTAAAACATTCTCCTATAAGTTCTAAGCGACCCCAAATTGATGACCTATATTCTCCAATCATTTTAAACATATATATTTATAGGCAGCCCAAAATTTGCCCAACATATTACGGGTGCATGTCTCTAACCGATGTAATTTTGCCACCTTTATTAATCATGCGAAGGTATTGGATGACCCATAATCACCTCAGAAATAATAAAAGACATGTTATAATTACGTGGGCTTCGCCAAATATTTGTATACCTAATACAAATATTCGGTATCCTGCTAAATTTTCCAAATAAGGATTAGTATAAAAAAATTTTGATATCTCTATATTTGATCGATAACGAATTTTCAGACTGTTGACTATTGAGTGCAACTGCATACTACATTGGCGAGTCGCGACTGCATTGCTGCAATTTAATTTGAGGCAAAGGTAACTGATACTTATTCTATGACTCTTTGATTTTGATTTCATTTACATTATTCCAAAATAGGTTTACAAAAATGGGGTTTATTTTCCCTTTCGGCCCGAAATACACCTCACATCGTTGATCTGTGCTCATCCAACGGTCACTGGCACTGTCACACTGTGATGGGTCCCATTAAATTTTGCCTTGTTTCTGGAGTAGGTTTGCAAAAATAGGGTCTCTTTTCTCTTTCGGCCTGAAATTCACTGTACATCATTGATCTGTGCTCATCCAATGGTTGGCAGTCAGTGTCTTTAAAAATGTTACATCTCTAATTAAATTAAATATTTAACAATTAATTATACTTTGAGTAATGTTTAACTCAAACTTTAACATTGAATTGAATTTAATTATTTCTATATGTATTATAATTGAAATTACATTATCACACATCGATATGACACATTAGAAAATTAAAAATAGAAACTTTCTTTGTCTCTACCTCTAGACTGATAAAGAAACTTAATTGTTTTAAAAATTTAGAATCTCAGTCTTCAGATTTAAAAATGGAAGTACTAATCCATCACTTAAGCATACTTAAATGTCTAATACACAAGTAAAGCAACTAATTAAAATATTGTAATCACAGAGAAGTCTAAGAATCATTTTTTATACCCATAAAAAGAAAATTAAAACGAACTTGGAAAATTATTATTATTATTATTTTCATAAAATTACATCATACAGTAAAAACACAAACCTACTAGGCAACTTCTTATCGGTATAAAAAAAAGTGAAACTTTGCATGTCCATTGTCATTGGTCAAAAGACCAGGGTAATGAGAATGGGTAAACTAGGAATCCTTATCTTCCCTTTTGTATGAGTAGAATTTTCCAGAGAGGATAATCTTAGAGAATTATTCAAGCCATGTGTAGTCTGACTTGTTGAATTCATCAAGGAAAAACTATTTTTGGAGAAAATCCCTCCCAATTCGTGCCCATTTCATGTGTCGTGTTAGTTTCTCATCATTGAGGTTCAACAGAAAGGGTTGTCTGGCCACATTTCTGCCCGGCTCCAACAGTTTGGGTATATATCTTGGCCAAGGGATCCCCACCCCTAATTCCACAAAAACAACAACATTGACATTGTCCTCCAGGAATTTCTCTTTAAAAATCTTCCTCAACAGCATCAGCATATCCACCTTCTGTCCTCCGAGGTCAAGAAGAGACGCAAAAAACTGGGACATAATGTCCATGTAGATGTGGTATCTATCAACATTCTCAAGGAACTCTCGACCCAATAACATCAACACAATAGAATTTATATTAGTGTTTCCACCAACCTCCCTACAAATAGAAGTTAGGATTTCTTCCGAGACATTTCCCAAAAAGGACCTCTGGTCATCTGGGGATGTCCATCTCAAACGGATCTATGTGTCCATCTTTAATTCTCAAAAGCCTCAAGACCTAAAAACCTAAACCTTAAAACCAGAGGTAGAATTTCTACCACCGACAACTCTGACTCTTAATCTACCAAAAGAAAAATGAAGAAGAAAGAAGCCAGATTGTCTATAAATAGCCCCAACCCCTTGATTGATAGTAGTGATCACGGATACTTAGCAATTAATAATTCTTCTTTCTATAATCATATTTAATGCATTTTCCTTTATCTTTAATGTAAATATTTTCCATAAATACATTATGCATGTGAGAGATTTAAATCCACTGTCCTTAATCTTTCATATCTACATGTAAATCTTTCCCATAAATGCATGCATACTATTGACAGTTAAAGATGGCAGTTAAAGAATTTCACTGACAAGGCATTTATTTCTATTCGAGTTACGAGTTACAAGTTGGAGTTGCACTATCCACAGTCCATGTAAACAAATAACTAGTAGTAATCAATGATCATGGTTACGGTGCACTTTTTAAGGCTTGATACGTGTCATCATTCCGGTGACTTCCTGCAGAACTCTGTTTCCTTCATAAATTTGGCCTGAGATTAAATTTCATCCATTGATCTAGGATCAACAAATGGTCTCAAATAATACATTTAAAAATATAAAACAATGGATATTACTAATTAGGTTATGTGTCCATGTGTAATCAGTTATATTTGCAACAAATAAAGGCGATATTCGTTGGATGTGATATTGCATTAATTACAATGTTACATGTCATTATCTTGGTGACTTCTTGGAGAGCTCTATTTCCTTCAAGAGGCCAAAATTAAACTTCAGCCATTGATCTAGGATGATCAAACGGTCTCAAATAAGACATTTAACATTATAAAATGATGGATGTTACTATTAGGTTGTGTGTCGATATAACTTTTTGTGCTTATCGATACCAATGTGTTTAATCTGCAAAACAAGTTATTAGTTGGCGTTGGCCCACATTGACATGACGCATTGACGAGTCCCATTTTTGAAAATTTCCAAATAAAATAATCATTTTTCCCATTATTAATGATAGATTAGCCAGCAAATAAATACATTTTCAAATGGCACATAAAAATTGCTAGTACAAATATTTTTTTCCCTTCAAAAGAAAATCATTCACCTCATATATTATATATTTTCCCTCACATTAATGTAAAATTTGCCAGGATTTTATGAAATTTTCATTTGGCAGGGAAAAATTCGCCTTCACGTTTATATTATTTTGCTAATTTGGAAAAACAATTAGCCATCACCAAGAAAAAATTCACTTAAATTATTGTACCATTCGCTAGGATTTTAGACTTTTTCCTAGGAGGGGGTTCCTTAAAGTTATCCCTGATTATGTTTAGCAGGAAAACACCCCTAAGAGGTCACCAAAAATGTTACCTATTTTTCTCCTACATCTCAAAATAGGTAAAGATGATTGCATTTGGCAAGCTAAAATACACATTTTGGTTTCATTGATACTTTCATGATCATTGTTGTTGAACAAGATCAATGCAGGAGAGAGAAATAGTGAAACTAAAAATTGATGCAGAAGTAAAAGAATCCTTCATTGATTTGTAAATGAATTTCGAAATTGAAATATTACACATGTGTTTGCAAAATTACACTTTTTTTTACATAAGAGAAAGCACAGTACAAAGAAATATACACAAGTCATGCAGATACTCTAACAATGATGGCCATACAAATATATATTCAGCCATGTTGAGTGCAAAAAAAAACAAACATGACTAAAAGGGAAAGAGACAGTTGTTTTTTTCTAATGTGTTTTCTCCATGCATAGTTATAGGTTCATCCATTGAAGACCGAAGGACAAATTTTTTAACATCCAAAGGGACATGACACCATGTCATGAAACCTTTTGGTTTAGAAGGATATCATCTTGGAGCAGTTAAAGATAAAGTTATAAATAGTTGAAGGGACATTATGTTTCATAGTGAAACCTTCTGGTTTGGTTTGAGAGGATAAAAGAGTCTCAATTTCATATAATATCAGAGAATAAATCATACAATGTAATTCAGTATTCTTGGTTCAACAAAAGATCAAACAAAGAGTGAAATCACATGTGAGTATAGTCATAACAATAAAGTAACACTTCATAGAATGAATTTATCCCACATAATCCCTATGGATTTATCTTCAATATTTTTATATGTGAGCTCTCACTTTACTAGTAACCAATAGAAAATAGTTTTGGTTCAATTATACGCTTGTGTGGTATGTGGATGGGAAATTTAGATAGTGACGTGGATGGGACAACAAGGAATATTTTGTGGGTAGCAAGGACTTAAAATGGTGACTTGGTGATGACATGGCAGATAATCATTAAACCAGACTCTAACAAGTGGCGTGTGATAGAGGAATATGGAAACTAGTGATGGCAGTTGTCGTGAATTCACAAGGTTAGCATGTAGTTAAGAGATCAATCCATGAACTAGCGATGGCAATTATCATGAGGTCACGAGGTTAGAATGTAGTTAAGAGATCAAGTCGTGAGCTAGTGATAACAGTTAGTAGCAATGTTGCAAGGTCAGATGATGGTCAGGAAATCAATCTACAAACTAGCGACAATAGTTAGTCACAAGTTTGATAAGTCAAATGGCGGTCAGGAAATCAAGTCGCAAACTAGCGATGGTAGTTTTCACAAGGTTGTGAGGTTAGCATGCCATTAGGAGATCAAGCCACGAACTAGAAACAATAGTTATTTGAAAGGTCACGAGGTCAAATGGTGGTTCTAAGCTCAAGATGCAAACTAGTGACATCAGTTAGTCAGAAGGTCATGAGGTCAGATGGCGATCAAGAAATCAAGCCACGAACTAGTGACAATAGTTAGTCGTAAGGTCATGAGGTCAGATGGCAGTTAGGAGATCAAGTCATGAACTAGCAATGGTAGTTGTTGTGAGGTCATGAGGTTAGAATATAGTTAAGAGATCAAGTCATGAATTAGAGATGGTAGTTATCATAAGGTCGTGAGGTTAGCATATAGTTAAGAGATCAAGCTAAAAACTAGTGACAGAAGTTAGTCATAAGGTCACGAGGTCAGGTGGGGATTAGGAGATCAAGCTACAAACTAGTGACAATAGTTAGTCACAAGTTCACGAGGTTAGGTGGAAATTAAGAGATCAAGCTATGAACTAGAAAAAGTAGGCAAGGTTGCGAGGTTAGGTGGCAATTAGTCAGATGAAGTTGCAAGCTAGCGACAACAATTGTTGTCAGGTTGCAAGGATAGAAGGTGGTTAGTAAAATAAGATGAAATCTAGTGAGTAAGGGGTCATGAGGTCATGGGTTTAAATGGAATTGTAATTCTTGAGATTGCGAGAAATTGAAGTTCAAAGTGCCAAAATTGATCAGGAATGGAAGCACAAGAAGGTGATTCCCAAAAGTGATAAGTATCATCATGAATAGAAGCCTAGGAAGGTGATTCTCGAAAGTCTGAAGAACGGTCTGGGACAGGCAGGTGCCAAGCAGGTGGAGATGTAAATGTGCAATAAAATTATATGGTGTTACATGGAAGAAAAGGGTTTCATGAAGTAGTTAAGGGAATGATTTGTTAGTTATGAGGCATTTATTGGCTAATTCAGAGTTCCATTTAGTACATGCATGCATGTGGAGTAGTTTGAGAGTATTTTGATGCATATTTTATGATTTTTTCCACCTTTTATGCATGTTTTCTAGGGAAATCCAAGGATGGGTTATATTTTTGGAGTTATATGGAATTTCAACATCAGTTCATGCCCTATTTTTTTTTTGGTTTTTCTCTTCCATCCGACCCCATGAGATGTTTTGAGGATTGGAAGGAGAAAAGGAGGTGGAGTTAAACTTTAGCTATAGTTCAAATCATATCAGTTCTTCATGTAGTTAGCTTTGGATTTGATGCAATATTTTCTAAAAGGATCTTAGTTTCTATTCTTTGAGGAGGTTCTTTCTTTTTACCTTGTTTGCACATTGCAAAAATTGAGCAATATTGTATGGAGCATTTTTTCATGATTTGGAGCTGAGTTTCTATCATTGTCAAATAAAGATTACAAGTTTTCTTCTCAATTTTTTTGCATTGAGTTGTTGATTGTAGGTTTTTGGTGAGATATTATGTTAATTCTTTTATTTTATCAAGCTTCTTCTAGTGTTATATGCAAGATTTGGGTAATTCATATGCAGGTATGTAATTGTGTCTCCCATTTGTACACTCAAAATTGAGAAAACAACATTATTTTCCCATCAAGGTGTTAGATACCGAGCCTTTTCATAAGAATCTCTTTTGCATATAGTATCTAAGTGACTTTGTGAGAAACTTTGTGTCTTTAGGAAGTGATTTTGTGAGGATTTATTTCTTCATGTCATATTGGCATTCATTTGGTGCATCGCCCATTAGTTTATAGGAGTTTCCTTTCACAAGCCATCTTTCTTACCCTTTTCCCATCAAATCACTAAGTTTTAAGTGAATATCAATAAGGAATCAAAATTTTAATCCTGAAGATTTAGTCTCAAGCACTCTTCACACCATTGATATTGTTTCCATATTATGAAAGGATAGCTAGATTTTGTATCTTGCTACAGGCGCAAATCATGATCGCTAAGAAACACATTTCAAACCCTATGTAGTGATTTTTATCATGACTATAGGCCCATGACTAAAATTTTTGCTAGTATCTTTAGAGACAAATATTTGCAATGGTATTGTTCTTTTCCTCCTTATTCTATTGATTCCTTCCAAAAACTTGCTAATGCTTTTATCCAACAATTCCAAAACAATATTGGTCCTCAAATTTCTTTAACTGATTTAAAGCATTGTAAACAAGGTGTTAAAGAAAAATTTAGTGACTTCATTGGTAGATTTAATCATTTGTTTGCTCATATTTCTTATCGTGTGCCTGATATTGATATATAATGCATATTTGTTTCTAATTTACAAAAAGATATTAGGGATAAGATTCTCTTTACTGAGTTTTCTTACTTTTCCCAAATATGTGTAGTGCACCATCACTATCAACCACAAGTGAATCATTTTGAGAGAAACAATCCAATGGCTCATGTTCCTATTGATAATAGTGATGCCACATCCAATTCCAACAAGTTTCATAAACCTAACAATTACATCAAGATCAAACAATCCTCTATATAGTAGATGAACATGTAGCAGTAGCATCCAAAGGTGCGAATCCTTTGTCATTTGTTTTTAGACCTTCTTGTAATTTTACTCTTCTTTCTAAATCTTTTCATAATGTGACGATGAAGTAGATAAATGAAAATGTTAATAAAATTCCTCCTATTAAACTAATTAGTGCATGAGAACCTTAAGGTCTTATGAAGATCTTCAAACATTTTGTCTTGTAGGTGGTTCTAGCCAACCACCAAGGTAATAAGGACTAAGGATAAATTCCCATGTTAGTGTGGTGTGAAGGTGTAAGTAGGAGTAGTTAAAGTCATGTCTTTGTTTTGATCAAATAGGCTATAGGGATTAGGTCCTAGGAATGTCAAAGATTGTCAAACTTTGACCAAGACTCCAAAATAGAGTAGAACTTGAAATTTTGATGTTTTTAAATGTTTGAGGATCCAATGGAATGAGTTTGGGTTGAGTTGTGCATGTGAGGGTAAGTGAAATTCAATATTGCAAAAGATGTAAAGTTGCTCATGACAACTTTGTAAAGTTTTCATTGACAACATTTCCTAAAATCTAGGAAATAGATTTAATGGTGTCCAAGTCCTTACCTAATGGTTTGAACATGAGGGGAAAACCTATATAAGGTCAAAAAAACCCTAATCTAAGGGTTGGTCCTCACATTGTATGGATTGAGCTTTGGAAAGAACAAGAAACTGACTGTAATTGAAATAGAGCCATCATCCAGACCTTTAATGGATTGAATGGAATGAATTAATGCACTGAGACTTTGTGTTTTTTTATGTAGTTGTTCTTTGTGGAGCTAAGTTGGTATTTTGTCAAATCTATTGATCATTTTGTAAATTCTTTTAGTTTTACTAGTTCACTGTCTTGTTCTGAACCAGTCTTGTAAATATGAGTCCCACTTGAGTTCTCGTGCTTGGAAAACTATGACCACTTGGAATCAAGTAGGGGAATGTGTAAGTAGTGTAGATATGCATTTTAGGGTTTGTGTGTGTAGGAGAACTAATTTTTTCATCAATCCCTATTCGATTACAGAGGTATTCTGGCTAGGATCTTATACAGAATAATAGCATGAAAACTTTCTAAATGGATTGGTTTGTGCCAATAAATGGATGGATCATGTAGGGGCATGTGTCCTTGATATGTGACTACAAGGAGAAGAGAGGTGGAGTTGTTTAGAGAACCTATTGAAATATAAGAAAAAAACCCAGACTGGTTCACATGCCCTAGAAACCCATGAAAAGAGGGGTTTGATAGAAGTCCTATGTATGGAAAGTTTGAAGACCTAAAACCTAGGAAATCCTTGAGCCTAGGGTGGTATTAGAAAGTGAGTTGGTAAGAGAATTTGGGAAGGAATCCAAGAATACAGCTTTTAGGAGGGCTAATTACACTAAAAAGGCTACAAGGCCTAAAACAAGAAATCAGTGAACTCGATGGAGGATCTTTGAAATAATCCATCAGAAGGGGTCAAGATTGGTTAAAACAAAGGGAAAGTAGTGGTAACACCTTTCCCTATAACCAATGTTAAATTGGAGGCATATTTGCTTGATGGAGAATTTGGGTGCATAGTTGAATGGAGAAGGAGTTGAAGGGAGTTTGAAGTTGTTGGAGAGGTCTAAAGGAGGTAGATAAATGTTAGTAGTATCCTCTAGGTAGGGTAGAGTGAATTACCCTAGAAAGACCAAAGAGAGAGTCTTAAGAAGAGAAAGAGTGCTCTTGAGTGATTAGACCTCCCCATCAAAGTGGTATCATAGCTATTGAAAGGCTTGGGAAGTGGACAGTGTATGTGAGAGGGAAGTGAATCCATTGGAGAAAGCACCACGGTGACCGATGCAGAATTGGAAAGGGACTTGTCAGAGAAACAAGTCAAGAATAGACTTTTAGAAGAATCTATGGAGGAGATGAAGCAAAAAATAGCAAAAGTTGTAGAGACTACAAGCAAGATGAAAGAACATATAGGAGAAGATAAATATAAAGGGAAGGTTCAAGTTGGAGAGGAGGTAGAACTGAAACCTAACCCTCCATTACCAAAGGAACCATTCCTCAAAGCTCTCAAGGCACTAAGTGGAAAATCACTAGAAGGCATTCTTGTATTCTCTGGCCGAATGGACGCATAATTGGTGATGGAGTGGATTGAGGGTATGGAAAATCACTTTGAGTGTGATGGTATCATAGAGGCACAAAAGGTGAAGATAGCCAAATCAAGGCTAAGAGGACAAGAATTAACTTGGTGGAAGTTATTGTAGGAGGAAAGAGAAAGAGAAGGAAAGAAGACAATAGCCAATTGGAAAGCTATGGTGGCTATGGTGAAGGAAAACTATCTACTAGAGGATTATGCTATCCAAATACACAAGAGGAGACAGAATCTTAGACAAAAAGATTTAGATGTGGCATCCTACACCGAAGAATTCCAAAAAATATGCCTTAGGTCCAGAGTGTACAAGGTAGAAAGCATTAAATTTGCTAGGTATCTCAATGGCCTTATGCAGAACATACAAGAAGAGTTTATCCTATTTACCTTAACTTTTATCCATGGGTGTTTTTAAATGGCCCTTAAGGTGAAAGAAAAAATTAGAAAGAAAAAAGATTCCAACTCTAGGGGAAGAGCAAGAGGTAGAGATTCTAGAGGAGGACATAGAGGTGGTTATAGTGGAGGGAACAATGAGACTAGAATCCAAGGAGACTCTAAGTTTGTTGAACAAAACCATGAGTCAAACAATAGAGGAGGATATGGTAGAGGAAGAGGTTTTCACAATGGTGGAAGAGGAAGATCTGGTGGTTTTGGAAGAAGCTCACATTTTGCTTAAATGAGGTGTTATAAATGTGTCCAAATAGGCCACCCTTCCTATAGGTGTCTGGATAAGCCAACATCTTCACAAGGTGAAAAGAAGATTGCATATGTGCAAGAAGAAGGAATGGAAAAATAGTCAGAGATAAGTTTGGATTCAAAAAAGGGAGAGAACCTCATGCTTAGGAGGATTTTGATCAAAGAACCTACAAAGGATGAACACAAACAAAGGAGGGATCTTTTTAGGGTCAAGTAAAAGATTCTTGGCAAAGTATGCAGAGTTATAATAGACTCTAGATCTACTGATAATGTGATATTAGAGGAAGCAGTGTAGAAGCTAAAGTTGACTAAGATTCCTTATGTGTGTCCTTACAAAGTAACTTGGTTGAATAAGGGACAGAATATACTAGTTAATGAACAAGTGTGGGTTGATTTTACTATTGGTAAGTATCAAGACAAGATACTTTGTGATGTTCTACCAATGGATGCATGCCATTTGTTTCTTGGAAGGCCATGGTAATATGACAGTGAGGTAGTTCACCATGACAAAGAGAATAAGTACTCATTCAAGAAGAATGGAGTGACTAATAGATACAGTTTTTGATAGAGGAAGAAATAGTGGAAAAGATGGATTCCAATACTCTTCTAATGAGTGGGAAAGAATTCCTAAAAGACATGAAGGAGGAAGAATGAATTGGTTATGAAATCTTGGTGAAACCAAGAGAGGAGGAGACACCTAAACAAGTACCTATGCCTACATAAATTACAAAATTGTTAGATCAGTTCCAAGACATCATATGTGAAGGAACACTAGCTACACTACCTCCAATAAGAGAAATCAGTCATCAAATTGAATTTGTGCCAGGGGCATCATTGCCTAATAAAGATGCCTACAAGATGACACCGGAGCAGAACAAAGAGATTGCAAGGCAAGTGCAGGAGTTATTGGACCAAGGTCTGATAAGAAAGAGCATCAATCCATGTGTTTTCCCAGTGGTATTGGCTCCTAAGAAGGGAGGTAATTGGAGAATGTGTACTAACTCTATGGAAATAAATAGGATCACAATAACCTATAGATTTCCAATTCCTAGAATAGAAGACTTAATGGATTGCTTAGGGGGGGCTAAGTACTTATCAAAGATTAATCTTAAAAGTGGATATTATCAAATTAGGATGAAATAGGGTGATGAGTGGAAGTCATCTTTTAAAACTGTAGAGGGGTTATATGAGTGGTTAGTAATGCCATTTGGGCTTTAAAATGCACCTAGTACTTTTATGAGGGTCAAGAACAAAGTCCTAAAGGATTAAATAGGGCTATTTGTGGTAGTTTACCTAGATGATATCCTCATCTTTAGCAAAACAAAAGAAGAGCACATGAAGCACCTAGAACTTGTGTTGAAAAGACTACAAGAAGAGAATCTCAACATAAACCTTGAAAAGAGTGAGTTTATTAAACAAGAACTAGTCTATCTAGGATTTGTAATATCCCAAGGTGACTTGAAGATGGATAAGAGAAAATTTGAAGCCATTTTGAGTTGGCCTACTTCTAAGACAGGGACTGAAGTGAGAAGCTTCCATGGGTTGGACCAATTCTATAGGAAGTTTGTGAGAAGATTTAGTGAAAGTTGTGCAACTGTCCTAGATACCATTAAATGTGGAGTCAAGACAAAGTTCATATGGACCAAGGAAGCCAATGAAGGGTTTGAAATATTGAAGAAGGAAGTAGCTACCCAACCTATACTGGTGTTGCCAACTTTTGATAAGTTATTCATTGTGGAATGTGATGCTAGCAACATAGCAGTGGGGGTAGTCCTAAGTCAGGAAGGAATACCAATAGCCTTCTTTAGTGAAAGGTTGAATGAAGAAAAGTCTAGGTACTCATCCTATGATCTAGATTTTTATGCATTGGTGCAAGCTCTTAAGAAGTGGAGGCACTATTTGTTTCCAAAATAATTTTTTGTAGACACTGACAACTAGGCCTTAAGCTACATAAACACATATGAGAAGCTTAGTTTGAGGCATATAAAGTGGATGAAGTTTCTGCAATCATACACCTTTACAATCAAGCACAAGAAGGGGTCAATAACAAGGTTGCAGATGCACTTAGTAGGAGGTTGCTTACTATTCAAGAGATATAGTTGTAGAGCACAAGGGTTGAAGGATTCAAGGATCTTTATGAAGGAGATTCAGATTTCTCAGTGATTTATAAGATATGTAATGATTTTGAAAATCACTTTCATAAAAATGTAGACTATATATTACAGAATGGTTTATTGTTTAGAGGGAGACAACTATGTGTTCCATGGGGTTCCATGAGGGAGAACCTCATCCAAGAGAAGCACAATGGTAGCTTAAGTGGACATTTTGGGTTAAACAAGACCCTAGACCTAGTGGAGAGATTTTACTGGTGGCCTAAAATGCAGAAACATATAAGGAGATATGTTGAGCAATGTGGAGTATGTCAGAAGGAAAAGGAGACATCATCAAATGCAGGTCTTTATCAGCCACTTCCCATCCCAAATACACCATGGGAGTTCTTAAGTATGGATTTCATAGTAGGGATACCTAGGACACCAACTAGTTTGGACAGTGTGTTTGTGGTACTAGACAGATTCAGTAAGATGGGTCATGTTATCCCTTGTAAAACCAAACATGATTCTAGTCACATAGCCCATCTTTTCTTCAAGGAGATAGTGAGGATACATGGTTTACTAATGAGCATAGTTGAAGAAAGAGATGTGAAGTTTATGGGACACTTTTGGAAGACCCTCTGGAAGATATTAGGTACTAATCTGGCTCATAGTTCTGCATATCATCCTCAAATGGATGGTCAGATAGAGGTAATCAACAGGGTTCTTGGAAACTTGTTGATATGTTTAACCAAGGAATATGGACAAGGATGGGAATAATTCATTCCATAAGCAGAGTTTTCCTATAATGATAGTGCAAACATGACTACTGGTAAGAGTCCATTTGAGATTGTGTATGGATTATATCCTAGGGGTTTTTTTGAGCTTAGAGACTTGAAAGGATATGAGGGGGTTAGTGGACATGCAGATCATTTTTCTCAGTCAATGAGAGAAGTCTATGAGCAAGTGAAGAAGACTCTAATGGAGGCAAATCAGAAGCTTAAAGCTAAGAAGGATGAAGGAAGAAGAGACTTAGAGTTTGAGGTAGGATTCTTGGTGATGGTATTATTGAACAAGGCTAGGCTATAGAAGGGTATTCTAAGAAAACTATAGATGAAGAGGATTGGACCATGTAAGGTGTTAGCTAAGTATAGATCCAATGCCTATAAGATAGATCTGCCCAAGGAGATGTCTATTTCTCTTATTTTCAATGTGAAGGACTTGATTCAATAGAAGGGTTCATGAATAGATGAGGTAAATTATAGTAAAAAGGTGACTAAGGAAGTGGAATAACTCAAAGTCTCTATCCAAGCTAAGCCACAAGTGGAGAATATTTTGGATTCAAGAGTGAAGAAGAAAACAAGGAACAAAACCTACATGGAACACTTAGTGAAATGGGAACACTGACTTGAGTTAGAGGCTGCTTGGATAGCATAAGGAGACTTCAATAATCATGGATTAAGCATGGATTTTATCACACCTAAGGTACCTTTATTTTCTTGGTGTAGGGGGAGAATGGTGCAAGAGTATCTTAAGGTCTTATGAAGATCTTCAAACATTTTGGCTTGTAGGTGGTTCTATCCAACCACCAAGGTAATAATAACTAAGGCTAAACTCCCATTTTATTGTGGTGTGAGTGTGTAAGTAGGAGTAGTTAGAGTCATGTCTTTGTTTTGGTCAAATAGGCTATAGGGCTTAGGTCCTAAGAAAGTCAAAGATGGTCACACTTTGAACAAAACTCCAAAATGGAGTAGCACTTGAAATTTTTATTTTTTTAAATGTTTGAGGATCCAATGGAATGATTTTGGGTCTATTTGTGCATGTGAGGGTAAGTGAAAGTCAATATTGCAAAAGATGTAAAATTTCTCATGACAACTTTGCAACTTTGCAAAGTTGTCATTGACAATATTTCCTAAAATATAGGAAATAGCTTTGATGGTGTCCAAGTCTCGACCTTAGGGCTTGAACATGAGGGGATAGCCTATATAAGTTCAATCAAACCCTAATCTAGGGGTTGGTCGTCACATTGTATGGATTAAGCTTTGGAAAGAACAAGAAACTGACTGTAATTGAAATAGAGCCATCATCCAAACCTTTAATGGATTGAATGGAATGAATTAATGCACTCATACTTTGTGTTTTGTTATGTAGTTGTTCTTTTTGGAGCTAAGTTGGTATTTTGGCACTTTTGTTGTTCATTTTGTAAATTCTTTTAGTTTTACTGGTTCACTGTCTTGTTCTGAACCAGTCTTGTAAATATGAGTCCCACTTGAGTTCTCATGGTTGGAAAACTATGGCCACTTGGAATCAAGTAGGGGACTATGTAAGTAGGGTAGATATGAATTTTAGGGTCTGTGTGTGCATGGGAACTAATTTTTCCATCAAACCATAGGTGAGTACAGAGGTATTCTAGCTAGGAGCTCGTACAGAATAGTAGATGAAAACTTGTTAAAAGGATTGGTTTGTGCCAATCAATGGTTGCAGTGTGTAGGGGCATGTGTCCTTGATAAGTGACTGCAACGAGAAGAGAGGTGGAGTTTTTTAGAGAACCTATTAAAAGGAAAGAACCCAGACTGGTTCACATGCCCTAGAAACCTGGTGGTACCCTGAATTTTGATAATTTAGAAGTCGCAATCCATTATCAATAAGCATGTTTCTCCATAAAAAACAATATCAAAGGAAGGAAGAATTATGACACAAATAAATAGAACTAACTAATCAAAGCCTTCAGAAAATGCTGGAATTTAGACCTGCTACAAAGATGATTTCAATAGAGGATAAAGATGGTCGAATTTTAAAAATCTAAAAATGACCTAGTTCGGGAAATCCAATTTCCTATCTCCAGAAGAAATATTATCTTTTCACGAGGTGTTTTGGATTTTTGACCAAAGCCAAATCCGAAAGTTAGGTAGTTATTTTTTAGTTAGTTTATTGTTTTTTCAAAATAATTTGTAATAAGAGTTGTGTCTTTTCACCCTAAAAAGGTGTGAAAGCCACTCAAACACATATATGTACATAATGTAAAATGTAAATAGAGGAGGATACAATATAATAAAATTTCACATATTTGGATAGTTTTTAGTCAACAAGTATAACATGGACCTGGATGTACTATTTTTTCAAAATCAATAAAGATAAGTCCTTCTTCTTTCACATGTGTAATAGTTTCATTATCATTTTAAAATTAGTCCCTTGGATAAACCAATAGAACTTCTTCAAAGTGATAGTTTGATGTGCATGCTTCCTGATTTGATTCATAGTTTATATTTTCAATTGGTTTTCTCATTTTGCATGGTTAAATTCCATTGATTGAGGCCTTAGTCAATTGGTCTATCATCTGAGAAGTATTACCCATTTGAAATATCTCTAAATTTGTTTTAGGTTGCATG
>MU225155.1:1587208-1634844 GCA_018584345.1 Thuja plicata
AATGATCTTGACTCTATTGCCCATGGTAGAATAAGGCATTGGTCTAATCATTATTTGGATTATAGTTATTCAGTTCATTGTTTATAGTTTTGTGCTATCTTATCTATCTATTCATTTCAAATTACATGCACATTTACTTATAAACATTCTTTCAATTACTTAAAGTATTTCAGTTTACAGTTCATGATATATTGCTTTATGTTAGATTTCTTTCAAGTTCCTTTCCATACCTGAGAGAGAAGGTTCAAGTGTTTCTTATATACTATAAAAAGCCTTGTAACTTGAAGGATAAGTCAAGGTATAGGTCTACCAGCCCTATTTTTGTAGAGCTAGAATTGTAAAAGTTCTAACCTTGCCTTGGTTGTGACTTGTTAGTTGGCCAAATCACTTGAATTTACCAACATTGGATTGGCAAGTCCATAGGAAATCCAATCTGTCAATTTGAGCACCAGCAAAACCCATGAAAATAGTGGTTTGATAGGAGTCCTATGTATGGATATGAAGACCTAAAACCTAGGAAATCCTTGAGCCTAGGGTGGTCTTAGAAAGGATCCATAGTTAGTTTGGTGGGTTGCTAAGATAATTTGGGAAGGAATCCAATAATACAATTTTTAGGAGGGCTAATTGGACCAAAAAGGCTACAAGGCCTAAAACAAGAAATAAGTGAACTCGATGGAGTATCTTTGAAAGAATCCATCAGAAGGAGTCAAGATTGGTTGAAAACAAAGGGAGAGTAGTGGGAACACCTTTCCTTATTTCCAAGGCTAAATTGGAAGCATAATTGCTTGATGGAGCATTTGGGTGCATAGTTGAATGGAGAAGGACTTGAAGGGAGTGTGAAGTTGTTGGAGAGGTCTAAAGGAGGTAGAGGAACCTTAGTAGTATCCTCTATGTAGGGTAGAGTGAAATACCCTAGAAAGACCAAAGAGAGTGTCTTAAGAAGAGAAAGAGAACTCTTGAGTGATTAGACCTCCCCATCACTAATTGATCCAAATAAACCTCTTCCTCAATCCTTTGATTCTAAATATTTTTTTAAATACCATTGTCAAACTAGCCATGATACTAAAAAATGATTTTATTTGAAGCACATAATCCAAAACCTTATTTATTATAATTATATATCTATTGATGTTGATGTTAGTCATGGAAACAAATCAGTTTCACCTCCTAACCAAAATTTATAAATATACAACAATCCTTTTCCATCTCATTCGACCAATACTTTTGTGCAACCTTCTTCTTCTACAAACATTGTTTATGATGAAAAATTCAAAGAAGACAACCATGTTGTTAACCATGTTTTGCATGTCCAACCTAAACCTAAATCTAAACCTAAACCTCAACCTCAATCTTGCATTACCTTTGATTGTGTTGAAACAATTGTTTCACCTAATGGTCCTCTTTATATTGTTACTAGGGTTGATGGTATTCCTTCTTGTGGTACCCTAACTGATTCCACTTGCATGGTAAATGTGATAATTGAAGAGCATATTTTTAGTAGAGAATTGCATAAGGATTCCTATGGTAAATCTGATGTTTTGATTAAAACTTGCAATGGTTTTCTTTATCCTTCCCATGGTTCTATTTATTTTCTTGTGGAATTTTGTGGTAAAGCTATGGATACTACTTTTTTTGTCATTTCTACCTCCGATCAATTTCAATTTAAACTTGGTCTTCCTTGTCTTTCCTCCATGAAATTTGTGGCTTCTCCTATTCATAAATGCCTTAAATTTATGCAAAATGGAGAAATCGTGACTGTTAACCATAGTCTTTATCAACCTTTTGTGCCTCATAACTTGGTTAACCTAGATGTATTATGGCCCTCTATGCCTCAACCAACTAGAATCCATCCTAATTATCTTTTCCAATCCTACCAAGCCTTCAAGATTTAAAATATTTGTGAATTAAGAAAATGAAAGAATGATTTTAGTTGTGGCCTTCTTCCTATACTACATATCCCTCATTTATGTGCTTCTCTTCCACCTCTCATTTCTTCTACACATCTTCCTCATGTTACCTCTCATCTTAGTGTGGTTCCTTCTATTCTCCCTCCTAAAGAAGAAAAGTACCCGATGTTGATTGATCCTATTCGACCTCGGATATCTAGAAAATCATGAACAAAACCGTCATGCTCATGATTGACGTCGCCAACATCATGCTAGAGCCCGTGAACATGCTTCTCAAAATATTTCTTCAAATCATACCTCACCTCATATTTCACTTTACTTTGACCAACCCATGCTTGATCCTACAAAGGAAGTGAATTTAAAAAAAATTAAAATGAACAAACATGACAATACTATTCGTATCTTGGATTCTATTACCATTAATCTTGATGTAGAAGATACTCATGATGATGATGTTCATTATACTAACAATGATATGCATGTTATTGATTCTAATGATATGTATGAGACTATTGATATTAATAATGATTTACCAGCTATTCTCTTACAAAAATTATCTATTTCTACTAAACCCAAACATAGTGACCTTTCTTCACAGCAGGGTCCTTGTTTGGCTATTGTTCCATCTATTGTGCTTGATGCTTCTCCTCTCGCAGGTTTCCCACCTTCCCTAAACACTATGGAATGAGATGGGGGGAAGGTGATATGCTTGACTATATCCTCTTGTACAGTGGTTCCTTTCTTTTTCTTTTTTTTCTTTTTTTTCATGATGTGCTTCCCCCATGATGTGATGCTTGTCATATGCCTTGTTTAGATTTATTTAAATTACTCTTGTTTCTGTATTGACACAAGGTGATAAAGGAATCACAATGTCATAATATTTATTCTATTTGTATCTCTCTTCTCATATATGTTGTTGCATGTTATGTTGTATATATGTGCCTTTTTCTTTATAAATGTGTCTTTGTGTTGTCTGTTTGGGACAATGCAAAGTGGTGGTACATATTCTTTTTGGTCTCTATGTTGTCAGCCAAAAAAACTCTTCTACATATCTCTTACGTACCTTTCTTCCATTATGTTGTAGTTATAATTCCTTTGGGGAATGATGACAGTTCATTTAGGCATAATTTTAATATACATGATTTATCATATGACCTACTGACCCCAGAGTTGGTAGATCCCTTTCATGCTCTTTTTTTTCATGTGCACATTTCCCTTGATATGTCCTTTCTTGGGGGTTCACAATAGAAATATCTTTAGTGGATGCATGTATGCTCTATTAAATCCATTTCTCATGTTAAGGCACTTTAAATAGCTTTGACGTGGGGGCATACACCCCACTCACATTTTACACACATGCATAGTTTTTGACTCTTTTGTACATTTTGGATCCCTTATGGAAACACAAGTCCTTAAGGCCTGATCCCTATATTTGCACTTTTGATCCCTTATGGACACACAAATCCTTAATGCCTGATCACTTTTTGATAAATTCCCTTTTTGATGCAATCCTTAAGGGTGGATCCTCGATGGACTGAATAACATGACACTCAAACCTTTCTATACTATCAATGAAATAGTTTACAACGTTTCTTTTTGTGTGATTCACAATAAGACAAGCACTCTTACTTGGCCTAGGTAATCACAACCCCCCTTTCTCCTTCTCTCTCTTTGTTAGTGATGTCTCTCTTGTCATAGTTTTGGATTTGATGAGGAATTAAGTCACCTCAGTGCTTTATGTTTCCTTGTCTCCTTAGCCTTAATAAGACCATCCAATGTATATGATCTACTTTACCGTGAGTATGATCTTTCATACTCCCACTAAAGTGGGGGCTAAATGTATCATCCTAAAAGTTAGCACCAATTAATTTGGAAGATCCAAGAACCTATTATGCCCCATTTTAGTGATCTCCTAGAACATGGATGCATTTTTTCTTGATTTCCCATATTTTCCACCTCATTTCCCCCAAAGCCCTCAATACCTCTCAGGATCTAAGGAGTTTTTTTAGTTTTCACACCTTGAGGTATAGGTCAACCTTGACCTATATCTAGTATAGGTCGACCTCAACCTATGCCCAAGGTCCTTAATTATGATGGGCTCCTAGGCCCGGTGCAAGTTATTTCCTTTTTCTGATCTCCTTTTTCATCCTTCACAAATTTGAACTCCTAGTTGCTATAAAAGGACATATTTTCCCTTCATTTGAGAGGGAGGCAAACATACATACATACATACATATAAAGGCATACATTATTGCAAGATTTCAAGTTCAAGGTGTATTAAAGGATTTCAAGTAAGCCAAGAAAGGATTTATTGAAGACATTCATCTATCCATTAAAGCATGCATTTCCTTCCATTAATGTAGCTTCTTTCTTCATGGGAGATAGTGGAGTTGGCCATTAAGGAGGAGATCTACATTGGCGTTGGCATTACACACCCATCTTCATTCAAGCATATCAAGTACATGTTCATCCATGATCTATGATTTGGTGATTATAGATCCATTAAATTTGAGAATACATCCTACATTATACATTCTACATACAAGAATTAATACATATTTGTGGAGAGTGGATTCAAATCCATTCACGAAGATTGGAAAAGAAAGGTGAATACTCACATTTGTCTTTTCTTTTACATGATTTACACACTTTATCTCATTTTCAAGGTTAATTCCTAAATGGGGACTTGACCAAGGCAAACCCCTTCCCTGCAGCAAAATCCCTTTTCCTTGTGTGCAAGATCAAATTCATGGACTTTCAGATTTCTGGACTTAGCACAGGAAGATATGGGGTTACAAATTCTGACTCACACCAGAAGTTTTAGTTTGAAATTTGTCAAGTATAGGTCAAATAACCTATACCAGTGAATTTGACCTATTCCTAGGACCTCCATAATTTTAGAGTGAGCAGATTCTAGCCTCCAGGTTCCAGATCTAGCATAGTTTCAGCTTCTGATACAGTTTGACAGTCAATTTCCATATCTAAACTTGCATCATTCACTTTCCTTAAAGATGATTATATTCCTTGTTTTTTCATTTCATAGTACTTATTTTGATTGGATCTATTGTTGTTCATACTTGTATACATACCTTCTTTATTCACATTTCATCTAAGCAATTAAATAAACAACATAAAAAAGGGAAAATTGCATCCAAGGAAGAAAAAGCAAAGAGACTTTTGAATCGAAACCCCTAAATGGACTTGTATTTTTGCATTAGTACCCCTACATCCATTTGGGTTGTGATAATCTGATTTGGGTCCTACAAGGGTTACATTTGAGGAACCCCCCACCTTCTTCTTCCTCTTTTCCCTAATGTACATCATAACTTAATGAACGTGAGATGCCCCACATCTTGGGTTCACCATTTTTATATGTTACATTTTGGTTCTTTCCCTAACGTGTGCTTCTTTCCATGCATTAGTCTCTTTAAAAAAAAAAAAAATAGGGTTTAAATTATAAATAATTTAATTAATTTATAATTTAAGTGTGATTATAAATATCTTGGGTTATAATTAATGTGGTCAAATGGGGGATTATATATAGATTGTTTTTTTGGGGTTTTGTATTGTTAGTGCTTGATGGCTGATCACGGGTAGTGTTAAGCCGTAGGAGGAGATTGTGTTCTTTCATAATTTTATGTTTTACTTTGGTATCATATTATGGAGGGTTCATAACTATTTTGATGTCATGATTGTTCATGTGTTTGTACCTATGACTTATGTATTTTATTGAGTCTTTGATCGTCATTTTGTTTAACCTCAAGAGGTGATCATTGATTTTGTGTTGAGTTTTATTTTTCAACTTGGTCACCTCCTTTCTCCTATTGTAACTTTTCATTTGATTTAAACAATGGTTCTTTTGGGTTATGTTTCACTCTATGAATGGAAGTTGATTCCATTGATGAGTTTGTTCTTGATGACCATTGATCTTTTGATATGATAAACTATGTGAATTTTGTAATTGATCTATTTAGATGTCTATATCAAGGTTGGATAGTTTGGAATTTATCATAGGATGTGATATTATTTATTATGCTCCAACACTTTTATTTAGTGATTTCATGATTTGATGATTTGCAAGAGGTCTTTTGAGGTTATTTATTTTTTCCTTCTCTTTGTTTCTTCTTACTTAGAGCATTAGGATAGGTTATCTAGGAGCATAGAGGGGAAGTGTCTTGCAATGGGGTTTGGGGTCCTAAGAGGCTTCTGGGGTAGCCCATTGTAAGTTGAGTAATAAGTGATAACTTAATAAATTTAGTAGGAAAACATTAATAAGATAATTATGTTCCTCTATCATGTCTTGAGTGCTAGTACAGGCTAAGGATGTGAGTGGTAGAAGATGCTTTCCCATACAGGGGATGTTGAGGTCTAGTATGGTTTATTTCATTGCCTGTATGAAAGGATTATTGATACCACATATGATCACACTTAGGGTCAGAGTCCAATGAGATCATTCCAAGGGGTAGACATATGTGATGACACTTCCCTATATATGTTCTAGGCTCCTATGAGTGTTTGGTGCATCTGGTAGTGTGTCTTGATCATACCTATTTGATAACCATATAAAATTTGTTACCAGTGTACCCTTGCATTAGCCTTTCTTGTGTTGATTTTATATTTGAGTGGGGGTTGGTGTTTATCTCCTCAGCATGGTGGGTGGACCTCAGGGTTCCATGTGGTCAAGTGGTAGTGATTCTTATTACCATTGATATATGATGTTCGTGTCCTTGTACTTGGATGATCCTAGTTGCTGCTACCATTTTCATTGTTTGAAGACTTTCTTATTTTCATCATGAGATTTTTATAATGTATTCTATTATGAATTGATTTGAGACATCCATTCAAGAGATGTTTATGCATTGTAATTACAACTTGATTCATTATTATGGTCTCTGTGACATGTGTAATGGAAGATGTATTATTATTTATTCCATGATGTATCAGCTGTATCTTATTGATTTTACCTTTTCTTACATAGATGTGATTAATGTATCTTGAATCCTTTACTGCAATGTATATGTTAGGTTACCTTATCGATTGTAATCTTTGCATTATGGTTGATTAAGGATCTAGGAATATTTTATTTGGGTTTTAAAATGAACATAATATATATCACATGTGATTATGTTATGATTGATCTTAGTAGTTTACTTAATTTTGTTAAAGTAAATTTCATCTTGGAACCTTTGGGATTCTTAACTAAGTATGTATACTTTAGCATAGTGTCTTAACTTAGGTTGTACTTGCTTCCACATTTGTGATGTTTTATGTTTAAGAAAAAAATTATTGCATAAACTTAGTGTAAAGTTAGGTTAATTTATCATGGGTTCTAGGGTGGGGCATTACATCTAGTATTAGAGCGCGATTTTCTACACTGGGAAATTTGAGATTTGTATGCCCATTAGGTGTCTACTAGTTAAACTTGAAACAAAAAATCTAACACATATTTCATTTAGATTTCATAATCATAACATTTCAAATTGAAACTTTATGTCTTGTATTATCTAACATGTTTTAGAATCTTTCCTTATGAAATTGGATATCATAGGTGAAATGCCTACCAAGACTTGATCTATTACTAGAGCCTGTGTTACAACACTAGAATCTCTGGTTACATTATTTCCCATGAAGTTGGTATTGTTTGTTGAGTGTTTTTTGTGAGTTAGTAGTTAGCTTGATTCTTGTATCTCTTGTGTAGTTTGTGTATGTGTGAATGCTTGGAAATTATGGTTGGGTTGCCTCATTCGACCTAGTATGATAGTTGATGAGTGTTGTTGTTTAGGATTTATGTGACGCTCCTTGGTGTTGAGTTATTAGTACAAGGGACTCCTTGATTGATGATCCTTACTTATTTGAGTATTCTATGATCCTTGAGTGACCCTATTACTCGTGTCCCTAGTGATATGATATTATTTAATGGCTAGAATTGTATGTTATTGATTGGATCCTAATGAGTTTTATATATTTTATTGTGTGAGTGTTGTAAATAGATGTGAAAGATAGGATTAATCATGAAATTAGGAAATAATTCATAATATTTTTCATTTACATTGGAATTCATTATGCTCATTTTGAAATAAAGTATCATTTAATATGTATTTATAAGATTAGGATGTGTGTTTCATTATAGTAGGTCAATTTCATCAATGACTTAGGTCCTGAATTAAATTATGCATTGTATTCATATGACAACCATTGTAGCTTATAGTCATCTTGCAACATTTTGCAAAAAATGTTTAGTTAGATTTGCATTAGATGCATCTTACCTTAGTGATTGTCTATTGTCTTTGGGTAAATTCTCTAATGTGTCCAATAATTTGTATTTTTGGGGTGTCGTGAAGTGGTTACTCCCTTAAGTGTGGCTGATACTAGTCACTCTATTATGTAAAATGTTTTGTGATTGATAATTTATTTGTTTTTGATGAATTGTTCATGTGTTGTGTGGGCTAACATTGGATTTTTTTAACATCCTTATGCTTGGATTAGTCACCTAGCTCTCTTTTCCTCTCTCTATTTTGTGATACTTGTCACACTTGATTTATTGTTGAAATTTTTGAATGACATTTTATGATTTAATGTTGAGCTTGGTATTCCCCTGCTTGAGTTTTTTACTTTTCAAATTTTGTGGTGACTAATCTGAATGTTTGGTATTATTTTCCCTATTTTATGATAAGTTTTATTTCTATCATGTTCATTATAAACCTCTGATAATATGTGTAACAATGGACATCATAGAGATTGTGCTATATTTATATGATTATTTTTATGACATCTTTAGATAGTAGATTTTTTCTTCTAGTTTATCATATTCAAAATTGTAGGCTTCCAGGAGTAAGCCTAATTTTAGGGGGGGGGGGAATGTAATACCCACCTATCTTCTACCATTTATATTTGTGATGTCAAATACTATCAGGCCCTTTTATTACACGTGGTAGATCCTCATATGGGTTTGATGATGTTTTGATGTTATGATTGTACCTATTGATGATGTAGTACTATGATACATTGATTATTTAGGTTTTATCATGTTGTTAGTTAGATGTTGGTTATTATTTTCATATGATGATGTTATGGATATTTATGGTTTTTGCTGACCTGCTAACCCCTATATCTACATTTATATGAATTGTGTGTATGTTTTATATTTTTGTTTGATGTGTTTGTATGGTGAGGGACAGATTCGTAGTTACTTATTTGTGAGATCCACATGATGTATCAATCCCTGCTATTGCCTATTATATATACATGTATGTACATTCTCAAATTTATGATGTAGGATTGCAGGTACCAGGCATCGTCTTCCCTGAATTAGCAGAAGTGAGCGTGCCCTTACACATATCTCAATGGTGAAAGAGGGGAGGTAGCATTCAGGCCTAAAACCTTATCCTAAACCAATATTTTGTTGTATGAGTGAACAAGTATCTGATTGACTACCCTAAACAGATTTGTCAAGGTGACATGAATATGTGAACCCTATTTGAGCATACTTGTGATTGTTGCATCTTTACTGCATTGTGAATGGTCAGATTTCAGTATGCATGCATTGATTTAGGTCAATGTTACCTTTTTGTCTTGATTTCAGTAAAACATTAAATTAAGGGTTAATTATTAAGGTTAGTAATTATACCTTCTAAAATATTAAAATATTAATATGTGGATATTTAATTATAAAATATTAATAAAATATCTATATTTATTAAATAATTTTATTATAAATCCTAAGTATAATAATTGGAGATCTAATTAATATTAAATCAAAAATTGATATTAAATGCATAATTGAGTAAAGTGTCACTTTAACATTTACCTTTATTTTAAAAGTTGCATGTTTGAAATCATGCTTTAGTTATTAATTTAATTTAAATAAAAATTAAATCTTGCAATTTTGAACGCACAAATAATTAATAAAATCAAATCTGAACTTTAATTAAAAGTTTAGTTGTGCAAGCTTAAGTGAAGTTGAAATTTAATAAAGTGACTTTTAATTATTATTAAGTTGTGTCTAATTTATTTTTAGGGTGGCACTTTTTCAAACCCTAGTTGCTAGGTTTTCTTTAAAATAGATCTAGGTGGTCAAATTATGCATTGAATGAGGTTGCAAGAGTTTTTTTGGCAAATTTTGGGGATTAAAGAGTTTGGTTTTTTAAATCTTTGGATTTTGGGTTGAAATTTGGTCTTCTTCCTTTCTGAATTCAAATCGTTGATTTGAGGTAGGGTTTTGAACCTTTGCAGCTTTTAGTTATTTATCTATCTTCTTCGTGTCTCAATAGATCTTGTGTGTAATTGTTGAGTGTTATTTGAAAATTGTATTTTGGATAATCAAGATTTATTAGAAGTTCTTTTGGGAAAAAAATGTGATTAGGATTACTTTTAAAAGTTCTATCTTTATTTGGTTTCGGATATGGCATTCCATAGCTTTTCTAAGGATTTAAAGATTTTAGTTTTTAGGAAAAATGCACGTTCCTTCAATTTGGGTTTCTTCTATTTTGTTGTTTTTTTCCTATATATATATATATATATATATATATATATATATATATATATGCTAGGATAACAATATATTTATATTTCTATGTTTCTTTTTTTTAATAAATTAAAAAAATAAATAAAAAATAAAAATATTGAAAGTGCTTCTTTCCATGCATCAGTCTATTTAAAAAAAAAATAGAAAAAGTAAAAATTAAAAATTAGAAAAAATAAAAATAAATAAATATTGAAAGTGCTCCTTTCCATGCATTAGTCTCTTTAAAAAAATATTGAAAGTGCTTCTTTTCATGCATTAGTCTCTTTAAAAAAAAGAGTTTTCTTCCATGCATCAATATCTTTTTAAAAAATAAAAAATTAGCCTGGGTTAAATTATAAATAATTTTTAATTAATTTATAATTGAAGAGTGATTATAAATATCTTGGGTTATAATTAAAGTGGTCAATTGGGAGTTTATATATTGATATATTTTTGGGTGTTTTGTCTTGTTAGTGGTTGATGGTCAATCACAGGTAGTGTTAAGCCCTAGGAGGGATTGTGTTCTTTCATAATTTTATGTCTTACATTTTGTATCCTATTATGGAGGGTTCATAACCATTTTGATGTCACAATTGTTCATGTTTTTGTGCATGGGAGTTATGTTATGATTCTATCGAGTCTTTGATCATCATTTTATTTAACCTCAAGAGGTAACCATTAACTTTGTGTTGAGTTTTATTTTTCAACTTGGTCATCTTGTTTCTTCTATTGTAACTTTTCATTTGATTTGAACAATGGTTCTTTTGGGCTATGTTCCACTCTATGATTGGAAGTCGATGCCATTGATGAGTTTGCTCTTGATGACCATCGATCTTCTGATATGATAAACTATGTGAATTTGGTAATAGATCTATTGAGATGTCTATATGGACGTTGGATAGTTTGGATTCTAGCATAGGATATGATATTATTTATTATGCTTCAACACTTTTCTTTGGTGATTTTCATGATTTGATAATTTACAAGAGGTCTTTTGATGTTATTGTTTTGCCTTCTCTTTGTTTCTTGTTAGTTGGAGCATTAGGGTAGGTTATCTAGGAGAATAGAGGGGAAGTGGCTTGCAATGGGGGTCGGGATCCTAAGAGGCTCCTAGGGAAACCCATTGTGAGTTGAGTAATAAGTGATAACTTAATAAATTTATTAGGAAAATATTAATAAGATTATTATGTTCATTTCTCATGCCTTTAGTGCTAGTATAGGCTAAGTATGAGAGTGGGAGATGTTTTCCCATCTAGGGGACGTTGAGGTCTGGCATGGTTGGTTTCCTTGTCTGTACTAAAGGATTACTAATACCTTATATGATCACACTTGGGGGTCGAAGTCTAGTGATTTTGTCCCAAGGGGTAGACGTATGTGATGACACTTCCATATATGTGTTCTAGGTTCTTGTGAGTGCTTGGTGCATATGGTAGTGTGTCTCGATCATACCTATTTGATAACCATGTAACATTTTTTACTAGTGTACCCTTGCATTATCATATCTTGTGTTGATTTTCAGTTTGAGTGGGGGTTGATATTTATCTCCTCAACACGGTGGGGTGGACCTCAGAGTTCCACATGGGTGGGTAGTAGTGATTCTTATTACCATTGAGTTTCGGTGTTTGTTTTCTTGTACTTGGATGATCTTAGATGCTACTATCATGTTCATTGTTTGGAGACTTCATTATTTTCATAATGAGATATTTATCATGTTTTCTCTTGTGTATTAATTTGAGAAATCCATTTAGGAGATGTTTATGTATTTTAATTATGACTTGATTCATTATTATGGTCCCTACAACATGTGAAATGGAAGATGTATTATTATGTATGCCATGATGTATCAATTGCATCTTATTGATTGTACCTTTTCTTACATATATGTGATGAATGTATCTTGAATCCTTTAATGCAATGTATATGTTAGGTTACCTTATGGATTGTAATCTTTGCATTATGGTTGATTAAGGATCTAGGAACATTTCGATTTGGGTTTTAAAATGTGTAAGATATATCATGTGATTATGTTATGATTGATCTTAGTAGTATAGTTAATGTTGTTAAAGTAAGTTTTTTCTTAGAAGCGTTGGGATTGTCAACTGAGCATATGTACTTTAGTATAGTGTCTTAACTTATGTTGTACTTTCTTCTTCATTTGTAATATTTTATGTTTAAGATTTTTTTTTATTAAACATCAACTTAGTATAAAGTTAGGTTAATTTCTCATGGGTTCTAGGGTGGGGCATTACATATAGATAGGACATCTAGTTACTAGGTGATAGATATATGATGTGATAATATAAAATAGGACTAAGGCTCAAATATAATAAAGTGAGATAAAGTACAATGGAAATATAAGGAATGTACCTAATCCATTGATATGTGAATAAAGAGATGTGTTCCTATCTTAATATGGTGTTAAATATGATTCTTTATGAGTAAAGTACTTAGAGTAGATCAAATATATATATATGATTACTTCCTCAATAGGATTGAGTCTAGGGTTACTAACTACAACTAGAAGAGATCTATTGGGAGCGAAATTTCAGACTATCTCCTATATATTTTCTACTAAGACACTTCATTACTAGAAATTTGAACTAAGACACAGTTACAAATATTATAAACATGTCCTCCAAGACACAACATTAGAAACATCAATATACAGAAATGAAAAGAAATGCAAAGAATTGTTTGGACCTATCTTGACAAACACTAAAACTGCTAACACATCACATACACTAAAGATATGTACAGAAACACCATGGACCTAAAAAGATAGGATTTCAATGTCCATGGCACCTATAATATATTTTCCAAACTAAAATACCATAGCATCAAATGTGAAGTAATGTGAAGCATTCTTTCAAGTAGACAACAAATCTCTTCTCTAAATTTGCACACTTCAACATCTTTCAATGACCAAAATACCAATCAATCAGTAATTGTTCATCCAAGAGAAATAAGAAAAACACTACAACACTTTGCAGTATCACAATAGCATTAGCGCCATTGTCATGCTACTAATCCTCATCTTAATATGATATTGTCATGACATTGAGGCTAACAACCATCATGTCATGCCACCAAACATGTACCTCCATGGCATGCATGAAACTCCATACCATCTCTCATCTGCATATCTGACCTTCAACACATCATTATCACTACAATACATCATATCTCTCATCTCAATCTCAGATCTTCAACACATCATTATCACTACAACACATCCCATCTCTCATCTTCATCTTTGATCTTAAACATATCATTATCACTACAACACATTTAATTGGAAATATCTTCTGTAATTCATCTTATTAGCACCCATAGACAACATCAACACAATATCTCTTGCAATAACCCATGAATGATAGAATCATAGAACAACAATGTTAAGGGATGAGAACACGAGTCTTGTCATCTTCAACACAAAGATAAACTTCCATAATCTTAGTCTAATCAATGCTTATCTCTATAATGTTGAGTGTTGGAACCAATGACAACACCAGAACACGTATTGCCAATAGGGTCACCCTTGTATTAGAAATCAAATTTTGAAGGTTCTAGATTTATTTGCACAAATTATGTAATTGGCCTAACTTGTAAATTTAATAGGTCAAAACCTAAGTGAGGAATGGATAAAAAAATATCAAGATCAAATCCCTAGGAATGAGTATATATGGAATTAGATAAAGCTCAATTTGTATTTTAGCTTTCACCAAAAATTGATATTTATAAATGGGTATATTGTAACCAAGATTAGTGACCAAAAAGTAATCATAAACTAACTTGAGTTAAAATATTACATAACACGAGCTTCTTATAATGCACTAGCATTATGATATAGTTGCATTGTCTTTCAAAATAACTGAAAAATCTCAAGAGCAATATTGAACTTGTGTTATAACATATTAGTGTTACTTTTTTCATTAAAGAAATTAACCTTCAAACGATACAATAATTATTTAAACTCTTGGTGATTTGAGATAGGTTATTTAATACCTAATCATATGTAAGATGACTCACTCAATACCTAATTATAAATAAATTATTAAAATAAAGTTAACCCTCACACGATGTACTAATTGTTTAAATCCTTGATGGTTTGAGATGGATTATAAAGCATGATCCTAAGAACCTTTGAAAAACTCAATTTATAGTATATCTTTTGTCGAAGAAGATCATTACCTAGATATGAATACATGTATGAAGATAGAGACTATTAAAAGAAAGAAATCGACCTTGAAAATATATCAATCATTTAAAGACTACTAAGGAAAAGAAATTTAACTTTCAAAATGAGAAATAACATATTAATTGTTTAAACTCTTAATAATTTGAGATAGGTCATTAAACACGGTCTGAATTTTTTTTAATGAAATTTCAATAATTTATCTTTTATCAAAAATCATCAGATATAAAAAAAAAAAAAATAGAGTATTAAAAAGAGAAATATAACCTTCAAAATAGATCAACCATTAAGGATATTAAAAGAAAGAAGTTAAACTTTCAAAAATTAGAACAATATATCAATTGTTTAAACTCTTGATGATTTGAGATGGGTCAGTGAGCACGATCCTAAGAACCTTTGATAATCTCCTATCTTCGTTTTGGCTTTTCATCCAAGGAAGAAAATAGCGAACTGTACACTTTTGACAACAAAGATCTATTTGATACCTAACGACAAACGCCAGAGACAAAACACTAACAAATGCGATTGACACAAGATCCATAATCAACAAGTACAAGAGAAAGGCATACTCTCTAAGGATAAGAACCATAATCAACACAGACATTGGCTATAAAACTTTCTCAACTTCCCTGACATGGAAGGCACAGATTGATTCCAGGTAATTTGGAGTACTGCATATAAACCAAACCCACAAGATCTAAGTGACATAAAACCTGAGCCTCTATGGTTAATTGTCCAAGTGGGTAACCTATTCAACTTTCTTTGCAATCATTAACATATGATGTAAGAGTCTAGCAACCTGCATTTACTGAAATATCCAGCATGAAAAGATTGATTCCTGGAGTGCATATAAACCAAACCCACAAGATCTAAGTGACATAAAACCTGAGCCTCTATAGTTAATCCTCCAAGTGGGTAACATTTTCAACTTTCTTTGCAATCATTAACACATGATGTAAGAGCCTAGCAAACCTGCATTTACTGAAAGATCTAGCATGAAAAAAGAGTGTCAAATGAAAGAAAATCCTAATGCTGGGACTAGGTGGGACCAAAAGGGTCTATGAAGTGAGAGTTCCTTCCTGGATTGTGTAGGCAATGATGCGAGAGTCGCCAATGGCGTTGGTGAGAGAAAGGAAGCGTAAGGATATTAATAAAACATCGTGGGTTTCCTTTTTCTTATTCTGCTTTTGCGTGAACTGCTAAGTTTGTAGGGGAAGTTTGAAAGCAGAAACTGATATTTGCGTGCTCAACATTCTTACTCTCTTTACTTTCAATTTCTAACTAGTTTTTCTCCCTTTCCCATTGTTTTTTGTCTGGTGGTAGAGAAAGAAAAAGAAACATGGTGACCTCACAATGTCCATGTAATCAGGAGGAACGTTGGCAAAAGTCGACGGCACTAATATTATAGTAACTAAATTTTCTCAAAACATAACCCTAACCCTAACAGACACGCACAGTTGGTGAGTTCCCGCCAACAACAACCCTCTTGCCTATCGTCACCTTATACTTCTCACTATATAACTCTTCCAAGCTCTGCCATTATAACAAGGATGATTTAGTCTCAAGAGCTTCCATGTTTTTGTTCCTTCATGATCAGCCTTGTATCTCATTGCACAAACCCCCAAAAAAAAAGCAGTCTTTTTATTACTTTCAGTCATAAAAAGCAATCTTTTATTACTTTCAGTCATGGCAGTGTAATGCACTGCACTTAGTGTGGACTTCTGTACATCTTTGAGTCTCTGGGCTTCTGTACATCTTTGAGTCCACTGTTTTGCTCCAGAGTGACTGTGGACCAGGTATATTATTACAATTCTTATTCCAATTGTTCAAGTCCTATCATTGTACGTAGTAGCTTGTACTGTACCTGAATACCCAGTTGGCCAATTACTGAGTTCTCAAGGAAAAAACTATGTTCTAGGTTTTGTTTGAGTGCTGTCATGAAACTCCTTGGGCTTTTTGTTACACAAAACAAGTTTTTGGTGAGTAGCGAGTAGTGTGACTGATGAAAGACAGGAATAAGAAACCCACAAGATAAGAATTGAGTAAATTAGAGTTTGTATGTCCAATGAAGAGATTAGATTCTCCTCAGAGTAGAGTCCATAGGAGGAAGAGTGATGTGGGTTTTCCCATTTTACGTTGGAGAATTTGTTAGACACATTTATGATGGGATTAATGAGTGCAGTGCTGTGTACGAAACCTGGAACACGCCCATTTCCCCAATTATGATAAAATGAGGTTGTAAACTGTAAAAACTAGCCGTTATATAATATACCCAACTAGGCCGAGAAGCCAATTAATGTTTATTACAATTTTGAATTGTTATAGTTGCTAATTTGGAGGAGGAGAAACATAATTTGAATTTTGTATGAATTAAGGCTAAAATGGTTGTGTTTTGTTTTGGTTTGTGCAGACACCATCATAATTGCAGAGATAAGATATGGGGAGAAGTCCTTGTTGTGATGAGAACGGGCTGAAGAAGGGGCCATGGACACCAGAAGAGGATGAGAAACTTATCCAATACATACAGAAGCATGGGCATGGTAGTTGGCGTGCGTTGCCAAAACATGCAGGTAATAAGATGTTTAAATTTGAACATTTATTGGAAATAAACCACACCCAAATCAATGAATTTGTTGAAAATAAACTACACCCAAAGCAATGATGGACTGCTCAAAGAGCGAAGCTTATGATGTAGCAAAGAACTCAATGTGAAGCATTAAAATAAAACGTATGTGTTCTAGATGTGTTGTGAGATAACATTTAAAAGCTTTTGGTGATGCAGGATTGCTTAGATGTGGCAAGAGCTGCAGGCTTCGTTGGACAAATTACTTGAGACCAGATATAAAACGTGGGAAATTCTCATTTGAAGAGGAGCAGACTATACTTCACCTCCATGCTATGTTAGGAAACAAGTAATTTCTTAAAAAACCTACTCAATTTCAAGACCATAGTGTTTTTCTTATCCTTTCATTTCATGTTTCATGAGCTTAGTTTTCTTTAATCTTGTATAACTCTTCATTTCATATTTCAAGACATTAGTTTTCCTTTTGTATAACTCTTTGAATTTCATGTTTCAAGACCTTAGTTTTCTTTTTGTATAACTCTTTGTGAAAAAACCAATTTTTCAGGTGGTCTGCAATAGCTGCTCACCTGCCTGGAAGAACTGATAACGAGATCAAGAACTACTGGAACACCCATTTGAAGAAACGGTTGCTCCAGATGGGTATTGATCCCATGACCCACAGGCCGAGGACAGATCTTTATCCTCCTTCATTTGCTTCATATTTTGCTTCTCTGAATCCATGGGAGAGTGCAAGACTTGAGGCTGAGGCAAGACTGGCCAGACACTACTTAAGCCTTGCTGCTTACAGATCATCCAGTGTGCCTGGCTCTGAAAATGGGAATATCAACCTAGACCTTAATCTGCTGAGGTCTGCATGCCAATTAGAAGATGCAACTACAGCAGCAGCAACTTTCTGGGCCCAACAGCAGCAGCAGCAACTTGCAGGATCAATGGCATACAGTGCCCAGAATTTAGACCAGCATTTGGCCCAAGCAGCTCAAGCAAGCCAATGCTCAAGAAGCTATAGTATCCCAGATCCCAATTCAAACATGGAGGGTTGTTTATCCTTGCAACAAGATCAACAGGGCTCTGTACCTCGCTTCTTAGACAATATGTGCTCTTTAGCTCTTGGCTGCACATATCCAACCATGGATCAAACTGCCATTGCTCCTCCAAGTGATTCATGCTTAACTGATGAGAGCCTCAATCCACATAGCACTGTGTTTGCCACTGAGAACAGTCTAAAGCTTGAAGATGATCACAAACTGAGGATGGTCAAGGTTTCTTATCAGGATGAATACAGCAATAATTTGCTGCCCAATCCTAAATCTGAAATGCCTAGTCATAATGCTAATACTAGTTTGATGTGGCCAGATCATAAGTCCAATTCACTTCCACCATTGATATCTGCAACAGGCTCTCCAAGATCAAATACTTTCAACAGCACCACCTCTTCTCCTCATGGCTATGGAGGCTCAATTCCACCAGAGCTCCTGCTAGACTTCACAGAAAACTCCAACAACCCCAAGGCAATAGCAGGGACTCCCACATGGTCAGATTTAAATACCGAAGATGGCAAAGACTACTGGAGCAACATGTTGAAGTTAGTTGACACTACCCCACCAGGGCCTGAATATATCATCAGACAGCAGCAATAATAAAAGGTTGGTTATTAAATTTTCACAATTTGTAAGACTAACGCTGCTGTTTATTAGATTTGATTGTGTGAGATCATCTCTTTATTTATGAGACTTATTCTTCTGTTTCTTGATTTAATTGTTTTAATTACATAAGGTTTTCATCTTCTAATCCATGAAACTAATGCTTCTATTTCTGGATTTGATTGCATGAATGTTCATCATTTTATACTTTCTAATATTTTGATAATGAATCATGGAATGTGATCTGAAACGTGATGCTAAAAATCTTACACAATGAGATTTTCATCTTCTTATACTCTCTAACATCTTGATGATGGATCACGGAGTCTGATACAAACTAATGCTTCTGTTTCTGGATTTGATTGTGTGAGATGTTTATCATTTTATGCTCTCTAACATCTTGATAATGAATCATGGAGTGTGATCTGAAACGTGATGCGAAAAATCTTACAGAATGAGAATTTCATCTTCTCATGCTTTCGGACATCTTGTCGATGGATCAAAAAGTGTGATATGAAACATTGATACTAAAATTCTCACACAATCAAATCTAAAAACAGAAACAATAATAACGAAAATCTTTCAAATTTTATATTTTTAATCATCATTCTCACTAAGTTGGTTGAATTCATCATGACCTCCAATGTTGCAATTTGTGTGCAGTGATTGCTGGTGGGGAGTAGAACAATCATCAGTGTTAGCAATGTGTACGTACATAGTATGTAGATACAGAACTACAAGGAAAATTTTATTGGGTTTGGCCAGTGTACAAAATTACAGTTTGATTGAGCACTTGAGTGTGTATTCATGGGTTCTCATGGTCTTCAATTCTGTCATAAACGCAATAATTGAGTCTATGTTTGTTACTTAGCTTTCAGGCAGATGGATTTGCCTATGCCTTTATTGCTGTAAATTAATGAACAGTTGTGTTTTGGTGCGGTGCATATACAATTATACCATTTAATTGCGTGTTGAAACTGCCTGCTATGTAACCTAACGGTCAAGGACTCAAACTTGTATGGCAGCCATTAAAACCTTTTGTGGGGCTTCACATAACATCGTTTTCTTTCTTGTAAATCTGTATGTCCAAACATAGTTTTATCTAATTAGCGCCACTGTCGCCACTTATTATGACGACTAAACTACTTAATGATTCTGCAACACGCTTGGATATTACTTTCTTTTCTTAACATTTCTGCGGACCCAATTTGAAGATGACTGCAATTATTATTTTTATATGGGTCATTTTCAATTGTGGAACACGTGAAAAGGGAAGTATATGGATTAGAAGATGGTTTTTCTAAATTGCTAAATTTAATATTGTTTGAATTTTTCTTTTACGAATTTTATATCAATATTTTAAATCGATTCAATAATCGTAATCTCTTTTTATATTGATTTTTATATGGATATTTTTTATAATATTCAATTATCATCTTTTTATAAAGGTTGAATGTTTCTTTTACGAATTTTATATGATATTTCAAATCACATTCAATAATCGTAATTTCTTTTTACATTGATTTCTGGATGAAAATTTCGAATAGTGTTCAATAATCATAATCTCTTTCTACATTAGTTGAATGCATCTTCTACGAATTTTATATCAATACTTCAAATGGCATTCAATAATCATAATTTCTTTTTACATTGATCTGTAAGAAAATTTCAAATAATGTTCAGTAATCATAATCTCTTTCTACATTAGTTGAATGCTTCTTCTACGAAAATAACATTCAGTAACCAATCTCAAAAAAATCTCCACCTTTCAGATTTACAACACAGCCTTCTGTAGACTTAGTTTGATATTTATATGCAAATTAGAGTCAAGATCAATATCATGGCAAAGTTTAAGCAGCCAAAGTCTTCTGATTGCATAATAATTGGCCACTGTTTGAAAGCCACCCACCTCAAAACATTGTTTAGAAACCAATCATTTCAGGAAAAGGTAGCTCATATCTTTTCCATATTGTAGTGGTTCTTGATTAAGTATAGAATTCTTGTATGTCCCCACAGATTGTGATGGTTTCCAAAAGAAGAGGAGAGAAATTATTTATAAATTTTATTTTTAATATAAAAGGAATGCAACTTTCATTTTTATTTTTTTAATGTTCAATTAAGAAATTAATTTCAGTATAAAGTTTTTATAATTGAAATTAACATTTTGTTTAATCTTATACTAAAAATGTTGCAAAAGCTTGTAGTTCAATTAGTAAAGATTATTGATAATTTTTTATTACATTATAGATCTAAGTTTAAATCTTGTGGAGGTGCACTTCGACTCAGTTACAATACAATTTTGTAATAAAAAAATCATTAACTTTTATCCTAATATCATAATCCACATAATAACGAAAGAAGATGATATCCATTTAATCTTTTTAATTCCTATCGCAGTATCATAATCTACTATAAAAGCGAAGATAACAATACCTACCTAATTTCATTAATTTCTATCCTAATATCATAATCCACATAATAACAAAAGAAGGCGGTATCTATTTAATCTCATTAATTCATAGCGTAGCATCATAAACTACTATAAAAGCAAAGATAACAATACCTACCTAATTTCATTAACTTCTATTCTAATATCATACTTCACTATAAAAGCGAAGATGGCGATTTCTATCTATTCCAATTATTTTTCAAATAAGAAAGTGACAAAAATATAAACATTAAAAATAATATTTGCTCTCTAGGCAAAGAAAGACAAATGATAGTGAAGTTAAAATATGCTTTATATATTTCTTTACGTTTTCTGAATATGGGAAATGTAAAGGAGGAAAATATATTAGAGTTGACCTTCCCTTACCTTCTCTATGTGACTTTTACTTAACCACTCTATATTATACTGTTTTCTTCATAATAAAACGTTGGGTGTGTTTGATTGGCAATAGAAAGCGACCTTCTCTTGAGATGGACGTCCAAATTTACTTTACATGTTGAATAAGAATATAGTGAGATAATAACAAAATATTGGACACAAAATGTCAAACGACAATCATATATTTCTGAATTCCATTACAAGTTATTATGGCAGCCAAGTTGGATACGTGTAATAAGATATGAAAAGCTTAAAATCCTTTCTTGTTAGGTAAATTTCTTGCTTTTCTTTCAAGCAATTGACTAACCGATGGAGGATGTTTTCTACTACCTAATCATGTACAAATGAGACTTATGGTCAAATAATCATTATCTCTTACATGAATAAGCTCAATACATCTTTTACAAAGATTAGATATATTAGCTATAAAAGTTTGTCGAAAGGAGTTTGGTATAGTGATCCACTACAACTTTTGTTGTAGATACATGTATTTCAAGTTTTTTATATATTTTAAATGGTTATAAAAAGTTTAATATAATTTGATAATACAAAGAAATCTCGTGATTAAATGAGATAAGATAATGGTAATAAATATGGCATTTTATGGATGTGGATAAAATTAGGTATATACTATTGTAATTGAACCATAACAAATATAATTAATTATATATAAGGTAATTTTATAGCGCAAGGTTTTTGTCTCTTAATGAGCATTATGGAGTGTGATCTGAATTATTGATACAAAACTCTCACATACTATAATTTATATTAAAGAAGTTGATTCAAGTATAATTAATTATAGAGATTCAACTAAAAAAATAAGTGAAAGTAAGCACTAACATTCCAACAAAATTGGTAGTGTAATGAAAATAAAACTTTTCTTGAATTTACTTGTCATTGTCGTGAGAAGCATAAAAGGTATGTTTGATGACCAACTCATTCACAATACCAATTATTTGTCATATTGGTATGCATCCTAAACAAACCACTTGACTAATAAAGTGAACTTTTTTAAAATTAGAATAAATTGATTTTATTAGTAATTATTATTAGATACTGAGCTATAAAATTTGTTCAAAAGAGTAAAAGGGGTATCTAGCTATGATAATAAAGATACTATAGAAATCACTTACATGTAGAAGGATAAATACACTCTTGAAAAGAAAAACTAGTATATCCACATATGGCAATAAATCATGTACTATTCAAATTCAATGATAGTTGACTATTAAGTAGGAAGGCCCTCATGCCCAACCAAAAATTTGGCAATCACCTAGATGTTTTTAACATAATTGTGGTTGGCACAATGGATTAACCCTTCAATATGGGAGAGTCCCCAAGAATGAAGAGTATTAGAGATTTTTGGTACAACAAGTAAAATCAAGTATCATGCATATTTTTCTTGTAATCCATCATCTAACTAAGCTTGGATATTAGTGATTTGAGAGGTGAGTTCCTTTAAAGATATGGATTCTTCCTGCACAAAATTGGAGGGAGTTTCCATATACATGAAAAACACATCAAGAAGCATTTGAAGTTCAACTTTGAATAGGTAAAATGTAGAAGAGAAAGTGGTATGTCATCATAGTTTCCTTGAAAAACTTGAGATTTATGTAAGGATTAAAAACAAGATTATGTTACACTAATAAAAAAAAATACTTGATGGACTTCCCAGTCCTTTAATGGAGGAAGCTAATGGAGAGTGTGGTGGAGATGATGAAATAGATGAGGCACAATTATCAATATAATCAAAAGATATATTTTTATGATGTGTGATTATCAACATAACCAAAATATATATGTTTAATGTTTTTCCTTTCATTACTAAATGGGAAAGGAATGTGAGGAATTGAGAGAGCAAAGTCACCTATGAACGAGTAGTTAGATATAGAGGAGCATCCAAGTGGTAATTTAAAACTTGTTGTAATTGTTCTGAGGAACGTAAAATAAGCTTGTTTGATGACCAAATCTTCCAGACAACCAATCTGTATTATTGATATGCAACCTCAACAAACCACTTGATTAAATAAGTAAACATTTTAAAAATAATATTAAATTTATTATTAATAATAATCATTAGATATGAATATAGAAAAATTACTCAAAAGAGTAAAATATGGATAGATATAATATTAAAGTTAGTATGGAAATTGCTTACATATGGTAGGACAAAAAATACTCTTTTGAAAAAAATAGGATACCCACATGTCGCATAAAGCATCTACCATTTGAATTCAATGATAGTTGACTATTAAGTAGGATGACCCTCCTACCCAACAAAATATTTGGCAATCGCCTAGATGTTTATTTATTTATTTGTGTTTGGTATAATTAGTTAGCCCTTTATTGAGGGAGAGTCACCAAGAATGAAGAGTATAAGAGTGTTTTGGCACAATGAGTGTAGTCAAGCATCATGCATATTTTTCATGTGATTCATCATGAATAATTGAGCTTGGATATTAATGGTTTGAGAGGAGATGATAGAGATTTTTCAATCAGAAATTTGAAAGGATTTTTCATCTACATGAAAAATACATAAAAAACCATTTGAAGTTCAAATTTGAATGGGTAAAATGTAGAAGAGACAGTAGTATGGAATCATAGTTTCCATAAAAACTTTTCATTTATGTAAGGATTTAAAAAAAAAAAATTTATGTGACTCTAATAGAGAAAGAAAAGTGGACTTCCAAGTCCTTTAATGGAGGAAGCTAGTGGGGATTGTGGTGGAGATGGTGAATTAGAGGAGCCATGAATATTGACATAAGCAAAAGATATGTTTGATGGTTTTCCTTTTGTGGCTAAATGGGGAATGAACATGGGAAATCGAGAGAAAGCAATGCCACCTATCATTAGGTTGCTTGAGATGGAGGAACATCCAAGTGGTAATTTGAGACTTGTTGTCCAAGTTTTTTCATCTCAATAATTTATGAACTTTCCATATTCATTTTAATCAGCATGTATTATCAAGTCAATTTCTTTAAAGTCGTGTTGGTTTTATGACTCACATTTTAGGTATCTATATCACTTCAAGTTGATGTAAGTGGACACATGAATATAGATCGATGATTCTTTGTCTTAAATCCCCCCAAATAATTTTGTAGCATCAAAATTATCATCAACTCAAAATCATCCACTTGTGGTCCCATTGTGAGTGTCAAATTCGAATCATAAAATCTTGTTGATCCAAATTTTCATGCAAAATGATTAGAGTATCACAAGGGTGGAAATGCAATCTTTGTAATGTAATTTGACAAATTTAAATTCTCTAGCACATATACGCATACCACAAAGTGGCAATGTAATATAAAGTGTGGCAAACTATCATACTAGAACAATTTATTCAACATTTTATAACCAAAATGGTGAGAAGATTTCCACATTAAAACAACATTATAATTAATAAAAAGGACCTAATAATGAAACTAGCTATGTTTTGAGAATAAACATATGTTAAAATAGTACTTCGATGATCACTATAAGCTCAACAAGAATTTTTGACATATATTATAACTCCGACTACTTCAATAAATAGACATATAAAATATGAGCTTAAACAAAACACATAGCATACATAATATAATTTGCAATAAATTGATTACTATACCTTTGCAATGAGAACAAGATGAACTTTATGCTCAATCACATGGGCAAAGCATCCACACATATTTTCATCGAGTTTGAAAAGGGTGATGAGGCTCAAATTTTATTTGTATTACCAAAAACAAATTAGGGTTGAAGCCAAGATTATTTCCCAAATCTTAAAAGGGCATCATCTTAAATCCACTGCTCTGTGGACTAATTATAACGACTCATTTCTACGCATTCAACTGGCTATGAACTTTAAAAATGGCGTCCATGCAACTCACTTCGCATGTTGCTTTGATACACGAAAAGCTGCCTATGATTTGGGTTTGTAGTTGTTTTTCAAATGATATTCAAAGGCTACTTGAAAGAATTTCATCATCCATACAGGCAGGTTCTTATTCCATGCTCTCATTGGCTAAGTTGCTAAGATTCACCACACATTTCGAAGGTTTTCTTAAGCATCTTTCTGGTGCCAAAACATGTTCCTAGAATGGTAGGAATCGCCAAAAATAAAGACATCAACTAGTTGAAAAGGCTCTAGAAACTTTCAAGCAAATGCAATTGGCGTTGGTGATTAAAATGTGGAAGCATACATAACTTAAGTACGTTTGTGATTAGACCAGTTCACGTAACCCTCTCATGGCCATATGCATCGTTCCCACCACCCTTCAAAAAGCTAATAAGCTTCAAAACGTTGATATGGCATTAAGTATATTATGAAGAAATTAAAAAATAATTATGATATCAATTGGAGAATTAAATAAAATATTAAAAACGTTTAATAAGCTGGTAAAACGGTCGAAGATTAGAGACAATAATTGCATTACAGTAGCCTCAATAAATAGAGGTCTTTACTCAATAAATAGAGGTCTTTGACACAGAAAACTTGTCATGCAGCTCCCTGCATATTATAGACTTAACATACAAACCGTTATTTAGAATACGAAGTTTAAACTCATGCAAAAAGACCATGCTCACATGCAGTTGTCATGCAAGGTGAGGAAAAATTACGTGCTAAAAACTAAACATGACTGCAGTAGATCTCTTAAAATGGAGGAATTACAGTGATTACAATGTCAACATTCTCCCCTTGATTTTAACCACTAATTGCTTAACATGAAACAATTGTTTCTTCTTCTGATGTTTGTGTGATTCTCTCCTACCATGATGCATTATGTGACAATTTGTAAGAGATTACAATGCCAACATTCTTTTGATGTTTGTGTGATGTATTATCATGTGAGAATTTGTAAGAGATTACAATGCCAGCATTCTCCCCCTTAATTTCAACCATTAATTGCTTCAACATGAAATAATTGTTTATTCTTCTGATGTTTGTGGGATTCTCTCCTACTGTGATGCATTATGTGACAATTTGAAAGAGATTACAATGCCAACATTCACCCCCTTAATTTCAACAACTAATTGCTTCAACATTAAACAATTGTTTCTTCCTCTGATGTTTGTGGGATTATCTCCTACCGTGATGCATTATGTTACAATTTGTAAGAGATTACAATGCCAACATTCTCCCCCTTAATTTCAACCATTAATTGCTTCAACATGAAATAATTGTTTCTTCTTAAATGATGTTTGTGGGATTCTTGCCTACTGTGATTCATTAGGTGACAATTTGTAAGAGATTACAATGCTAACATTCTCCCCCTTAATTTCAACCACTAATTGCTTCAACACGAAACAATTGTTTCTACTTCTGATGTTTGTGGGATTCTCGCCTACCGTGATACATTATATGACAATTTGAAAGAGATTAAAATGCCATCATTCTCCCCCTTAATTTCAACCACTAATTGCTTCAAAATGAAACAATTGTTTCTTCTTCTAATGTTTGTGGGATTCTCTCCTACCATGATGCATTATGTGACAATCTCTATTTGAATTAGAAATTCTTGACTTGTAACTCCTTTGACTCTATTGTAAGACTTGGATTTGACTTCATGCAAATCAACTTCCTCTGATCTGTGATCTTTCTATGACTATAAATTTGGTAGGGATAACTTTTTCTTTAAATATGACAAACTTTGATCTCATCGACCATGAAATCTTGTAGGTCAAATCTCCTCTTGGTTTGGACAATTTTTGTGATTAATCATGAGGTTATAAAAAATCCCTAATTCCTCTTGTTGGGTTGTGTATCTAATTGACTTCAATCTCCTCCTTTGAAGATCAAATTCACCTTTTCTACAGGTGGCTTCAAACTTTGTAATTGATTCCTTTCAGAATCTTTGAGCGTCAGCTTCACTTTATTTTGAGGTGGCTTCTACATTAATAGTAGGGTGGTCTTAAACCTTTCAAGTTAGATGGCTTCATCTATTTTTGAAGGTGGCTTCTACATTTATAGTAGGGATTTCTTCAACCTTTCAACTTGGACGAATTCACCTCTTTTGAGGGGGCATAGATACATTAATAGCAGGCTTGAGTTTGGTGTCATTAAAAGTACTTTGTCCATTCAATTTTGATAGCTTCCCTAATTGGGAAAATATCACAAAAATAACTTGTGATCTTTGTCGATCTCCTTTGATGAACTTTAAACTTTGTCTTTTGTAGATCTTTCCTAGCCAAAAAAACACTTTCTTCTCTTGCATAAAGGGGAACCAGGAGCCAAATCCTTGATTTATTGGCATCAATTTCTCTTTTCTAATGATTTACAACTTCAAACTTGCACGGATTCCATCTTATTTCTTTGGGCGACATTGTATAGAGACGGGTCTTTAAGTTTTTGCAACCTCTTTACATTTGGCAGCTTCCTTAAACATAACTTCATAGTGCATCCTCAATCTTCTACCCTTCAACAATTTAACCCAGAAAATATGATCAACTAAACTTTGATACCAAAAATGAAGGTTAAGAATGACATTCTTTAATACCAATTGAAGAAGATTAAAAAACAGAAAATTTCTCAATAGAAGATAAAACTTTTTATTCGTTCAAAAGAATTATAGAGACTTCTAGATCACATGATCAAGGATTTCTTGATCAAAATATAAAAGATAATATTTGTATTACTATAGCCTCAATAAATAGAGGTCATCTTACTACCGGTAACAATAGGAGGACAAACAGACTTTCAATTTTCTAAACCAAACTTTTTCAATAACTCTTCAAAGACTTGGATTGAGAGATAAAAATGCATTTGTTGTTCTGACTGACTTGTAATCCAAGAAAGAAATTTAATTCTCTTGTTGGACATTTCAAATTCCTTCTGCATTTCTTCTACAAAATTCTTACACAATTCATCTTTTCCACCAAAGATGATGTCATCAACATATACAACAACAACCAAGATCTTTTATGAATTTACCCTGAACTACAGATTGTTGTTGACCCATCCTTTCCTAAATCCTTGACTGATCAAATATTTGTCCATTTTACCATACTAGGATCTAGGTGCCTACTTTAACCCATATAATGCCTTCTTCAATCTGCAAACAACATCAAGATCCTTTTCTAATCCAAAACCTTTCAGTTGTTCAATGTATACTTCTTCCTCCATGTCTCCATTTAGGAATGCAAAATTGACATCCATTCGATAAAATTTGAATTTATTGAATGTTGCAAATGCAAGTCTATATAGATTAATGATTGGAGGCATTTTATATCTGACTACTACCAGACCAGACATTATGTATGCAGTTTGTTTCGAGCCAGATTTTAGCAAGAACTAAAAGATTCACATGTTAGTGTAGTAAAAAGGATTTTCAGATACCTGAAAGGGACAGAAGATATGGGGTTACGGTACCCTACAGAGTGATATTTTTTAGTGATAGAATATATAGATGTAGATTGGGATGGTTGTGTGGACAAAAAAATAAATACCAGTAGTGGAGCAATCTTTCTTGGCTCCCAATTAGTTGCTTGGTCAAGGAAGAAGCAAGATTATGTAACGTTATCCACTACTAAATCAAAGTATATTTCACTATCTTCATGTTTCACTTAGGTGTTATGGATGAAATATACATTGCGGGATATGGGAATTAGTTTTTATGGACCAATTCCTATCATGTGTGATAATACCAGTGCGATCAGTATGTCAAAATATGCTATAATGCATTGCAGAACAAAAACATATTGACATCAGATATCATTTGATCAGAAAAAAAGTGGAAGAAGGTATAGTAAAGCTAGAGTATGTACCCACAAAGGAGATTATTGCAAAAATACTCACCAAACCTTTGTCTAAAGATAATTTTGAGTATCTCAGAGGGAAGTTGGGGGTTCTGCCCCTTCCTAGTGTTCACTAGATGCATTGGTGTGTGCATTTATCCAGTACTTTCCATAGCTATATCTTTCTGGATAAGTTCTTAGAGGATTCCTCTCAAGGGGAGAAGAGTGTTTTAGAAAGGGGGAGTTTTTCTTGGTCCTTTGTCATTGTTGTCAAAGGGGGAGAAGTTCCTAGTTTTTTTTATGTGCTTTGTTATTGATGAATTTTTCCATCAATGACAAAGGGGGAGATTGTCAGAATGTGAAGTTGATACTTTTAAATGGTTGTCATTGATGTAAAAACACTCATTTCTTAGCTTTGATTGTATCAGTTACAATGATTGGCATAGTACTGTATCAGTTGTTATGTACCGACATACTTCTATATTGGTTGGAGTATTTGGAATATTGGTTGAAATGTTTGGTGTGTTAACCAATACCTCTTGGTCTCTGGAATCTACATTTTGGTAGATTGTATTTTTTATCCTATTTCGATGTTTTTTTGGTCCCATCTTTGGTTTTGTAATGTTTTAATCATAACCATTGGAACCATGTACCTTGGAGAAGGTGTTGTGTAGTGTGGTGTGTTGTATTGGTCGAGGTGGTCCTCATTTCATTATGTCCCACTGTGGGAATTTTATTCCAATGTGACCTATTTTAAATTGTGTGGTCAACCTAATGGATCTCATGGTGTTGTATAAGTAAGGCATGAACATAAGTAAGTGGTGTGAAGTACTTTAATGTACAAGTGAATGTATGTCTGGCATATCTTTTTAGCATATGAAAAGTGACTACAAATTCATGTGAAGGAGATCTGTGTTTGTTCAAAAACAGTCTATAGATCTTAGAGGTGGATTCTATTCCTTTTCATATATTTTGGCAGTGAGCCTTTCTGTGCGAGCAATGAGCCCTTGTAAAGTTGTGTGGGAATAACTGATTCACCCCCCTCTTAGTTATTCAGTTTTTTCAACAAATTAAAAATGACATGCAAAACTATAAATCCTAATCAAGCTCAACCATAAGCAAAGGAATCCATAAAACACTAAATCATCATATCAAGAGAATTCTACTTCACAAAGACATAAAAGAAGTTAGATAATAAATCAAATAACAAATAATCTTCATAAAATGCTTGATTCCCTTGTCCTCTTACCTACCAAGATCTTGCATTGATGATAAAATATGTGTGCTCTCAGTTTTGTAGCACAAAGCACAAGAGGTTATAATGAATGGAGATAGTTGATTGATAAAAAAAATGATCATACAAGATTATGATGATTATAAAAAAGGAAGCAACTATACAAAATACTCAAGTGTTCTCCAAGATTGTATGATATTAGCTCACTAGATTACATAATAGGTGTCAAAATGAGGAGAAAATGTATTCTACAAAATCCTCATGAAAACCAATGGTTGAGATTAAGAGGTTTTAGGAGATTAGATAGGATGCAAGGTTAGGTAGGGTTTTAAAAGGAATGGATATGGTTAAGAGGCATTACCAAAATGAGTGGCTAGGATTAAAGGTTAGGTAAAGGTGTGCTGACTTTTCAAGATGCATTGAACCTAGACATAGGCAAGGTGGGAGGGGGGGTCAAATGAAGAGACAAGCAACAAGTGGTGCAAGGAGAAAACTTAGGAGTTGATCCATGTGATTGAAGATGATTGGCTAAATATGAAAAGAAGAGGATTGATGAATTTATAAAATAAATAAAGGTTTTTATTTGATAATAGAGGAAATAAGATACGGTAAATGTATAAATTAAATAAATATGAATTTATTTAGAGTTATTTAAATAAATAATAGATATGCATTTAAATAATAATAATAATAATAATAAAAGAGGTTAATGAATTAATTAAATAAATATAAGTACTTTATTTAATTAATAGTCAAATTTTGTTAATTTCATGAGGACATTTTAGGTGTCTACATTTTGCCTCTCTTTACTACAATGCAACTTGTCGCATTGTTTCAAAGAAAAATTTGTACTTGTTGATACATGTCTCGATTTGACTATGTAATGATTGATAAGATATGCCCATCAAGAGATTGTGTGAGATATCTATAGGAAAATATCTCGATAAATCACAGGAAAGGTTTGATGATGTTGCATGATTGATTGAGCTACAATAAATAATAGGATACTGCAGTAAGAAAATGATAAGCTAGATACCTGATAAGTGTAACTAACCAATTGATGGAAATAATTTGGATAACTAGATGGAATGACTTGATTGAGCTATTAAGGATTGTTGATAGCCAATAGGATTGATTGAGCTAATTGATCGTTAGTTGTGCAAATCAAGATTTATTTACAATAATTTATTAATTGTTGGAAGGTAACCTGGGATTGATGTTGATTGTAGGGTGATGCCCCGATATTGATGTTGATTGAAAAGCTAACTAATATGATATTGAAATGTATAAGTTTAGAGACAATGATCATAAGAGAGTAATGGGTAAGCTGACTAAATCTACTTTAAAGAGAAAGAATTATTCTTCGAGTGGATTACTATATTTGATTCATACTGACTCGTGTGGCCCTGCAAGAACTACAAGCTATTATGGGGCTAGGTATTTCATTTTATACATTTATGACTATTCTTGAATGATATGGGTTAAATTTTTGAAAGAGAAATTGGAAGCCTTTGATAAATTCAAGATTTTCAAAGCTATGGTTGAGACTAAGATAGGTATAAAGTTGAGATTTTTGAGATCGGACAGAGGTGGAGAGTTTACATCCACTAAGTTTAAATTTTTTTGGGAAGAACATGGAATAAAAGGGAAATTGTCTACTTCGTGAACCCCACAACATAATGGCATTGCAGAGAGAAGTATAGAACTATAATAGACATTACAAGGACTATGATGATTGAGGAGATGTACCATAGATCTATTGGAGAGAAACAATTAGCACTAGATAGTCTACACATTAAACTGAGTTCAAATCAAGCAAGGCACTGGTAAGACACCTTATGAAATTTGGTATGGTCATGTTCCTACAATGAAGTATTTTAGAATTTTTGAAGCAAATGCTATTTTAGAAGAGATCAAGACTTAGGAAAATTTGATACTAATGTGATGAACTAATCTTTCTTGGTTATTCTACAATAATAAAAGCATAAAAATGTTATAAAAAAAGTTTGAAAAAGATTATTAAAAGTGAAAATGTCAAAGTAGATGAATATTATAAAAAAAAAAAGATCCTCCAAATATGAATTAGATGATGAAAAAGATAATTAGGAAATGGAAGCACAAAATCATAACTAGAATGCTTCGGTATAACAAGATGAAGAATTTGCAAATTGGGAAGAAGTGGAAACACAAGAGTCTACTACTAATGCATATATGAAAACTCCAAGGTATGTAAGCTTAAATCATTCAGAAATCAGATTATTGGTGATAGGAATCAAGGTGTTAATACTAGAGGAAGAATTGCTAGAAATGAAATTTGTTTGATTTCTATGATTGAACCTAAGGATGTTGATGAAGCATGCAAAGATGAAATTTTGGTCAAAGCAATGGAAGAAGAGTTGGAACGGATTGAGAAAAATAAGACAATGATTCTTGTTCCTAGACTGAAGGACAAAAATGTAATAGATACTAAATGAGTATTTAGAAACAAATTGAATGAAGAAGGTGAAGTGATTTTGAACAAATCCATACTTGTTTGCAAGGGATACTCATAGATGGAAGGTATTTATTTTGAGAAGACCTTTTCTCTTTTTTCTAGAATTGAATCTATTAGCATGTTTCTTGTATATGCTACTTTCAAAGATTTTAAGGTATATCATATGGATGTTAAGTCTACATTTTTTAATGGAAATTTGGAAGAGGAAGCCTACATTGAGAAGCTTTATGGTTTTCCTTTGACTGATGAAGATGACTTGGTTTGAAAATTAAAGAGAAAATTATATGGATTGAAACAAGCACATAGAGTGTGGTATGCAAGGATAGATAAATATTTACTAAGACTTGGTTTTAGTAAAGGTATTGTTGATAGCAACTTATAATTCAAAGTTGATCATAATAATATTTTGATTGTTGAAGTCTTTGTGGATGATATTATTTTTGGTGGAAATAGAAAGTTAAATAAGGAATTTTTTGATGCAATGTAGAAATAATTTGAGATGTCAATGATAGGTGAGATGAAGTTATTTCTTGGTCTGCAACTTACACAAAATGATAAAGGTATTTTTTTTTCTCAGTCCAAGTATGTGAAATTAATATTGAAGAAATTTGGTATGGATGATTCAAAAATTGTTTGTACTCTTATGGTTACTTGTTGCAAATTGAAAAAGGATAATGATTTACCTAAATAAAATCAAACAAGATACAGATTATGGATTAGTGGCTTATTGTTCTTGACAAAAACTAGACCTGATATTATGAATGTTGTTTGCATTATTGTAAGATTTCAAGAAGAACCAAAGGAATCACATGTAGTTGTTAAAATGATATTTAGATATTTGAAAGGGACAGTTGATAATGGCTTATGATATGGAAAGGATGATAATATTACATTGAATTCTTATATTGATGTAGATTGGGCAGGTGATGTGGATGAAAGAAAAATCACAAGTGGCCAAGCATTCTTCTTGGGAAACGGTTAGTTTCATGGGAAAGTAAAAATAAAAATTGCATTTCATAATCTATTGTTGAAGTTGAATATGTTGTTTTTTATTTTAATTGTACACAACAGATTTGGATGAAGAAAATGTTGAAAGACATCAAAGTATTGGTGAGCTAATTGATATCTATTGTGAAATTCAAGTGCTATCAATATTTCAAAGAACCTTGTATTACATTCAAAGATAAAACACATATCTATGAAATATCATTTCTTAAGGGACAATGTCAATGAGAAAGAAGTCACATTGGAATATGTATCTATAAAGAGAAAATTGCAGATATCTTCATGAAGACCTTGCCAAAGGATATGTTTGAGTATCTCCAAGGTAATATTAGGGTAATTTTCCCTCCTAATCACAGCTAGAGATGCATTAATTTGCATTAGTCTAGTGTACTTATAGAAATCATTATTATTCTAGATTGATTTTTTTGGTGGCTACTACTCAGGGGGGAGTAGTTAGCTTTCTAAGTAAGATGTTCAAATTTTTTGGCTTCTATGACTTAGTGCATATATGTGCCTTTGTTATTGATTTCAAAGGGAGAGATTGAGTATGTGAAAAACAAGTATGAGACTAAGAGTGAGAGATTTTTCTTTGGTTGAGAGATTGTTAGAGATACTTTGAAGGATATATTGTAGATATTGTTGGAAATATTTTTGATATGGTTTCTTTGTGCATTGATTTGATTTTTCACATCATATGTTGTCATCAATTAAAAGGGGGATATTATTGGGAAATTGCTGAATATTTTGCATCTATGTGGTTACATTGATGTTTTGTCATTGATGTCAACATATTTCTACTATTGATGACAGTGTTCTTGTATGTTCTTGAGATTTTTAGTGAGAAGATTACTTTGATACGACTAATGTATTAAATATAAGATGTTGCAAAGGTACCTATGGTTTCATTGAAGTTTTTCGTTGATCTATGTCAACTTATAGAGGTTCGCACGATGATTTGAGTTAGCTATGAAATATTTATCAAAAACTGGTATTTTTGATGTTCAGGTAGCCGCAGTGTTTCAGTTCTTGATCGGTGTGGATCAGTTAAGAAACATTCTTGGTTGATGACCTGGTGGTGATTTCAGGACATGGATGTGTGTCCTCAACTTGAGTATTTGATGATTTATTGATGTAGCACTAGTCTTGCTTCTTCTGAGACCTCCTCTAGGGTCTCCTAGGTCACTCTATGACCTACTAGGGTTCTTTCACTAACCCTAGGCTCCTTAGGTATCTTATCACAAGATCCTAACTCCTTCAACTAGTGGACACCATTCTGTAAAACAAAATACTTCCAAAATTTCTCCTAGACCCCAAATGGTCTTTCTTGCATCTTTGGCCTAAAAGGCTCCAATTGAACTAAATTGATCAATGCTTAATCCACATAGATGATTAGGGTTTACAAGATGTTCATAGGACCCTTTCCAACACCAGAAAGCACATTTTGTATCAAAAATCCAATCGAGTTCCAAGAACCCACACAATTGCTTTCCAAATAGGGCTACAAGCAATTAGCCCTATTTAGTCACCTTTTCTGCAATAACATACAAAAAGTATTAACAAGTTCCCAAAAAAATTTAGGATCGAGACATCCTTTACTGAGACACTAGAGATTTTCTAGGTCTAGGTTTCCCAAGCTATCTGTACAAATCCGCCTACAAACAAGGCTAGAAATCAAGGTTTTGAGGGTTTCAAAACCAGTCTAACAGAAACCTCTTTCTTGTTATCCAAGAAACCCCACCAAGTCTTCCCACTCACTTTGGGGACCTCACAACACACCACCCTACTCCTCTGCAATCTTTGATTGAAGCTATGAATTCTTTCAATCCACCAAAATGGCTCTGCAACTAATGGTGATCCCTAGCCATGCCACACTGGCTCGCCTAGGGAATCACCTTAAAAATTGCTTCCATCACTTCCTAGGCCCCTCCTACACTATAAAAAATGTACATGGAGTCTACTCTCATAATCCAAAGACCCGTGCCAATGCTATGGTGGAAAATGGAGTTAAGACCCCATTTGTTCACAATACTGGTTCAGAACAATGAGAGTGCTGAAAACAAAATAATTTAAACAAGAAACTAAAACTATTTAATCAAACAAACTACCACCACACAAAATATTCTATCAAGCTAAATTACACAAAAAAATTCTCACAGAATTGGATTCAATCCATTAACTATCCAATCACCTCAAAACACCTTAACAGTCACTGTTATTGTCAAATACAATCTGTACACAAAATTTCTCAAACTTTCCAACCCTTCACATATCTCAAGAATGGTCATATATAGTTGAACCAAAAAATAATTCATCAGTTTCAGATATTTATCTAACCAATTCCACTGAAGATGCAATCTTGTCATAAAAGTTGTCAATGTTGTCAATGACAACATTGACAACTTTTTGCAACTTTTGAGTTTGGTCTCCAAACTTGGTCTAACAATGCCCAAACTTGTCCAATCCACCAAATATGATGAAAAAAAATAAAATATGACCTCTATTCCCTTTCTTGGATCATTTTTCCACAAAATTTCACAAACACCTAATTGGACCTAAATGGACACAAATGTCTCTAAGGACCTAACAAGACCCATCCTCCTACAAACACTCCACACACTAGGACTCTTGGTCCTTTTATTCATCTAGTGGTTTGGATAGGACCACTATAAGATAAAACAAAGAAAGAGAAAACCCTAGGTTCCACTTTAACAACTAGCCTACCTAGGTGCTCCTGCATCATACCCCCCCAAAAAGGAAAATCTATGTCACTCCTGTGGACAATAGATCCTCTAAGATGCCCACCTTCTTGAAGTCTACTTCTGCAATCTAGGAAGCCTCAAAGTCTGGCCTATCCTTCCACTAAATTAAATGTTCCATGTAGACTTTGTGTCTAGTATTCTTCTTAACCCGGGAGTCCAAAACTTTGTCAGCCACCATCTGAAATTTTGGAGGTAAGACAACAACCTCCACATCATCACTAACCCCCTAACTATTTGGAGTGATCTCATCCATCTTCCCTTTGAACTTTGTTAAGTATTGGACATTAAAGACTGGAGATATGCTCAAGTCTAATGGTAATTCCACCTTATATGTATTAGCTCCATATTTTTCCAAGATCTTGCAGGTCTCACCCTTTTCATATGAAGCTTGGTAGGGACACCCTTCCATAGCGTAGACTTATTCAAGTGAACCATGACATAGTCACCCACTTCAAATTGAACATCCCTCCTCTTCTCATCAACTTTGTCTTTCAACTTATGTTGACTGTCTTGGATCTGCTTCTTCACTTGGTCTTGTATCTCTTTCATGGTAGAGGTGAAGTCCTCTACATGGCCACTTCTATATTTCATTCCACCAAGATCTCTGAGCTCAAAAAAGGGTGCATGCCATAAACAACCTCAAATGAGCTCTTTCTTGTCATTCTATTCTTGCTATCATTGTAAGCATATTCTGCTTGGGGAATGACCACATCCCAAGTATTCCCATACTCCTTAGTTAGGAACCTCAATAGGTTACCCAAAACCCTATTTACCACCTCAGTTTGGCCATCAATCTGAGGGTGGTAAGCTAAACCAAAAGATAGGTTAGCGCCCAATCTTGTCCACAAAGTTCGCCAAGAATGGCTCATAAATTTTACATCCCTATCAGAGACTATACTCAAAGGGAGACCATGGATCCTCACAACCTCTTTTAAAAAAAAATAAGCAATGTGGCTAGCATAATTAGTAGTTTTACATGGGATGAAATGCCCCATTTTACTAAATCTATCAACAACTATATAAATGCTATCATACCCCTGTTTAGTCTTGGGTAAGCCCACAATAAAATATATACTCACACACTCCCATGGCCTGTTAGGGACTGGTAGAGGCTGATACAACCCTGCATTACTCATTTTTCCTTTGGCTTTCATGCAAACAACACACTGCTCCACATACCTGGTGACATCTTTCACCAACTTTGGCCAATGGTAGAACCTTTGGACCAATTCCAAGGTCTTGTCCTTACCAAAATGACTACTTAGAGAACCATTATGTTTCTCTTGGATGAGGTTCATCCTCATTGACCCTTTGGGTACAGACAACTGATTACCCTTGAACAATAATCCATTCTATAAAGTAAAATCAGAGAACTTGCTATGAAAATGATTCTAAAAATTAACACATATCTTATAGGCCTCACCAAATTCCTCATCTAATTTGTATAGGTCTCTGAAACTTTCAATCCCAATCCTATTCAAGTGAACTTCTTTCACTGTCAACAACCCCCTACTTAAGGCATCTTCCACCTTATTAAGTTGACCCTTCTTGTGCTTTATAGTAAAAGCGAATGCCTGCAAGTACTCCATCCACTTCAAATGCCCATTGCTTAGTTTTTCTTGAGTGTTGATGTAACTAAGAGCATGATTGTCAGTAAATACTACAAACTCCTTAGGAAAAAGATAGTGCCTCCATTTCCTCAAAGATTGGACTAAGGCATATAGTTCCAAATCATAAGAAGAATACTTCTTCTTAGCCTCATTCAATTTCTCACTAAAGAAGGAAACTGGTCTACCCTCTTGACTCAATACACCCCTACTGCCATTCCACTAGCATCACACTCAATGGTAAACAACTTCTCAAAGCTTGGCATATGTAGGACTAGTTGAGTAGCCACTTGTTTCTTCAAAAACTAAAAATCTTTCCCTGCCTCTACTGTCCATCTGAACTTAGTTTTGACCCCACCCTTTATAGTATCCATCAAAGGTGCACATATTCCACTGAAATTCCTAATAAACTTCCTATAAAATTGGGCAAGGGAATGGAAACTCCCTACCTCTGTGGCTATGGTAGGTGGAGGCCAATTTAGGATGGAAAAAACTTTGTCTTTGTCCATATTCAAAGACCCCTTGGACACTACAAAGCCCAAGTAGACTAGTTCTTGTTTAAAAAACTCACACTTCTCAAGGTTAATGGCCAATTTCTCTTCATGTAACATTTTCAATACTACCTCAACATGTCTCATATGCTCCTCTCTTGTGTTACTAAATATTAGTATATCATCAAGATATACCACCACAAACTTCCCTGTGAAGTCCTTGAGCACTTCATTCATGAGCCTCATGAATGTGCTCGAAGCATTACATAGGAAAAATGGCATAGCAATCCATTCATACAACCCATCTATGGTCTTGAATGTCATTTTCCATTCATCACCTTCCTTCACCCTGATTTGGTGATAACCACTCTTAAAATCTAGCTTTTTAAAGTACATTGCCCCACCTAGGCAATCCATAAGATCCTCTATTCTTGGGATTGGGAATCTGTACCTTATTGTGATCCTATTAATATCCCTTGATTCTGTGCATAATCTCCACTTTCCCCCCTTCTTGGATGCTAAAAAAACCAGGATTGCATAAGGGCTAATGCTCTTCTTGATCAAGCCTTGATCCAAGATCGCTTGCACTTGTCTTTCTACCTCCAAGTTCTGATCTAGAGTCAGCTTGTATGCTTCTTTGTTGGGCAAGGATGCCCCTGGCACAAATTCTATTTGATTACTTATAACCCTCTTAGGTGGTAGGGTTGCAGGAGTGTCATCACTCACTATGTCTTTTTACTTCTCCAGCAATTCTTGCACTTCTGATGGTAATGGCTCCTTCACTAATTTTTCTTCTTCCTTGGGCTTCAACACAATGGAATACCCCTCACTCTCATCACCCTTAACATCTTTTAAAAACTCCTTTCCATTGCATAACATAACACTAGGATTTTTGGTATGTGGTTCTTCATCCTCTAGTAATGACTGAATCTTGAAGGTCTTCCCTCCTTTCTTGAAAGTGATGGAGTTCTCTTTCCCATCATACACTGCCCCATGATCAAATTCCCAAGGCCTTCCAAGAAGAAAATGGAAAGCATCCATTGGTAGGATGTCACAAAGCAATCTTTCCTTGTACCTTGCTATTGAGAACTCTACCCATGTTTGTTCATTGACCAACACACTTTGGGCTTTGTTGAGCCATGTCACCTTATAGGGATTCACATGGGGTATCTTTTCTAGCTTAAGCTTCACTACTTCCTCCTTTGAAATGTTGTTATCTATAGATCCAGAGTCCATAATCACCTTACACACCTTACCAAAGATCTTGCATCTAATTCTAAACAGTGCCCTCCTATGTTTGGGCTCATCCTTGATTGGTTACCTTATTAGTACCATTTTGAACATTAGATTCTCACCCATCTCTGAGTCTAGATGGTCTACCTCAGGGGTTTTGACACTTGAAGTGTCCTCATGTGCATATGCTATCCTCTTATCACTATTTATTGTAGAGGATTTATCTGGATATCTATAGGCTGGATGACCTAGTTGCCCACGGTAATAAAATTTCATGGTTGCAAAATATGAACTACTCCTACCTCCTCTTCCTTTGTTAGGACCACCATGATTACCTCTGCCTCTATTATAGCCTCCTCTTGAATTGTTCTCAGTCTGCTGATCTGTCAACTTATTCTCTCCTTGTGACCTTTGCTCACTACCCCTGCCTTGGTAGCCTCCTCTTTGACCCCTTTGGTCTCTCCCTCTACCTCTATTGTTATTGTTGTTCTTGAAGGTAGAATCCCCTTTCTTCTTATTCTTTTCTTCCACCTGTATAGCCAATTGATGGCACTTTTGGATAGTGGTAGGTGTCCATAGGCTAATCTCCTCTTGGATGTTCCACTTCAATCCACCCAAGTATCTAGCCACTTTGATTGGCTCTTCTTCCTATAATTTAGACCTTAGACAAAATCTCTAGAACTCCTCAGTATATGAGGCCACATCTAGATCTTTCTGTTTCAAGTTTTGTCTCTTCCTATGATGCTGGATCTCATAGTCCTTTGGAAGATAGTTTTCCTTCAATTTGGACACCATAGCATTCCAATTTTCTATTGGTTTCTTTCCCATACTTACCCTCTCATCCTGAAGGTTTTTCCACCAAGTCAAAGCTGACCCTCTGAGTCTATACTTGGCCACTTTGATCTTTTGGGCTTCACTTATCCCCTCACACTCAAAGTGATTCTCCATTGCTTCAATCCAATCCATGACTGTCTCAATATCCATCTTTCCTCCAAATAAAGGTATTCCTTCCAAATCTTTTCCACTTAATGCCTTTATGGCCTTCAAGAAAGGTTCCTCATTCAATATTAGATCTGGTTTAGGGATGAAGTCTTCCTCTTCAATCTTCTGCTTACCCCTACTACTGGTTTTAGCTTCAAAGTCTTTCTTCCTAGAATCATCTCCTAGTTATTCCATTTTTATCCTCATTAATTCCAAGGTACCCTCAAGGAGTCTATTTTTCTCCTTTATCTCTTCCATGTCCTTTCCTAGTTCTGCATTTGTCACCATCTTTGTAGAACCACAAGATTCCACTTCTGACATAAACCAATCTTCTCAAGTTTCTCAACTTGCTATGATACCACTCTGATGTAGCACTAGTCTTGCTTCTTCTGAGACCTCCTCTAGGGTCTCCTAGGTCACTCTATGACCTACTAGTGTTCTTTCACTAACCCTAGGCTCCTTAGGTATCTTATCACAAGATCCTAACTCCTTCAACTAGTGGACACCATTATGTAAAACAAAATACTTCCAAACTTTCTCCTAGACCCCAAATGGTCTTTATTGCATCTTTGGCCTAAAAGGCTCCAATTGATCCAAATTGATCAATACTCAATCCATAGAGAGTATAAGGGTTTCCAAGATTCTCATAGGACCCTTTCCAACACCTGAAAGCACATTTTCTATCAAAACTCCAATCGAGTTCCAAGAACCCACACAATTGCTTTCCAAATAGGGCTACAAGCAATTAGCCCTATTTAGTCACCTTTTCTGAAATAACATACAAAAAGTATTAACAAGTTCCCAAAAAAATTTAGGATCCAAACACCCTTTATTGAGACACTAGAGGTTTTCTAGGTCTAGGTTTCCCAAGTTGTCCATACTGCTCTACCTACAAACAAGGCTAGAAATCAGGGTTTTGAGTGTTTCAAAACTAGTTTGACAGAAACCTCTTTCTTTCTATCCAGGAAACCCCAAAAATTATTCCCACTCACTTTGGGGACCTCACAACACACCACCCTACTCCTTTGCAATCTGTGATTGAAGCTATGAATGCTTTCAATGCACCAAAATGGCTCTGCAACTAATGGTGATCCCTAGCCATGCCACACTGGCTCGCCTTGGGAATCGCCTTAAAAATAGATGCCATCACTTCCTAGGCCCATCCTACATTATACACAATGTACATGGACTCTACTCTCATAATACAAAGACCTATTCCAATGCCACGGTGCAAAATGGAGTTAAGACCCCATTTGTTCACAATGCCTGGTTCAGAACAGCGATAGTGCTGAAAACAAAATAATTTAAACAAGCAACTAAAACTATTTAATCAAAAAAAATACCACCAAAAAAAATCTTCTATCAACCTACATTACAAAAAAAAATTCTCATAGAATTGGATTCAATCCATTAAACTATCTGATCACCTCAAAACACCTTAACAGTCATTGTTATTGTCAAATATAGTCCGTACACAAAATTTCTCAAACTTTTTAACCCTTCACATATCTCAAGGATGGTCATATATAGTTGAACCAAACACTAATTCATCGGTTTCAGGTAGTTATCTAACCAATTCCACCAAAGATGCAATCTTGTCATAAAAGTTGTCAATGTTGTCAATGACAACATTGACAACTTTTTGCAACTTTTGAGTTTGGTCTCCAAAATTGGTCTAACCATGCCCAAACTTGTCCAATCCACAAAATATGATGAAAAAACATCAAATAGGACCTATATTCCCTTTCTTGGCTCATTTTTCCACAAAATTTCAAAAATACCTAATTGGACCTAAATGAACACAAAGGTATCTAAGGACCTAACAAGACTCATCCTCCTACAAACACTCCACACACTAGGAATCTTGGTCCCTTTATTCATCTAGTGGTCTGGCTAGAACCACTATAATCCAAAACAAATAAATAGAAAACCCTAGGTTCCACTTTAACAACTAGCCTACCTAGGTGTTCCTGCACCATTTATATTTGCACAATTTATCTTTCTTGTATGACAGAGGTTGTTGTTTGTATTTATGATGAATAGTGTAGAGACAATTATGAATTATGATACAAAGTTGTTCTTGTTGTTGTCATGGAATTTCATGTTGTGTCTTGATGTTTCTAGATAATTCCTTATTTATGTTGTTGGATCGCATTGGGTTATGTGATCAAATTTGGTAACTTTCATGTGGCATATTGTTATTCTTATTGTTCTTGGTTGACTTGATGAAGTAGCGTGTTGTGAAGGATCATGGCATGATTTATGGATCTAGAGTGTGTTCAAGGATGTTTTTATTGATCATTTCTATGTCTTAGCTGACATTAAATATATTATATTGTGTATTGAGATCCAATGAATTAATATTTTGTAATTAGGTCCCTGGCCAGCCTAGTTGAAATAAAGTTTATGTAATATATAAAAGATGTAATCATATGTGAATGTGAATTATGTGAATGGTATGGAAGAGTGAATGCAAATAGGTATGAGTGGAATCTAAAATTGAAGAAAATATTTGATACACTTAATTGGAATTGCATTGTCATATCATAGATGTTATCTGTCAGTTCGTGAGATATAGATTGTTTTCCATTAAGAATTGTAGTCAGAGATTGTTATAAGGTAGTGAACCTTCTTTTGGTTTCAAGCCTTTATTGTATTTGTGAAGTCATCTCTAGGTAGTGTTCTTGAATGCATATGCATTCCCCTTTGTAATAATCCTAATAGGGTATAAGTTCTTTTAATAGAGTACATTCATCTCTTGGGTTTGATCCCCACCGTGGTTTTTCCCTTAACCATGTTTCCACATCTAAAATCTTGGTGTTATGTGTTGATTAATGTGTAATGATCTTGCATTCATGTTTATCATTTAGATTTGAGAATTAAATTCATAAGCTGGTTAAATTTTGAATTTTTGGCTCAATTGATTCACCCTCGCCCCTCCCAGTTGTGTGTGTTGCCTTAATTCTAACAGTATGCACAATACTTACCCAAAAATTTAAGTCCATATGAAGTCACTTTAGGCAATGTGATAAGGTTATGCTCAAGAAGCTCTTTCAAATCTAAATCAAGGGATTGTCCCAAAGGTGTAAAATGTCTATTAGGAAAGTATCTATAGAAGAAGTATCTTGTTGCATATGATCTTGTTTTGGAATTTTTCATTTTATCTTCCAACATTTTGTGTTCCACCTTCTATAATTGTTTTAGCATGTTTTGAATTTTTTCATTCTTCGTGTCTTTAAAATGTATGTCAAGTAGATTTATTGGTTCCCTTTGTTGAAATTTAATGTCATATATTTATCTCTTGAGATCTTAAATTTTTTAATAAAGGAAGTCATGGGCATGTGTAATAGTTTTGATCTTGACCCAGGACAAGAAAATGATGAGTGATATGAGACTCTAGGTTATGACTCAATGAAAACTCTGTAGTATGAAGGAAAATTGGAGATGTGAGATGAAAGGGAGGTATGAATCTAGGATATGATATGCAAGGAAGGAATGATCTTAGGATATGATATGCAAGGAAGATATGACCTTAGAATATGATATGAAAAGAAGACACGGCCTAAGGATATGATATGAACTTGGATATATGAAGCTAGGATATGGTATGAAAGGGTTATATGAAGCTAGGGTATAAAATTCAAGGGAGATATGATGACTATAAGCCAATATATGAATCTAGGGTAACCTCCAAGAGAGCTCAAATTAGTAGGAAATTTTGAAAAATCTATATTTTTTTGGGTATTTTCTTATAATGTAATAAATTACAATTTTGAGGGACTTAGGAATGGTAGTGGACTATGGAAGTGGTGTCAATCCCTTGAGAGTGTTTTCAAATTTAGACTCTCAAGGTACTAAAACTAGAGCTCTTGGGGGCATTTCCAACAGTGTAAGAAGTTTGCAATTTTGAGTACCGAGCTGAAAGTTATGAAATTGGGAAGTTGACCTGAAAATACATATAGTTTTTAGTATAATTGAAATGATGGAGGGGAAATATAAATCTCAAAAAGGAAATTCTAAGTCTGAAAATGATGGTAAATACAAAGTAGACTTGTACTATGATAGATGGACCCAAGGATGTGTTAGGCCAAAAATGAGGCAAGCACAACTAAGAGGGGGGAGGTGAATCAGTTGTACACACCTACTTTATTTAATTTCACTTTATCCACTTAGATCTTAAAGATTAAAAATAATGCAAGATCCACAACACAGAAATTTGTAAGGAAACTCAGGTGCGGAAACAACTTCCTACACTAATCTCTAAAGGAAAGTATTGTGCAAATTATTTTAAATCCTTACAATTTCAGATTCGTTAACTACTTTAACAATGATATTGCAGCCATATACCATGCATACAGAAAATAGAGAATGACACAATGATTTACCATGGGGAAAACCTTTCGATAAAAAACCCCAGCACTCCAAAACCTGCACAATGTATTATCTTCAACACAACGGTTACAACACACTTGCAATGCAAGTTATTTCAAGAGAAAATCGACACTCAAAGACAAATCCAGTAGCACCAGATCATACCAACAATACACTCTTTTCCTATATCTGTCTGCAACCCTAAAAAATTCTTATATCATGCACTTTCCTTTTTAGGGAAACTTCCAAAGATAGTCGTATTAGGGTTTTACCATTCTCCAAGAAAATCACCCCGAACCCCACGATTGTGGAAGAGTGTACAGTACTCAACTTTATCAGTTGCCATATGTCATTGCATGTCTTCACCCATCATTGAATCTTCTACAAATATCTCTTATGTGTCATAGGAATCTCTCATAACCATTTCAGCCATGATCTCCTTACACACAATTCAAGATGTCGACACATCAAGTGGAGTGACACATCAACATGCCAACTAGACATGTACACTCACACTTAATTAAATTATTTGCAAGAAATACATTTTATAAAACAAATAATAAGAATAGGAATTATCCAAGGTTGAGACACCTTATTCCTAACATTCTCCCACTTGTTTAACACCTTGTAAGAGCAATAGGAACATAACAGGAACTAACCGCTCTAGGCCAAAAGACCCATAGACTCCGAACACCGTCTGAACTTCACAGTGCCCACTGGTTTCATTAATGCATCTGCAACATTCTTCATAGTATCTACCTTCTCCAAATTTACCTTTCCATCTTCCACCATATCTCTCACAAAGTGAAACTGCACATCAATCTGCTTCGTTCTGGCATAGAAAGTTGGATTCTTCACAAAGAAAATAGCGCTCTGACTATTACACCAAATAGTAATCTTTTTTGCATCAACACCAACACCACAACACAATCTCCTAAGCCAAATGGCTTCCTTACAAGCATGAGTAGCATCCATGTACTCAGCTTTTGTAGTGGACAAAGCAACCATAGGTTGTCTCTTACTCATCCAACTGATGGCACCACCAAACATAGTGAACATATAAGCACTGGTGGATCTCCTGCTACTAATATCACCTGCCCAATCTAAATCCACAAACCCACAAATACAAACTGAATGTAGAGATCTAGAAGAGTTACCATGGTAACATATGGAGTAATCTGATGTACCCCTCAAATATCTGAATACTCGCTTAACAGCATCCCAATGTACCTGTCCAGGGTTAGCCATAAACTGACTCAAGACTCCCACTGCTTGGGCAATGTCTGGTCTAGTACAGACCATAGCATACATAAGACTGCTAACTGCACTAGCATAAGGTACTCTACTCATGTCCTCCACCTCACTAGGAGATTTTGGACAATCATCTACAGATAACTTTGTTCCCACTGAAACAGGAACACATAGTGGTCTATAATCTGCCATGTTGAACCTGTCCATCACAGACTTCACATACTTACTCTAACTCAACCAAAGTTTTCTATTGGAACTATCTCTACTGATTTCCATACCCAAGATGTACCTTGTTTCCCCAAGATCTTTCATCTCAAACTGTACTGACAACTGAAATTTAAAATCAGAAATCATACCCTTACCCTTCCCAAACAACAACATATCATCAACATATAATGCAACAATAAGAAGGTGATCATTTTCAACTCTAAAATAAACACAATAATCTGATTTTGATCTTACAAATCCAATTGACAACACAAGACATCAAACTTAAGGTACCACATCCTAGGAGATTGCTTCAAACCATATAGAGATTTCTTTAATCTGCAACCTAAGGATTCTTTACCTTTAAAAATGTAGTGCTCAGGCTGTGACATATAAATCTCTTCCTCCAAATCACCATGAAGGAAAGTTGTCTTCACATCCATATGTTCTATCTCTAAATCATATGATGTAGCAAGAGATAAAAAAAAAATCTAATGGATGTCGACTTTACAACAGGAGAGAATATTTCACCATAATCTATTCCCTCTACCTGTGAATACCCCTTTGCAACCAATCTAGCTTTGTACCTTTCAACACTGCCATCTGCACAAAATTTCTTCTTGAACACCCATTTACA
>MU225155.1:1637856-1668222 GCA_018584345.1 Thuja plicata
CAATGTATTATCTTCAACACAACGGTTACAACACACTTGCAATGCAAGTTCTTTCAGGAGACAATCGACACTCAAAGACAAATCCAGTAGCACCAGATCATACCAACAATACACTCTTTTCCTATATATGTCTGCAACCCTAAAAAATTCTTATATCATGCACTTTCCTTTTTAGGGCAACTTCCAAAGATAGCCGTATTAGGGTTTTACCATTCTCTGAGAAAACTGCCCGAACCCCACGATTATGGAAGAGTGTACAGTACTCAACTTTATCAGTTGCCACATGTCATTGCATGTATTCACCCATCATTGAATCTACTAGAAATAGCTCTTACATGTCATAGGAATCCGTCATAATCATTTCAGCCATGATCTCCTTACACACAATTCAAGATGTCGACACATCAAGTGGAGTGACACATCAACATGCCAACTAGACATGTACACTCACACTTAATTACATTATTTGCAAGAAATAAATTTTATAAAACAAATAATGAGAATAGGAATTTTCCAAGGTTGAGACACCTTATTCCTAACAAAATCAAAACATAAATATTTTTTCTCAAGGAAACCCGATTAAGGGAAAACCTATGTGGGAAATAAACCCACAAGATAAATGTACTTTGCTAAAAGTACTGCATAGTTAAGAGAAATATAGAGAACAAAGGATTCACAAGAAACCATAGGCTTAAGCCTAATTAGTAGAAAAATTTCCCTGAGCTCACTTCTCACAATACAATCTCAAATCTGGCCCTCAGTCGGGTTCACCGATCTATCTTCACTCACAACAGGGTGGACATATAGTCCATTACAACCGAACTGACAAACAACATCTTCAATGTCAATACAGTTCTGGTGAAGTACAAACTCTTCTTTAAAGGAAATAGAATCTCTCCTTACAATTGCATACTACCACATATCTCTCTCTATATTGATTAAAAAATGATCTCTCATTTACACTAATTACAAAGAATAATCAACCACTAGGTCGGCTAGACCTATTAAAATAAAAGATGTAACTTTTAAGCTCAATCCTCCAAGTGATCCAAATCAAGTCAGATAAGAATTAGATAAAATGCAAATCATCAACCATGAACATGCTAGAATTTCACTAACACAACATCATGAATCACAACACGTTACTCCATCAGATCGACTAAGACCTAAATGAAGAAATACCAACACTCTACCCGAAATAGGAAATTCGATCACATCCCATGATGAAATCCAGAAACACAATCATTACACAATCCAAGAATGCCAAAACTAAGCATGAATAGAATTCAAAACACTCACATCATCTCATATCCATCTCTGATCAACAGCAGCAAAAAATACCAATCTCTGTCATAACAAAAGATATATTTTTGTACTCTGAATCATGAACAAAACCAGCTATGAACACAATGATAAGGCACCATGAAACCACCATATTTTCAACCTCTAAAATATCAAATTAAGGATGTACCAATCCAAATACTCAACCTCTATACACGGAAACACTGCAACAGGAGTAACCAGCAACTCAATCAAACAATACTCAATTTGTCTTCTCAACATCTACAAACCTCTGTAGACAAACTACAGACACCATGAAACAACACCTTATGATCACAGCTCTAGATCTTCAACATAAAAACTGAACAACTGAAAATTTTTTCACTAAGCACACTGAAAACATCTGAGAAAGTAGTACAAACCTAATATATCTCACCAAAATCTAGATCACTTTTATACAAGTCTTTTAGGGCATCAATCCATATGCTTTGTATCTGCACTTATTGCACCAAATGGATTCTCCTTTTGATGGAATTTGCCACTTTGTTTTGTATACCCTTCTTATGTTTTATGGTGAATGTGTATGCCTTCAACTACTCAATCCACTTCATGTTTCTACTAATGAGCGTGTCTTGTATATTCAAGAAGCTCAATGCATGATTGTTTGTAAAGACAATGAATTCCTTTGGCAAGAGATAATGCCTCCACTTCTTAAGTTCATGCACCATTTCATAAATTTCCAAATCATAGGTATTGTACTTCTATTTAAACTCATTCAATTTCTCAAAGAAGAAGGCAACAAGCCTACCTTCTTGGCTAAGGACTACACCAATGGCCAAGTTACTTACATCTATCTCTATTGTGATAAGTTTTTTAAAATTAGGAAGTGTGAGGATGGGAAATTGAGCCACTCTACCTTTTAGGGATTCAAATTCTTCTTATGCCTTGGTTTTCCATTCGAACTTCATGTTCCTTCCTCCTTTAATGGTGTCAAGCAGTGGTGAACATATATGACTGAAATTCTTAATGAATTTTCTATAAAATGTTGCCAACTCATGGAAGCTTCTCACTTCACCTGATGTTTTTGGTGTTGGAAAATTCAAGATAGCATCCACCTTCTCTGGATCCATCTTTAGAGTACCCTTAGAGATCACAAAACCTAAATAAGTTAGTTCTTGTTGCATAAAACACATTTTTCCACATTTATTAGCAGATTCTGTTCATGAATACTTTTGAGGACTTGACTGAGATGTTCCAAATTTTATGCTTTAGACTTATTGAAAACAATTATGTCATCCAAATAGACAATAACTATTTTAGCAATGAAATCATAGAGTAAATCATTCATCAACCTCGTGAATGTACTTGGTGCATTACTGAGACCAAATGGAATAACAAGGCATGCATATAACCCCTCTTTGGTTTTAAAAGTAGTCTTACATTCATCTCCTGACCTTATCTTAATTTGGTGATATCATGATTTGAGGTCTATCTTGGAAAATTAGAATGCACCCCCTAATTGGTCCAACAAGTCTTCAATCCTTGGGATTGGAAATCTATATCTGACTCTAATTTTATTCACTACTCTAAAATCAGTGCATAGCCTCCACTTTCCATCTTTCTTAGGATCTAATACACTTGGTATTTCACATGGTCTTAGGCTCTTCTAAATTAGCCCTTTGTCTAACAAATATTGTACTTGTTTGGTCACTTCTACAATCTGATCAGGAGTAAGTTTATAAGCTACCTTGTTTGGTAATAAAGCACCAGGGATGAAATCAATGTGGTGACAAATGTTCCTTAGAGGAGTTAGGGTATCTAGTAAGTCTCCTACAATTATACCCTTATATCTCCCTAATAACTCATCTAATTCCTTGGGAAATTGTTTGGTTTCTATCTTTTATTGGGTTTCATGATTAAAGCATATCCTATCTTGGATTTCTTGATGGTTTGTACCATCCCCTTCTCTTATATCAACATCACCATAGGTTATTTTTATTTAGCAGATTGAGGATCTGGTAGTGGTTTTTGTTAGAAACACTGAGAGGGGGGGTGAATTAGTGTTTAGTATAATTCAGCAACTTGAAACTTAAACCAAAAGGATAATTGAATAAGCATAACACATTAACACATAACACAAAATATGTTTACGGGGAAACCTTGATCGGAGGAAAACCCCAGTGAAAAATAGTACCCACAAATAATTGTACTAGTCTTATGAACTTGTTAGAGTTTGTTTAACCTATTAGGAGAAGTCTTTACAATGCAAGTACAATGAACCAGTTAGGAGTCTTTACTAAACCCTGTTAAAGGTGGATGGCTCACTTCCCGAGCTCACTTCTCAATAAAGAAGAAGGCTACAACCTCTTGATAAGAGATACACACTATATCTGTCAATTGAACTGTTGTTTATGACACTGCTTGTCTGGTCAGTTCCTTTTGTGCGCTGAAACTATAATCACTGATAGAGCTTTATCTCATACTTATTATTCTTATTTCTCTAATATCTTACTTTCTATATATTTCTCTTTTCCATGCCACATCTAATACAAAATACATGTTAAGTATATATACATACTCAATAGATGCAACAGAAAACTAGGACTTAGTCGGCCCAAAAACAACATACACAATGCTTCCAAATGAAGTGGCTTAAGCATGTTTGCATGAGTGATAATAAAATAATTAAAAACATATTACAATAGGTTCATAGCCAATGGAAAACAAATTAACATGCACTAATCAAAAACTGGAGTCGGCTTCATGCTCTGTTCTGCCGAGCTGCTAGGGCACTTGGACTTGTAACTTCACCATACTAATGTATCTGAACCTGCGTATATAGACTTAGCATAATAATTTATCCATAAGATTATATCCAAAGATGTAGACCATGACTTGATCATATGCACGTGCGCTGGTGCTCTGATCAGCAGATATATCTCTAATTGCACTGCCTTCCATACTTAGTCAATTTTTGGTCTTCAATGTTTGTGAACTGAGTGTCAAAAATCCTATATGAATTTGTTGCCATAATGAAAACATAGAATTAGTCATATAATCTCTATAGTGTCAACTTTCCAACAATCTCCCCCTTTGTCATTAATGGCAACAAAGGAATGTGGCTAAGTTACTGAACTTTGACTTAACACAAAACTGCTATATCTTTTCAAACTATACATCATAGTTTTATCTATATAAACCAACCTCCTTTATATAATATAATCCCCCTTTGACATTAACTATAAAGGTGTCAAAAATTGAAAGTCTCTAAGTACTTACTCGCAGTACACATCTGGATATGCAATCTGCAGATTCTTGATTTCTTGTTGCCAAAATGCCTTGAGTGCATCAACAGTCTGAACATGGGTGCATAATGGATATGTGAGCTTCTTCATCTTTACCAGATCCATGTAGGGGCCTTGATCATATGTGACAATAGTTGCATCAATCTATTTGATGTTCTCATTCAGTATAGCTAAGGAGGGCGCAAGTGCATTTCTCAGTTGTGTTTGTCTGGTCCTTATCTTGCTGATCCCTATCTTGGCTTTCTTAATTTTATCTATCTTCCCTTGATAGATGTTGTTATAGATATTGATGTCTTGAGAATAGGTTTCAACTTATTTCCTTATATTTTCAACCAAGATGTTTTCTTCCTCAATCTTCTTGATGTGTTCAGAAGTGAATTTTCCTCTATCCATACAGTTAGCTATCACATTTCTGCCTTTTGTTGCTAACTCTTTCAGAATTGCTTGAAAAATCTTCAATGAGTTAAGATCTAATGAGAAGTTCTTTATTATTTCATCCAACCTTTCCTTTTTGTACTTGTCTTCTGCAATTTTAGTAGTTGAGTTTACTAGACTTGTGAAGTTTTCTTTGAATCTTGTCAAGATGCTATCGACATCATCAACCGATTGAATATTTGCCAATTTCTTCTCTGTTGGCACTAGGTTGTTCAAAATTTGTACTGACTCAAGAAAGAGAGGATTTCTCATAACTTGTTTCTCTTTTTCTTTCTCCATGGCTAATACACTTATTTTGATCAATTCTTCTTCTCCCCATGCATCTAGGTTTGTTGAGTCAGGGGTCAAACTTGACAACAATGATATTGATGGTTTGATAGATGGAGTGAATATAGCATTTTGACTTACATCCATACATTCCTTTTTCACTGGGATCTCCACAGAGGGTGGTTCATTAGATTGATTACCTTCCTCATTATTCAAACCTATTGAGTCTTCAATAAGAACTTCATCTTGCTACAAAGAGGTATTATAAGTGCATAACTTCTCAAATTCTTCAAAGATGACAAATGCTTTTTCAAAATTGTTCAAGTCATTATCTAAAGCTATCATTGTTATCTTAACATCATTAATCATAATGGTTTCATCTGAATCTTTGACTGTATTAGAGGGTGATGGAACTTTGGGCACAAAATCCTATGGACCTGTCATAGGCACATTAAGAATCTCTGATTCTTTTTCTTGTTTGGAAGGAACTGGAGTCACTTTAGTTGTAGGCATCATTGATGGATACATATTTCTATCCAAAAACACTTGCTCCAGTGATTTTTCAGTCTCTTTTCCAACCAACTCATACTCTTTATTCATAATTTGAAGAGTTATTGTCTTGGTTCTTAGATGAGGTTTTACCAGATCTAACAGTATTTCCTTCTCATCATGTGAGCAAATAGGGAAAATATTATCTAGATTTTCTTCTCTAATCCTCATATATCTTCTTCTATTGCTTGTCTTTTTAATAAATCAAGTATGTTCCATAATCTGTCTAGAATGACTATCTTAAGTTCCAAAACTGACCTTTTAAACTTAATCATATGTGAGATAATCATAGAATGTATTTCTGATTTATCTATCTCTTGATACTTGTCATAGACATTTACAATTGAATCTAGTCATCCTTCATTAATGATTTTGTTCCTTAAGATTTCAAGACTAGGTATGAATCCTACCTCAGGAGGGGCTTGAGTGTTCTTTACTTTGCTTCATGTTTTCCTTGAGGATGGATGGCTTGTGGGAACTTTCTTCCTTCTTCTAGTCATTTTTCTTGGCACAGAAGGTGGAGAGGATTCCAGGTCAATAGTAGTAGAGAGTGTAGATGTTCTCTCATCAGACTTCTTCTTTTTCTTCTTGTGGATATCTTCGTATTTTTCTAATTTGACTTTTGTAGATGTTTGCTTAAGTTCTCTTGCAATTTTACCTTCCCTAGCTTTATCTAGGTCTTCTTGGGTGACACCATGGACTTTCAAAATGTTAGAGGTAATCCTTGATACTTTCCTCTTATTGTCTGCACTGTATAGGACAGAATCAACTTGATTTGTCTTTTCTCTATATGTGCCCCATCTAGGCTCATTTGGATCTTTAGGCACAGATAGAAGGACTTGTGCATATCCTTCCAAAACATGTTCCTCTACTTCATAACAAAGTGGGTGAATCCATTTGGTTCTTGGATCAACTTCTTCCATGCATGTACATTCTGTTTCCACCATGAAGCATATGGTGTCCTTGTATTTTTCAACTATCTTCTCTGGTATTCTAAACCTCTTCTGCATCTTGATTATGAATGTCTTGATCTCCATATCCATAGAGTCCTTTACATTGCTTTCTGATGTAGATTTTAATGAAATTTGAGACAATGTAGGTATTCTCCTGTCTAGGTAAAGATTAGAGACCTTACCAACAATGTTGAAGTATAAGTATATAATCAATGAGACAAATCTGAATATTTTGCTTTTGTCATGCTTGATAGATTTTATATTCTCAATTAGTTGTGCGCCTAGTATTTCACAAAATTTATGTTGAGTGTTATCTTTAGCCATCCTTATTGCTGCTAGAACTGTAGCTATGGATACACTATTAAGTCTTCTTGCGTGTTGAAACTTGTAACCAAGTAGCATGGTCATGATTTTGATGTCTTTCTCCATAATAGGATCAATAGTCATTCTGCGCCTATTGCTTCTAGATAAGCATGCTCGCTCAACCTATTTCTTGATATCCTTTCCAGTGGGAAGAATAGGTCCAACCTTAGAGAGTTTGGTCATCTCATGAATGAGATCAGCAGTAATACGGACAAGAACTTCACCAATCCAAAATAGATCATCATGAATCCTACTAAGTAGAATTTTGACCCATTCTGGTTCATAGAACTCATGCACATTTCTATATTTAAATATAGGGTTATCAGTGAGATGTGAAAATTCATCCTTGAATGAGTAATCTAGTTTCATCATAAATATTGTGAGTGTTGTTATGTTGTTATCATCAACAGACTCCTTCTTACAGTAAATGTAAGTGTGTATGTCCTCAACATGCATGACTCCTAATGGAGTCTTGGAAAATGCTCCCTCAACATCATCCAAAATTGACTTGAAAGGATGCTTCTTAAACAAAAATCTCTTCCTTTCAGTGATGTCAAAGACTACAAGAGTTTCCATACTTACTTGTTGATTGTTTAAGTAGGGTTCACTGAAGTTCTGAAATGACGTGTCCATGCTAGGGTTTCGTTTCAACTTCAATTCACTTTGATAACTAACCAACGGTTATCCTTCAACACTTTTTAGTTCTCCTGTGCTCTCCAAGTGCTCGATCTCGAAAGTAGAATTGAAGATATGAGACCTTATTGTCACTTATAAATCAAATTATTGCAATTAATGCTAGCTATCGTAACACAGTTTTAAATTGTGAATTTCTATCTTTGTTCCTATTGAAGTACAGTTTATGCATTCATGCATACTTCCTCAATTCGTGACCAAATACATGAATTCATAGGTGCATACTCAGAGGTGAGTATACCATCCACGTAGGGGTCTAGAGCTATATTAGTTCCCCCTATGACCACGAGGGTCATCTTAACCAGAAGTGGAAGTTGAGTCCACTATGGATGCATCTACCACTTTGTTAACATCATCATCTTTCTTTACTTCAACCCATATTTTTCCTGAATCTTCTCTAGCTTTCACAAACTTGACTTCTCCAGATTCTTCAAATACAGATCCTTGAGACTTATTAGGTCTTTCTTTCCTTTGCATTCTAGATCTGCAAAACCTTGAGATGTGTCTAGCTTTGTTACAAGAATGACAGATAACTGGAGGTTTGTTGACATGATTAACCATGTTGCACTATTTAGTTGTGTGTCTCTTATAGTTGCATATCTGACATATAATGTTTTGATAATTTTGTTGTGATTGATTTCTCTAATTGTACTGGGTCTAATTTCTTTGGTTTTGTTGTGTCTGATTTCTTAGATTTGATCTACAGTGTATGGCTCTATGACCAAATTTTTTGCATGAATAACAACAACCATTTAGGTATTACCTCTTTACACTCTCTTTCCATATGTCCTTGTTTTTTATAGGCATAACAAGTGTGGTTAACTTGTTTGTGTTCATCTTTAGGTGGTTCTACTTTAGCCTCTACAAGATTATCAGTTTCCTTTGCTTCTATGGTTTCTTGTTGTACTTTATTTCTTTCCTACATTGTATTGATTTAAATATGTGCTTCATTGTACCCAACACTAGTGGTATCACCTCTTAAATTTTGTGCATAAAGTTGTGATTGTAATAGATCAGAACTTATGTGTAATTTCTCAATATGATTCTTGGCTTCTGTCCATTCGGATTCTATCTTTTTCTTGATGTTCTCCAACTCCAAGATCTTCATATTTTCTTGCATAAGTTCTTCATCTAATTGTTTTCTTTCTTTGGTCTTTTCTTATATAGCCATTAGGCTATCTGTTAGCTGTTCATTCAAATCTTCAATCTTATCTTTTAGAGACATGTTTTCTTCATTCATCTTTTTGACCATTTTTCCCAAATCATTCGTAGAGCAATCTTTCAAATCTTTTCTTAATTTTTTGATGAGCATTTGCGAGCCATCAACTTTCAATTTTAGTTCTTCATTTTCTTTTTCAGATCTATCAAGATATTCAAGAGATTCTTCAAGATTCTTTCTTAGATGTTTCACTTCTTCTGAGTCCATGATCTCCTCAAGTGGTTAAAGTTCTTTCAGAGGACCAAAGCTCTGATACCAATTGTTAGAAACACTAAGAGGGGGGGCGAATCAGTGTTTAGTATAATTCAGCAACTTGAAACTTAAACCAAAAGGATAATTTATTAACCATAACACATTAACACATAACACAAAATATGTTTACGAGGAAACCTTGATCAAAGGAAAACCCTGGTGGGAATTAGTACCCACAAATAATTGTACTAATCTTATGAACTTGTTAGAGTTCCTTTTCCCTATTAGGAGCAGTCTTTACAATGCAAGTACAATGACCATGTTAGGAGTCTTTACAAAACCCTATTAAATGTGGATGAATCACTTCCCAAGCTCATTGCTCAATAAAGAAGAAGGCTACAACCTCTTGATAAGAGATACACACTATATCTGTCAATTGAACAATTGTTTATGACAATGCTTGTCTAGTCAGTTCCTTTTGTGCACTGAAACTCTAATCACTGATAGAGATTTATCTCATGCTTATTATTCTTCTTTCTCTGCTATCTTACTTTCTATATATTTCTCTTTTCCATGCCACATCTAATACAAAATACATGTTAAGTATATATACATACTCAATAGACACGACAGAAAACTAGGACTTAGTCAGCCCAAAAACAACATACACAATGCTTCCAAATGAATTGGCTTAAGTGTGTTTACATGAGTTCTAATAACATAATTATAAATATATTACAATAGGCACATAGCCAATGGAAAAAAAATTAACATGCCCTAATCAAAAACTTGAGTTGGCTCCATGCTCTATTCTCCTGAGCTGCTAGGGCACTTGGACTTGCTGTAACTTCACCATACTAATGTATCTAAACCTGCATGTGTAGAATTAGCATAATATTGTATCCATAAGGTTATATCCAAAGAAATATACCATGAATCGATCATACGCACATGTGTTGGTGCGCTGATCAGTGGATATATCTAACTGCACTGCCTTCCATACTTAGTCAATTTTTGGTCTTCAATGTTTGTGTACTGACTGTCAAAACTCCTCTATGACTTTGTTGCCATAATGAAAACACAAAATTAGTCATATAATCTATGTAGTGTTAACTTTCCAATAGTTTCATGGTGTATACTTGTCCATCCTTATTGATTTTTTTGGTATTCTTCATCCCATCATGGTGTTCTTTTAGGTCATAATTCCAAGGGTGACCTAATAGTAAGTGCCATACATACATTTCCACAATATCATATAATACTCTATCCTTGTATTACCCTATAGAGAAATCTACCCATGATTTTTCATTGATTAAGTTTTGTTTTCCTTTAGTGAGCCAAGATACTTGGGATGGGTTGGGATGGGGTAATCTTTCCAATTTTAATTTTTCTACCATTTCTCTAGACACTAAGTTCTCAGTAGAACCAGAATCAACAACAAGTTTGCAGACCTTACCATGGCTTTTGCAGTTGGTCTTGAAGATTGATTTCCTTTATGGTGCATCTTGGGGTGCAGGTTCTTGCAAGAGTTTTCTCTTTGTCATCAAATAGATTCCTTCCTCTGGATCCAACTCCTTGGAGGGTAAGTTGACACTTTGTGCATCATCTTGGACTAGGTTTGTTCTCCTTTCACCTTGCATGTTTGATCCCACTCTGTCTGTACATCTATGAGTAGGGTGACCAAATTGGTTTCAGTTGTAGAACCTTATAGGACCTCCATTTCTCCCCCTAAATCTGCCTCTTCTATTTGATCTTCTACCTTTGTATCCACCTCTAGAACTTCCTTCTCCTTGAGAGTTTTCATGACTAGATTCACCATGGAGTTAAAAAATTTCCCCCCTTCCACTGAACATTCCTCTTCCGCTACTATTGAAATCCTTCTTTCCTCTTCCCCTATTGTTGTATTCTTGTCTCCTTTTTATCTTTTCTTCTACCTTCAATGCCAATTGGTAGCATTTTTGGATTGTCTCAGGGTTGCAGAGATTTAATTCATCTTGAATGTTCATCCTTAGGCCATTTAGATATAGGGCCACCTTCTCAACTTCACTCTCCACTATCTTTGACTTCAAACAAAGATTTTGGAATTATTTTGTATAGCTACTGACATCCATCTCCTTCTGCCATAGGTTTTTTCATCTTTTGTGAAGTTGTACCTCATAATCATCTGTTACATAGGCCTCCTTGACCTTAGTAACCATCACCTTCCAAGACGAAATTATATTCTTCCCCTGCTTCACCCTTTCTCCTTGTATGAAGTTCCCCCAATTCAACGATGCACCTTTCATTTTTTTTTTTCTTTATTGACTCTCTAATTCTTAGGGATTTCATCACATCTAAATAAACTTTTCAATGCATCAACCCATTCCATGACCAAGTCTGGGTCCATCTTTCCACTAAACACTCGCAGATCTAACTTACTATCTTTGGCTCTCCTATCCACAAATTCAAGGGAAGTCACAAGGTATCTTTGTTCTACATGAACCTCTTCTTCCTCTTCCTACTCATGGGTCTCCTCTTCTTCTCTCATTTCCTCTCTCTCTGAGTAACTTTCTTCCCTCCTATCAACTCTACCTTTCAAAATGCTTATCTCTACTCTCAAACCTTACACTATCTTAGCAATTTCATAATTGGTTACTCTTGTAGGCATCCTTGTAGTCTCTTCTCCCTCTCAGTCATGTGCAAACATGATTACACAATACTTTCCCTTAGGCTTCTTCTAAGCTTTAATACCACTTGATGCAGAGCCCTTCAATCTAGGAATTTCAACATTCAAAATATAGGTTCCTCAACCCTCTAAAAGGGGATGATCTTAGACAAGGGAATCCATGTTAGAATAACTGAGAGGGGGGGTTAATTAGTGGCCTCAAAAATATTCCAATAAATCAACCCAAAAACTTAGTACCACAATATTAAGCCTTTAGTTATCTTCAGTCCTACAAGATGGATGCCTTTAAACAATCTAAACAAATAACTACCGCTCAGAGTTCACTGTTAAACCTTATTCTTGTTGTTTACTGATTAGCATTCTTTCATTTACCAAAATGCAGTAAATGAATTAGTGTATACTAATCAATCCAGATTAGTTATGTGCAGTGCAAAACACTAAAGTAATGACTCAAATACATTGACACATGGGTTTTAACATGGAAACCCTGTTAAGGGATAAACCACTTGGGACCGGTAACCCAAATTTTTCACTCTTTTGAAGTGAGCTCAGTGAAGAGCCAACCTTGTTAAAGTTTAAAAACACACTGTTAGGTATGACCTTGTTAGAGGATTTGAATAGAATAGTTTGTCACTTGATATCGAGCATCTATATGCTACCTTTTATAACCAAACCCAGTGTAGTTTGTCAAATAGTATCTAGCATCTCATGCTATCTTCATGACCAAAAATTTTGATACTCCTTTGGATGTATCTCAATATAGAAAGGATTATTAAGTCCTGCTCGGTTAAGAGCCTTTATGATTCAAAGGTTAAACTGAAACAGTAAATGATATTTTCACACATACAACTATACTTTGCAGATTTTCAGATCTATTGTAAGCTTATAATACCTTTCTAATCAATGTATCTTTTCAATAACTTTGCTCCACTTCTTAATGCTCAATGATGTTGTTCTTCTCTTTTTCTCGGTGTCCACAGAATTATCTCTGTTCTTCATCTTGATTGATCAGGTCTGATTGAAGTCTTCCTTCATTAATTTTTCCTCAGCATCTTCTTTTTCTATTCACCCTTTTTTCACTATGAATTATCTCGTCTCTTTATAGACATGATTTCACCATTTCTTAGTTCTTTACTTTCTTGCTCTTGGTGTGATCTGCAATTTTAGCCAATCTTGCTTTAAAGCTTTGCTTCAGTTTTATCCCGTCAATTTCTCTTTGAAAACTAGAATAAAACAGCTTCAAATCTTTCTCTCATCTTTGGCTTTATCTTGTCAATGAAAACAATATTAACAACCAGTTAACTACTTCTTTAGCTCTTTCCAACTAAGTCTTTTGTCATTTTTGAACTTCAGTTCCTTTCGATGTTTTAACTCCTTGTTAGCTTCGATCAACACTTCAGTTCTCCGCAGGCATCTCCGTCAGGGTTGTCGGTCCATCGGGGTTGTCTGTCCGTTGGGCATCACTGTGAATTTATTCTCACCAGTAATGCTTGTGATTCTACTCATTAGTAATTCTTATCGGGTTTCTTTCTTGGGCATCACTGTGACTTTACTCTCGGTTTTTTTTATCCATTCGAGTGCACTAATTTTTGGTGTTTGTAGTCACTTAGTGAATACTGATCTTTTATGCATTACTGAAAGCATAATCTTTATCTCTCTGATTCTCTAAAGTCTTTGACACTTTGTATATAACTGATCAGATTATATCAGGTTGACATCAATGAAAATATAATACATTAACTAATTTAATGTCTTTCATTAGCTTTCTACAGCTTGGTGATCATCAACTTAACATCTTCACACATTCAATCAGTTATAGTTCATCAATATCTCCCTTTGGAATTGATGGCAACACACTACATTATCACACTATATTATTACTAATACAATATGAAATATAATAGTTGTAGTTCATATCATTTTCAAAATTAAAACTATAGTCCAATCCTTTGAGTTGTTCCACATATCTCATAATTATCGGGAGACCAATCAGGTTGTTGATTGTCTTGCCAATATTGGAGCCAAAAGCGAGGGGATTCAAAAATGGAAAGGTAATACTATGAGTAATGATGTGGTCACCTCATTTATTAATTATGATAAAATTAGGCATAAAGAAGGAGTCATTAAAAGGAGCTTTAATGATATCACTTAACTCATCTCAGATCAGGGGGATTTTGAATGACGTTCGAAATAATGCTAAGTACATTTCCAAGATGTGGAATCATTCTCCCATTATGAAAGCCCAAAATTTAATGTGTGCCTCTATCATCATTAGTATCTTTGGCCAGTTCACACATGTGAAGAGGATTGCGAATCAGTTTAATAGCCTTATTTTTCCAAAGAACAACCAAAATCATAACATTTCCCAGTCTGTGAAAAAAGAGCAGGTGAAGTATTCGGCCATGGGTGGTGATCTCAGAAGAGAAGAGCCCACAGAATGCAAGTGGAAGTAGGATAAGGAAGTGTGGAGAATTTTCAAGAAAGGCCATGTTCACCAGTATCTTTAAAGACTCCATAGTTTTAACAAAGATGTCTCCAAAGCCTTTGTTGATGGCTGGGATAAGGGCACGGTGAATCTTGTAGGCAAATCTTTTAGCCTCAACCTCGAGCTCCTATATGATATTACTAGTCTCCTACTGGATGGTCTGAAGTACTCGAAAGAGGTGAAGGTTGGCACTAGATCTTATAAGAAATTTACTATCACTAACAAGGAGAGGGCTCTTCTGGTTAAAGATAAGAAAGACTATGTTGATATGGATAATATTGATAAAATTTGGGGTTTTGTCATCAAATTTATAATGGAATACTTCACTCTTGAGGGGAGATTCTCTAGGGTCTACAATTATCATTTTTCCCTAGTTAATCACTTCAGACATGATATCTATATTTCTTTTCCCTACTTTCTCCTATGTTCGCTTAACCAGAGCATTACTGCTTATAGAGTGAAGAATTTCCCTATTCTCCATGTTGGGCTTATTCGCCTTATTGCTGAATATGCTAGAGACCACATTCCCAACCATATCCCTGCCTAGATTAAAAAAAGGAAGAATGTCAGATCTCTGTCAAAGAATCCTAAACCTAAGAAAGCAATTTCTCTCTCTGAGCCAACCTCCTCTAAGCCTTTGGAAGGGTTGAAGAATGATAAGCACCCTCGTGATGTCATTGCCTCTGAATCTGATAAGAATGTCTTGGATCCCTTAGCTAGCCCTATCCTCCCAGAGCTCGAAGGTGTGAAGCTTATTCCCCAGAACATTGAGACCAAGGTTGTTAAGAATACTCAGGTGGATACTAATTTTGTACCTAATCCCACTACCCAAACCCCTAAGGTGAAGGATTCGGAGGATCCTGAAATCAAAAATGTCAAGGACAGTCCCAAGGAAAGTCAGGATAATCAGAAAATAGGGGAGAAGCTTAACCCTGCTCTAGCGATTATTAATACTGAAGGAAAAGAGAATACTGAGATTGAGGTAGAGGATGATGACAATAATGACAAAGAGCCTGATACTAATCTTAATGATAGTAATGCAGACAACTCAGGGGATAATAGCTTTAGGGTTTTGGGAGAGGAAAATCTAGAATCTCACAATTCCCCCAGCTCAAAGAAGGAGAACAAGGAGGAATATAGTGAGAGAATCCTTCATGGTAGAAAATCCCAACCTCTTCAAAGTGAAATCAGAATGATGGATTCGTAGGTTAGAAGAAAAATCATCATGACCCCCGTTGAGATTGCAAAAAATAAATCCATCTACAGTTATAATCTGGACAAATGGGTGCAGAGTGATTTGGTTGAGCTTAAGAACAGATGTATCAAATTGGAAAACAAGAACTCTATGATCGAGGAGACTGTTGATAAATTCAGGAAGGAGTTTTCTCACAATGCTAATGCCCGTGTGTTTGATTATGGTTCTGATATGGATGATAAAATTAAAAAAGAAGTCGAGATAGCTATGATACCTATCCAGGAGAAGACAAGAAGGAATGAGGAAATGTTAAAACATTTTCTTAGCCTAGTTAACACAGGTATGAAGTCTACTCTGGAGAACTTGAATACTCTGAGTAAAATGCTAGAAGGAAACAAAGATACCATTGACCTCACTGAACCTACCCAGCAGATGGGAATTGGTACCCATACTAGGTCAAAGAAGCAGAAGGTTGATGATCAGGATATTCAGAGGCTGAAAGATAATGTGAAGACCATGCAGACCCAGCTGGAGGACTCCAAGAGCTTCTTGAAGACTATGTCTTGACCTTGGTGCTGGTGGCTTTCTTTCTCTATTTTTCTTCCAGCATTTTTTTGCTTTTTGCATTGTAGGTGCTTATTGCTAAATCTGGGAGTTGTCCCTTTATAGCCTACTCCTCTCCTTGGGGTAGCTTTTTGTTCTTTGGGTCTTATTTCCTTTCTCTCTTCTCTTTTGTTAAAGGGTTTCAAGGCCCCTTCAAAACCTATTTTTACCATAATCAAAAACAATTGTAGTTCATCCTTCTACCAATTTTATTGTTCTATAACCAATACAAATGTTTGGCTCTCGGTAAGCTCATATAGCTTAGATTTGTTTCTTCGGGAGTGCTTTCTTCAATCTTCAATCCCTTCACTGGATAGATGTAGTAGCTTCTGATTCTTTCTCTGATGTTGTCTCTTCTTTTGATTGTTCCTCTCCTTGATCATCTCTTTTTCCTTTGACAGCAATAAGTCATCTCTCCCTTTTGATATTCTCTCTTTTCTCCCTTATGATAGTCCAGATGGATTATTCATATATAATCTCTCTATTTGGATATTGATAATCTCTCCCTTTGAATATTAGAAACTTCTCTCCCTTTGACAACAATGCCAAAGTAAACTTTGATTATGCCAAAGTTATATCCTTTCACCTTTTTATAATATACTCCCTGAATTTCCCTATCCATCAGCAATATAGTGACTCAGGTGTTCAGTGTATATATGTACCTTGTTGTGTACTAATGCATCTTTGTAGTCCATCTCTTTGCTTACATCAACATGAATGATTTTCTGATGATTTGTAGGATGATGCAGCCTCCTAGTCAGCTTATAGACCAATATACAAGGGTCAGACCCTAGTCTATCTCTCAGGTACTCAAATGTATCTTTAGGCAATGGCTTTGTGAATATATTAGACAAGTGTTCCTTTGATTGAACATATTTTAGTATCACCTCTTTCTCTTGTTCTTGTTATCTTAATTAATGATACTTGATAGAAATATTCTTAGCCTTAGCATGCATGATTGGATTCTTAGAAATGTTTATTGCACTGGTATTATCACAGTAGATACTCACTAGTTAAGGAATTTTCATATTCATACCTTCCAGTAACTGTTTGATCCATGTAATTTTAGAGAATTTTGTAGTAGCAACCACATATTCTGCTTCTATAGTAGACTGTGAGATGCATCCTTGCTTCTTGTTGATCCATGTGACAAGTTTGTCACCCATGAAGAATGCCCCTCCAGTTGTAATTTTTTGTTCATCTAAGTTTTTATCCCAATAAGAATCTATATAGACTTGAAGATCAAATTTGCCTTATCTTTTATACCATAAGCCATAGTCCTCAATGTTCTTTATATATCTCAGATTCTCTTAACAGCAGTCATGTGTGATTCTTTGGGATTAGCAGAGAATCTTGCAACTATTCCAACTGCATGTGCTATATTTGGTCTAGTATGAACAACATACATTAGTTTGCCAATCATTGATCTATACAAGATCTGATTTACCTCATTTGATTTGTCTTCTTTTATTAGCTTACATTTGGTTTCCATAGGTGTTCCAACTGGCTTGGAATCTTCCATCTTAGATATCTTGAGTACTTCCTTGATGTATTTGGAATGAGAGATATATATGCCTGCATCTTGTTGAAGAATTTGTAGACCAAGAAAGAATTTGATATCCTCAAAAATCAACATCTCAAATTCTTTTCTCATTTCATTAGCAAACGATTTACATAACATATCATTACCCCCAAATATGATATCATCAACAAATATTTCAACAATCCGAATATTATCATCAATATATTTTTTAAGTACAGATTGCTATTTTCACTTGTTCTTACAAATTCAAAGCTTATGAGATAGGAGTGAAGTCTCTCATATCAGGCTCTAGGTGCTTTTTTTAATCCATACAAGGCTTTGTTTAGTCTACATACCATGTTTCTCTTATCTGGATTAACAAACCCTTCTTGTTGTTCAATGTATGTACCTCTTCTTCTAGTATTCTATTTAGGAATGCAGATTTGACATCCATCTGGTATACCTTGAATCCTTTGAATGCATCATAAGCAAGTAAAATTCTTACTCCTAATAGTCTAGAGATGGGTACAAAGGTTTCTCCATAATCAATACCTTCTTCTTGTGCATACCCCTTGCATACTAATCTTTCTTTATTCCTTGTGACTTCTCCATTCTCATTCAGCTTGTTTATGAATATCCATTTGGTTCCAATGACATTCTTGTCATCTGGTCTTGGTACTAATGTCCATGTACTATTCTTCTCAATCTTTTCTATCTCTTCATTCATAGCACTGACCCATTCTTCATTTTCAAGTGTAGTATTAATAGATATAGGCTCAAATCACAAAGTAAACATCTAGTGTTTAGTGACTTACTTCTTGTTCTCATTCCAGCCTTCTTGTTGACTATGATTTGATTTTGTGGATGATGTATTCTGATATACTTGGAAAGTTTTGGTTCATCTCTTTTTCCATCATTCTGATCATCATCTTGACCTTCATTCTGATCTTCATCGCTCGGAACATCATTTTGAGGATTTTCCTTATTTTTGGTAATTGTAGCTTGATGCTCGGGTGCAATGTTCTATTGCTCAGGAGCGATACACTGTTTCTCAGGTAGAGTGTTAGGTTCTTCAATGTAAACAAACCTGTTGTAGTCTTCCGGTTCTCTTTTTCTTTCCTCATCATTTTTCTCTGCATATTCATCTATTCTGACATTTGCACTTTCAATGATTTTGTTAGAGGACTTGTTAAGACATTTATAGGCCTTTCTCTTGGTGGAATACCCTAGAAAGATACCTTCATCACTTTTGGAGTCAAGCTTGCCATTTCTATCATCTTTCAAAATATAACATTGACTACCAAAAATTTTGAAGTAACTTACATTGGCTGTGTAACCATACCAAAGCTCATAGGGTGTCTTCTTGGTGTTTTTCTTCAATTGTACTCTATTTAATGTGCAGATAACAATACTGACAGCTTGCCTCCATAAATTTTGAGTGATTTTTTTCTCTATCATCAGTGCTCTTGCACAATCAACAATGGATTTGTTTCTCCTTTTAGCAATCCCATTTTGTTGTGTTGTTCTTGGTGCAGAAACTTGTCTTTTAATTCCATGCTCATTGCAATAGTTAGTGAATTCATCATAAACAAATGCTCCTCCTCTATCTGATCTTAAGCATTTCAATTCCTTACCACTTTGTTTTTCTACCATAGCTTTATACCATTTAAACATCTTGAATGCTTCTAATTTTTCTTTTAGAAACATAACTGTCATCATTCTAGAATAATCATCAACAAAGAGAATTAAATATCTATCTCCATAGTAACTCTTTGTTCTCATAGGTCCACATAGATCAGTATGGACTAATTCTAGAATAGCATTAGATGTATGGGATTTTCTCTTGAAACTAGACTTTGTCATCTTACCTTTTTGACAATTCTTACATATGATATTCTTGGTAAGCCTCTTACTTTCCTTTTATTTCTTATCTTTATCATGTTGTCAAAATTCACATGACACAATATCTTATGCCACAACCATATGTCTTCTTCTAGCCATTAGACAAGTAGTGTTTATATCATCAAGATAGAAAAGTTTACCTTTTTTCTGTTCACCAGTTTCGATCAACCTTCCTGATTCATTAAAGATCTTTGCCTTCTTATTCTCAAATGCTACTGGGTGACTTGTGTTATTCAGTTGTGAAACACTCAATAGTTTATAATTAAGTCCTTTTACCCACTATTAATTTTCACATTTGATCAGGTTATTCAACATTATAGTTCCTTTACCTTCAACTGGACAAGGTGTGTCATTACCCATTCTTACTGATCCACCATTATAGTACTCAAAAGTTTCAAAATTTTGTTTGTCACCAGTCATGTGGTGAGTGAAACCACTATCTATAATCTAGACATCATTCTTACTAACCTTAGATATGAGTGTAGTTTCTACATACCTTTCTTCTTCATATGAATCATCCTTCATGGCCACAAACACCATCTCAATGTTTTCATCAGATTCAGTGTCAGTATCTCCATCTCTATTCATAGCCAGGTAACAATATTTTTTCCCTTTGTCCTTTTAGTCTTGGGTATCTCTTCTATCAGTATGTTAGTTACTTCGATAATCTCTGTTGTCACTTCTATCAAACTTCTTTTCATATGATCTGTCATTACTCCTGTCATCTTTTCTTCTGTTAGGACATATAGCAACAAAATGTCCAATCTCTTTACAATTAAAACATACAAGTGGTAATTTACCTTTGTATCTACCTTTACTTCTCTGCAATCTTCTATCCATTAGTGCTTCAATCTCATCAAAATCTTGGTCATCACTATCACTTTCACTATCATTTCTAAGAGTGTGTTTATGACTTGACCTACTTATTTTCAAAGAAGATTTGAATGCAAACTCAATAGATGGTAAGACACTATTATCAAATTTATTCATCTCAAATGAAATCAGTCTACCAACCAAGCTATCTAGAGTGACATTATTGTTTGTCACTGTTCTCATTTCTTGTATAGCAGAAACTCTAATAGAATATACATGAAGTAAGGTTCTTAGTATTTTACTTACCACTGTCTCCTCTCCAAGTATGCCTCCAACTCCTCAGATAGCATTGACTACCTCTTTTATTCTCCAGCTGTACTGAGTGATATTTTCTCCTTCTCTCATTCTTAGGTCATCAAGTTTACCTCTTAGGCTTTCTACCTTAGCTCTTAGTACATTAGAATCTCCTCCATGTACCAGCTTCAATTTATCCCACATTTTCTTTGTAGAGGTGCAGTTTTTGACATCTTCAAACTCAGCATTGGAGAGAGAGGAATCAAGTTCTATCATCATGAAATTATGCTCATGCTTTTCTCTTAATTTCTCAAGTGTGTGAGGTCGTGTAGGTAACACAAATTTAGTAGCTAAGTATTGAACAACATCATTTCCAACACCTGATAGGTGGAGTCTGATCCTTCTTTACCATGATGCAAATTTGTCCTTGTTCAACTTGGGCACATATCTTTTTCTCATATTGTGATCCTTTGCTTGAGCTGTTAAACTCCCTTTCTAAGCACACAAGCTCTTATGCCAATTTTTAGAATAACTGAGAGGGGGGGTGAGTCAGTGGCCTCAAAAATATTCCAATAAATCAACCCAAAAACTTAGTACCACAATATTAAGCCTCTGGTTATCTTTAGTCCTACAAGATGAATGCCTTTAAACAATCCAACAAATAAATACTACTCGGAGTTCACTGTTAAACCTTATTCTTACTGTTTGCCGATTAGCGGTCTTTCATTTACCAAAATGTAGTAAATTACTTAGTGTATACCAATCAATCCAGATTGGTTATGTGTAATGAAAAACACTAAAGTAATGACTCATAAACACTTTGACTCATGGATTTTTAACATGGAAACCCTGTTAAGGGAAAAACCACTTGGGACCAGTAACCCAAAATTTTCACTCTTCTGAAGTGAGCTCAGTGAAGAGACAACCCTATTAAAGGTTACAAACACACTGTTAGGTGTGACCTTATTAGAGGATTTAAATACAATATTTTATTACTTGATATCAGGCATCTCTATGCTACCTTTTATGACCAAAACCATTGTAGTTTTTCAAATGGTATCTTGAATCTCATGCTATCTTCATGACCAAACATTTTGATACTCCTTGGGATGTATCTCAATATAGAAAGGATTTTTAAGTCCTGCTCGGTTAAGAGAATTTTTGATTCAATGGTTAGAATGAAATAGTGAATGATATGTTCACATATACAACTATACTTTGCATATTTTTCAGATCTATTGTAAGCTCATAATACATTTCTGATTGAAGTATCTTTTCAATACCTAATCTCCACTTATTTCTGCTCGATGATGTTGTGCTTCTCTATTGCTTGGTGTCCATAGAATTATCTCTATTCTTCAGCTTGATTGATCAGGTCTGATTGAATTCTTCCTTCATCAGTTTCTCCTCAGCATCTTCTTTTTCTATTCACCCATTTTTTCACAATGAATTATCTTGTCTCTTTATAGACATGATTTCACCATTTCTCAGTTCTTGACTTTCTTGTTCTTGGGGTGATCTGCAATTTTAGCCAATCTTTCTTTAAAGCTTTACTTCAGTTTTATCCCATAGATTTCTCTTTGACAAATGGAATAAAATAGCTTTAAATATTTCTCTTATCTCTGGCTTTATCTTATCGATGAAAACAATATTAACAACCAGTTAACTCCTTTTTTATCTCTTTCCAACTAATTCTTTTGTCATTTCTAAACTTCAAATCCTTTTGGTGTTTTAACTCCTTGTTAGCTTTAGTCAACACTTCAGTTCTCCTCGGGCATCTCTGTATGTCTGTCTGTCAGGCATCACTATGAAGTTTTGCTCGTCAGTAATGCTTGTGATTCTGCTCATCGGTAATGCTTGTTTGGTTTCTTGCTCGGGCATCACAGTGACTTTACTCTCGGGTTTCTCTATCTTTCGGGGTGCACTACCTGTCAATGTTTGTAGTTACTTAGTGAATACTAATCTTTTATGTATTACTGAAAGAATAATCTTTATCTCATTGATTCTCTAAAGTCTTTGACACTTTGTATATAATGGATCAGATTATATCAGGTTGACATCAATGAGAATACAATACATTAACTGATTTAATGTCTTGCATTAACTTTCTGCAGCTTGTTGATCATCAACTTAATATCTTCACACATTCATTGAGTTATTATTCCATACCTTTAAATTACCTTTCCCAATTCAACTACAAACAATCTGAATGAGAAAATTCCATTGTTCAACACCATGTCAAAGGTCAATCAATCCTTTGACCTATTTCTCATCTAGGTGTGCTAGGAAGGAAACCTTGTTATTAGGGAGTGTACATGGTTTCCTATTCCTTAAAAATTCATTTTTTAATCAGACCATAGGTTTTCTAGAGTTCAAAAGATCCCTAGGTCAAACAATAATGTTTTGAGCCTTTTAGGCTTGTCCCAGCTAGGAGCCCTAAGAAGAGGGTTTTCTAAGGATAAAAATTATAACTCCTAAAGGAACCTTCAAAAAAAAACACATATCCTAACACCATTTTAGAAGATATATCAAACCCACAAATCAAATATTCTAATTTGTTTTCTCTCCCTCAGAACCCTTATAGGCCTATGAGACCTAATAGCCCTAATTAGCCCCCCCTTAACAAAGGAAGTCTTCACCAGTCAAACCTTAGGACTAATCCAGTGCATGGAACATGTCTTTAAATTTTTTATAATACATAATCAGCTATTGGATTCAATCAATCCACTCCCAAGTCCTCCTGCACACTCAATCTTCAGAAACTGTGACCATGCACATGGTTATGCTTGGCCTTGGACTTGGCGTTAAAAATAGGTGTTGATGACTTACAATCCCCAAACTCTAGAATCCTACAACACATTTCCCTAAGGGCCCGTTTGGTTGCACCCCATAACCGGGTTATGCAGCCCATAACCCGGTTATGGGGTGCAATTCCTTGTTTGGTGACCTCTAAATCGAATGTGAATACGGATTTGCAAATCCCCATTTGTGCAAAAATGTGGATGTCCGAATTCCTGCTGAGGAGGTGGAATGAATTTCATCTCCATGGTTTTCATAGAGATTAAAGCCATTTTAACTTCGCCGTCGGGTCCAGTGCACTCCAAGGTTTGCATGATTAAATTGGTTTATATATCTTGTCGGGTCCGGAGTACTGCGTGGATTTAACTGTTGGAATGTGGATTTACAAATCCATCTTCCAGGGCAACCAAACAGTCCCAAAAAAGAATAATCGGGGTTTGCATAACCAGGGTATAGATAACCATGATTTGTATTATTTTTCAATTCCCCAACCAAACGGACCCTAACTTACATTCCCCAAGTGGGTGTGGTGATCCAATGGTGATATTTCAAGTTAGGGTCATTTATGTATGGAACCCCTATTCTAAACCCAAACGGGTGACTAGCAGGAAATCAATCAACAACATCTTCAAATGAATTCTCCAAGACCCTACACTAGGTTTTTTAGAAATATATCTCAGAAAAAATTCCCTCCTTGCAGATCTTCAATTTATTCAACAAAACATATTATGCAAACACCATGGAAAATTCGTATGGATACTGTAAAAACCAGAATTTTCTTTTTATGTTTCAACACCAAACTTTACATACATACTCTCTCCTCGATTGAACTTGATTCAATCAGGCATATATAGGATTTATCCAACGTTCCCAAATTTTTTAAAATGTTTTAGACCTTTGGAGAATTTGGAAAGCTGAAATGCTCAAATTGCAGTTTTTCTTGCAAAGTTGCATTTTGCAACTTTACATCTTTTTGAGCAACTTTAACTCATAAAGAATTTTATGAACTTTAAGACAACTTATGGACCCCAGATAGATCCAAATGACAAAATACCACATAAAATACATATCCTATACTAAATTGTGATCATTTGACCAAGGTTGACCAAGTGGCTTATAAGAGTTGCCTACTTGTCAATTGGTCTTAAAAATGGATCTTATTACATTATTTTGGATCCAATGATTCCATAGGCACTTGAGGCATGTTAACCCTAATTGGATACATCTTGGGAGTGGTTCCCTTGCACCAAATTCCCTTCAGGTGAGCACCTCTTTTCCCACTAAGGCAAGCCTCTCCAGAGGAAAATATAGACTTGATTTTCTCATACACCCAAGGTTTGTTGGAAGCTGTTGACGAGGCTTTATGACCAGGTCCACCAATAGAAGTAAGTTGTCACCAGGTACCGGGGTACCAGCCAACTTTCCCTGTAAAGGTTTTCCAGGGAAATGAGATTTCTTGGGCCTCCAAGCATGTGAGAGTCGGGTCTCGACAATGCGGGGCTCGGTTGGGAGATGTGACTATTTTGTTTGAGGCTGATAGCTGGTTATCGTCAACTCGTCTTCTCTGGGGATTCAAGTAAGTGGGGTTTCTTTCAAGCGTGCATTCATTTAACCAATAAACTTCAAAAGATATTGTAGAGTTAGAAAGATTTCATCTACCTATAGTTATACTAAACATTCAAGACATCAACAATGCTCTAACACACTAAACTAAATACCAAAGAAATATACAACCATCAGTTCATATTTTATCTGTAGCAAAGGAAAGGAGGTCATTAATCTCTTTAAGTATCAAAGCAAAGGACATCAAGAACACAAAGAATAAAATACCGTTAACCCAGAAGATAGAATGCTAACAAAATCATCGAGAGAACTCTTCCTTCTTCATTAACATCTTTTACAGCAAGCACTGGTGCATGGTACAATGGTAGCTCCAAGGGAGAATTTAACTATTGAAAGCTTAGAAACTGTTGGTACTCCTAAATTTGGAACAAATTTGTAGTGACCATGTTAAAATTTTCAGTTAAGCAAGGTGAGTCCCCTTGAAAAATTGGTGAGAAGGCTTAGATAGAATGCTTGAAAAGGATGCCCTGATGATTTTCATGAGGTACAAATTGGGAAGAGGCTTTGATGCCTTTCATTTGATGTATGCAGTGGGTCCCAGCTCCCGAATTCCAATTTTGACATGTTTAGGGAGTAGTCATTTTGAGGGGGTCACCTAAATTTGCATTTTGCTAAAGTGTCATGTTGTTGTTCGGAGCCTACTTTGCTTCTGAATATCTTGCACCCTGTTGAGTTTCATAAGCCATCACTTTGGGAATGTGTTCCACGCATATCATAGAACCTATGTTTTAGATCCCAGCCCATTCCAAATCCATTTGATTAGGTTTTTATACTTCCCAAAGTTGGTTGCTCAGAACTGTTTGCATTTCTATTCTACCTAGAAATCTGAATAGCCCAGTTTGACACATTATAACTTTTGACCAATTGATTCAATTGAGAAAATTATTTTTGTACTGTGTTCCAGTGGTCACACACTCCAATATTTCTAGTCTTCAGATCCCTATGAAATCAGATGACAAGTTTTCTAGAACCATTCTGTTGGTGAATAATTTTGATTTCTTGTCTTTTCAAGTACAAAATTGCTAATTTGTCCACTTTGAGGTCTTGAAAATCTATACCCGGGTGAATATTTTGGATAATTGAGTTTTCCCTCATATTGCAAACATAGGAGTGTACCTACCTAAAGATTTATAGATTCCTGCCAATTCATTTATCCACTTTGCTAGAGCCCTTCCATTTCTGATTTATAAAAGTTTCACTGAAGATCCAGAATTCAGAATTAATTGGCATACTTTGTGATTTCCCTCTTTGCACCCAGTTTGAGGTCAGACATAATTGAATATAGATCTGCATTATAGACCTAATAATTAACTCATCTGAAGATTCCTAAACTTTGACCATTCTAGTAGATCACTTTTCTTTGCCGATTCCAAACCCAATTTCTACATATCTGTTGTGCTTCGGTTCAGAAAGTGTTTAGGGTGATAACTTTGCAAATTGGTATCAGTTGAAATGTTTGCTTTCAAAATAATTTAATTGAGGGGTCATGTTCTACATGTGAAATTCAATCAGGCTCCAGAGGATGAGTTTCTGAAAGATCTTTTTGATGACCCTATGAATTCAGTTTCAAAGGCAATTTATTCAATTTGCAGTGCGGAAAAGAATTAAGTTTTCAAAATGGCCATTTTGCATAAGTGATATCTTTCTATCTGAAAGATATTTTTAGGGTCTGATTATGGGAACATCCTCATTGCATATTAATTTACTATTTGACCTAATGGTGAAATTTCAGAGCTTGTTTCAATGTTTTTGCAATGACTAATCCAAAAGAGATTTTTGGTGTTTCTACTTATGCATTTGCATAATCTTCTAAAAGTACTAAGTTTGATTATTCGCCTCTTGCACCAGATGAAAAATTTGGTGAAATTTGTCTTGCATGCATAGTCATTATAGTTGAATGAATCTTCTTGCCAGGTGCCAGAGTTAGTTTACTTATTTCAGTGAATTTTTAAAGGCAGCCCCAAAGGCTAATTACCATTAATGTGATCAATTGACATAAGTGTCAAAATGGCTATGAAGGCCACCGGTTTATATTTAATGTTTGAAATTTAAAGTATGGACAAGAGGCAATATTGCAAGAGGGTTTTCAAATGATGCAAAGTGGCGATCATTCCAATCCATCCGGATATCTTCTATTCAACATTCTGTCGGAAGGTCCGCATGTCTGAATTATATTTTAATGCCAGTTGCATTCTCATTGGGGGTTCTCTTTACAATGTTACTGTTGAGAGGGATTCTGATAATTTTTAACTCATCTATGATTTCAAATAACTTTGGGAGGCAGAAATCAGTGCATCAACAAATTAGCAAAGTTACTTTGAAAGTATATATGTTGGAATGTATAATTTAAAGGCAACGGTTGATTTCAGTAAGTTCTGTGTAAAGCAAGTGTCAACATTTGATTGAAGAATCTACTGTGCATTGTTTTGGAGGATCTTTGAAAGTTTTAAAAACCATTTTTTAAAACCATTTTTCATACTGGTCTACGCTAGTTTTGGGGGAGTGTCTTATGCAGTGTAAGTTTTTTTATCAGCAAATTGAATAAGCTGCGCAGACATATTGGTATGAAATCTGAAAACACATCAATGTGAAGAGGTAATGGCAGCCAGGAAAGAAGAAAACATGCGCAGCAGATTGGGGGCATTTAAAACAAAGTAAACTGCAAGTATTAAAGAACATAACTCTGCGTAAATTGTAATGGAGGATTAGTGTTTTAAAATCATAAAAATTTTATTACAACCAGTTTGCACAGATTTTGAAGGGAGAATGCTACGCAGGAAGAGAGAAAAATCTTCATTGCCTTATAGTATGCTACGCAGACAGGGTGGTTCTTATTTGCAAAGTTTTTAACATTAAAATGATGTAAACAGGAAATCATAGAGAAACCTCACGCAGCATTTGGGGGAAAGTAAAAATATATAAACAAATCAAATGTGATAAGAATTTGCAGAGGAGGATCACGCAGGAAGAGGAGAGGCTAGTATGCAAGGTGATAAAATCTATTAAAGGCTTTCACATTGCAAATACCTTGCCAATAGACTGCGATGGATTTTGGTGAAGTAATTTGAGGTTTTTGAAAGATTTTAAGTAAAATCTGCAGATGTGACTCCACAGTAAGGGGCACCCAGGCCATTAAAACATATTCATGGTCTCCATTTTTAGAGATTTGAAGCCATTAGTAAGCATTTTATGCAGCAAGTTCCCAGGAAAACAAAAAACAATGAATTTGTATTATCCCACATTCACTCTGTGGTGGCCATTTTTGGTATTTATATACCAAAACGGTTTCTTTATATGTAAATAAGAAATCCTAGAGGCTCTTGGCAGGTCTTTGAGGGCTGGAGGAATGGAACTATGGACAAACCACAGTATTTTGAGACAAATTTCAAAAATTCCTTTAAAAACTCTCAAAATCAATATCCCACATTGTTCCCACAGGTGGAATTTGAAATGTTACTATGCAAAGATGCTAACATAGTAATTTGAAGAAAGGTGAGGAGGCTATCCGTGCGCGCCCAGTCATCCGACCACCTCAGTTTCTATGCCCAAAAATGAAGGAAGGTAAATTTTCATGAAAATGGACACTTGGCTCTGGTCGCATGGTCGCGAGAAGGACCCAGTCGCTCATTTGGGAGACAAATTGTAGATGACCGCCAGGATTCTGAGACTTGGCGACTGACCGCTAGCGGTTAGTCACCCAGTCGTGAGATGTTAGCCGCCCAAGGAGATAACCGCTGAGACTTGGTGACTAACCGCTAGCGGTTAGTCGCGAAGTAGCCGAGTGCCAGAGATGACTGCTGTGACATGGAGATGGCTGCTGGTCACGTGGTCGCTAGATGGAATAAGCCGCCAGATGTGAGTCGCGAGGTCGCCCAGGGTTGACAGATGAGGTAAAAATTGCTCATGACTGTGAGACTGTGGTTGTCGCGTGGTCGCCGAAGGTTGATAGATGAGTTAAAATTATTCAGCGACTTAGAGACAAGGAAGAAAAGGTGAACCCAGGGTTAAAGCACAGTTAAAAAGCTAGTTTCTAATAGCCAGTCCACATGTGACACATGTCAATTTCTTGTGAAGTCTGGTCAAAAATGCAAAGAATGAAGAATTTCAGGGGATAAAAAGGGATAAAATGTGCACAGAATTTAAATACTATAATGGTTAAAGTTATAGTATATGCATAATATTAAGGGAAAATCAATCAGATCTGCACAGGAAAATGAGACAAAATGCATAATATTTTATTGCAAAGTTTTCAAGAAAGGCTTTCCCGGAGGGTTTATAGTCAAATTTTGAAATCATATTTTCAAAGGCAAATAGTATAAGATTTCAAAGATGTTTTGCAGAGGATGGGTTCAGATTTTGAACAGACAAGTGGATTCAGATATAGACAAAGTAAATCAGATTTGTTAGAACTTTTTGGGAGGTATTGTGAGAAGATATTTTCTTAGATTTTAATGATATTTTGCAAATGAAATCAAATTTGGTGGACTTTTCAGTGGAAAAATGAAGGAGATATTTTCTAAAAGATAAAATCAGATATTTTCTCAGACAGATGGAGTCAATTATTGAAGATATATCAGATATTTTGAAGAAAAGGAAAGATGAGTAAAAGATCAGATTTGAGGAGAGACAGGTGTCAATTGCTCAAAAAGATTAGGGTTTCTTCTTCTTCTTATTTATTCTCTTCTCTTTTCTGTTTTGAGGGTTCTAATTTCAGGTTCCTATTTTTGGTTCCTGTGGAAGTTCCTGGTCTTGTGCTTGTTCCTATCTTTGTCTGGTTCAGTACAAGTTACCATTGGTTTGGAAATTTTATTTGTAAAGCATACTTATTTTTCATGTTTACTTCTTGTGTTTATTGTCTGGATATCTGGAAACAACTTGAATTAATGAGAATATAGTGCAGTTCCTATTCATTATTGTCTTATCTCTTTTTACTGTGGTTTATGCTCTAGTATAGTTCATTTGTAAGGCATCTAAAATATACCTACTACAAGGTAGTATGTCTAATCATTTGTGAGTCTTTCTCAAGGAGAGATTTAAATTTTGTAAATGATTTCAGAGAGCAAGACATAGTTGTGAAGATCTGATGAAGAAGTATTGAGTTGAGAAGATTGTTTGTAAGGCATCCAATCTGGATTGTATGAAGTTTGTAAGGCATTCTTCAGTATTGCATTAGTTTCTTATTGTTGACATATGTTTTCATTGACTCTT
>MU225155.1:1676563-1726764 GCA_018584345.1 Thuja plicata
TTGTGAAGATCTGATGAAGAAGTATTGAGTTGAGTAGATTGTTTGTAAGGCATCCAATCTAGATTGTATGAAGTCTGTAAGGCATTCTTCAGTATTGCATTAGTTTCTTATTGTTGACATATGTTTTCATTGACTCTTTGCCCAAGGAATAGGCACTGATCTAGAGTTTTCTGAGCAAGTGTTTTATCCATTCAGTTATACACAAATTAACCAATTTCATCTAGTTTTTAGAACAAATGAGCTGAACTCATTAAGGACTTATGTTAGCAGGACAGTGTCCACTTTGTTGATTCTTTAGAGAGTGAATCATTAGGTTATCCCTCCTAAAATCAAAAGGAAGAAGGATGCAAATCCTTGTCTCATTGGTTTATGTTTTCAAAACCATAGCCTGGCTTATAGTACTCTATTTTAAGTTAGTCATTGCAATCTCTAAAGTGTTCTATAAGTTGTTATAGTGAGGTTTTTGGTTCATAACCAGTGAATGAAACAATCCACCAAATAAATAGACTGAGATATCAGTAATCTTTAAAAGGTAAAACCTGCCTGAGTCTTTGGAGCTCAAAAATGAAGAAGGATATTATACAATCCTTAGAAATTATCCTTTCTCTTGCCTAAAAGAGGTTGCATCTGAGTATACTAGGTATACTTTCATCATTAGGTAAGTGTTGCAAGAAAAAGTGCTAACAGAAACTATGGAGCATTGAGCTCTGTAACTAAGAACTGGGAAAACTAAATTGTTATTAACTAGTGACTGCAAAATCATCAATTTCGCCGACCCTTAGATTGAGGTCAGACTTAGCATTTATACACAAATTTTCACCTAAAACTACCCTAATTTATTTTACACTCAAAAATATAGTACAATATCTGGTGGTCAGTACTACCTACACCATATTACAAAAGACCTCGAGATGAAGAAGGTCTGACATGTCAGAAGAATAAGACAAGAAAAGTGGAGTGGAAGAATCAGCCTTGAGAAGAGAGTCGGGAAGAGAGAGAAGAAATTTGATCCCCTGGGGATTGAGGCTACATGCCGCATAAATGGGAAAGTGGTGCCATGTCTCCGATGTGCCAGGTGTAACATTGAAGCGGTGCCTTGGGAAGACCATCTGTCAAAAAACCTCTTGTCAATCTGACGTACCTTGTTGTAGTTACCTACCTTCTGAAAATCTTTATTAACTACCTTTAAAGTGACCGGTCAGCCTTGGGAACCAGGACATGGGTCACTTACAGAATACAAAAATGTGGTGATCCAGAATTCTAGGATCCAGGAACTCGCGTTCCAAAAGAATGAATGAATACAAAGACACATCTTCAGCAGAACATCTCCAAAATCTGGAGGGCCTTATTGCTCCTTATGATTTCCCCAAGCTTCCAATACTTGGCCTATGCTTTCTTCATCTACATCTTTGATGCTATCCCACTAGCTGCGAATAGCCTCCACTGCTTCCTCAATGTCTCCGGCCTCATTCCAGAATTCATCCACCATCTTGATGGAATCGTGTGATCGGATCATTTTTTTAGACAATCTGGATAGTCTTCCCTAGTCAAAATCTCTGGTAGGCGGATACAGGGACTCCATCCACTCATCGAACTTGCTGAGGACATAGTCCTCTGGGGTACATGTGCCGGTGGTGAAGGGATCAACCTGCGATACCCCAACCATGAATGTTTTAAATAAGCCCAAGGGATACTGGGTTGTTGTCACCTTTTCTTTCAAGGCCTTAACTAGTTCCTTGCACACCTCAATCTTGAGGACAAGTCTGGAGTATTGGGCCTGGAGGGAATCATATGATTCATCTCCCAAAATTTTGGACTCTGTGGTGACTTCTTCACCGATGTTGCGGATCTCTTCTCGCCCAGCCTTCCATTTTTCATACTTGGCTAGATCTTGCTCCCATAAAATACTGGATCCTTTTGCCTTGTTGAGGAGAGAACTAACCTGGTAAAGGTTTGGGAGGGACGCCACCGAAAATTGTCTCATTGCGGTCACCTGCTTGGTAGCCCACCCATCCACAGCTTGTGCTTTTCTTTTCATGATCTGCAGAGAGTCCACATCACCCTGTGCAAGTGGTAATCTGTAGGAAGGGGTCCTGGGGTGGACATTAGCTAAAGGCTATGTTAGTTCTGTTAGAAGTTTGAGGAGATTGGCATTTGTTTCTCTTTCCTCTTGCAGCTTCTGGCCTTGTTTGAGGTATCTAGCCTCTATTGCCTTGGTGGCCTCTTTCATCAAGTCCAATTTTCCTTTCTTATCCCTCTTTCCCAATGCCACTTCTGTTATGTTTTAGTCTTCAGGCCTTATGGCTACTACATCTGCATCGAGAGGGGGTGTTGCAATAGTCACAACTGTAATACTGGTGGGACCAGTCCAAAGAGTATGGACTGCCCATGCTTTCTTGTGCTTCTTAGCCTTTGTATTCCTGGCCATCATTTCAGCCAATGAGAGTGGAGTGCTTGTGGCCGCCACTAGGGCTTTACTCTTCTTGGATTCCACCAGCCATTGGGGTAGCTGGGGTGGCATTGTTGTCAATACCTGTTCATTAGGATTCCTTTCAGAATCTTGTGGCATGTTCTTGGAATGCACATTATCTTTGGGCTCTTTATCCACCTCTTGTTTCAGTTATTCCTGTTCTTGTTCCTTTCTATTTCCTGTTCTTCAGAACCCTCAACATTTTCTGCCATACTGGCATCTTTTGTTGCACCATCCAAAGCCTTCTCTCTGGCCTCAATCTCTTCTGTATTTTCAGGGACTTTGTCCCTCCTAGTGTCAGTTTTTTCTTCATTTTCTTTATCTGAGACTTCTTGGTATGTTTGTTGCTGCTTCTCCTGGGCCACATTGGCTTCATCTATTAGAGCATTCTTCTCCACAAAAATATCCTCCGGAGGTGGGTGAGGTCTCTAGCCAAAATTTAGCAAGGTGGTTGTCGTTACTACCTCACCAAAAGTGCTCTAGGGCACTTGGTCACCCGGAGTTACCAAAGGTGTTTGGAGCATGACAGTCAAGGGTACAGTTGTTTTTGTGGGTCTGGGTTCCCCGACTATCGGTTGCTCATCTATATGTTTCCTTGGTGCATCTTTGGTCTCTTGGACTGGTACTCTCTCCTACTCAAGTTCTATCTGTACTTCTTCCCGAGCCTCCTGCTCTGATGTATCCTTTTCTTTGGGGATTTCCTTTTCCACGGGGGCCTCTTCTTTTTCCTGAGTTGTAATCTCCTCCACCACATGACCTATGCCCTATTGAATCTCCAAGAGCTCCTCTTTCGAGAAGGTGTTGTCAAAATTGTAATGCGGGGGTGAGGAATTTGAGATATCTTTGAGTTTGGGAGAGTCCAAACTTACATCTACTAGGGGCATTTCTAGCATATCGAGGGTGGTGGTTGTGCTAGGTGTAGGTGCACCTTCTTCTTCTTCCTTATAAGTGAAGCCCCAGTATCCAGAATTCTAGAAGACTCTGCCTCAAAGAAAGTCTATCTGCTCATCATGGCAGCCAACAATGAGGATCCCACCGGGCGAGCAAAGGCCATTGGAGTTATATGGAGGCCGGCAGATACCTGCATACTTAGCTATTGGCTGGTCATCTTTTCTGACTCCATTTGTTGAAGTAGTTGAGCCATCAGAAGGGTGGTGATCTGGGGAGGTGCCTTGGGAATCAGGGCACCCTCTTTCTCTTTCCCTCTACTCATTCTTACTTCAGCGGTAATGGAAGATGAAGAAGTTCTGGCGCCGGCTGAAAAGGGAGTGGTCTTCTTGACCATTGATTTCTTTCGAGTGCTTTTGGGACACACCCGGGCAAAGTACTACTGACTTGCTTCCAAAATGGGGTGGAATACCCCTTCAATTGTTAGATCCTTCAAGATGGACCAATCCACTGGAGGAAGATCTTGTTTATCCAACCCTTTTCCTTTGTATTCTAGGTCCTCTAGCAGCCTTCCATCTTAAAATCCCTTCAGGAAGGTCTGAAGGTCCAGCATTTTCATGAGCCCTTTTCTAATCCTTGTATTCTATCAGGCCCGGATATTGAAACTATCCTGGTAGTCCACTCAGATGTCTTCAATGTCCTCTTCATGTGGTTCAGATGCCTGAGGTAGTGTTGTGGCAATCTTGCCGTGGGGATCATAATTTTTCTAGGTGTGGTGGATTTCCACCAACCCCAAGCTCTTCAGTTCATTGCCTGCCTCTCGGGTTGCGGCGAGGCTGCATGTATAATCCCCATAAGAAAATGGGAATGGAACGTTGATGACCTTCTTCAATGTGAAGAAGGCATGTATATCCAGGATCTCCCTGCAAAATTCTAAAAGAATAATCTTGTCCCCGCAATACCGGAGAAGAAGATAGGGCTTCCCATTGAAGCCTGTGACCCTAATGTAGGTGTGATGCCTAAACTGAATAAAATACTAGCCATAGGAGTTGACCAGATTCATCACCACCTATGAGAGGTGGTACCCGAAATCCCAGGTAAGGGTTAAGATATTGTGGTAAATGAACACATCATTTACCCGGTAGAAGTTTAGGAAATTGAGCTCCCACTATAACTGGGGATAGTGATCCCATGGTGTGACCTACCCTAGCCCATTTGCGAGTTCCCTAGCTATTCCCAAACCTTGAAAAGTCACCCTTTGTTGTGCTAATGCCAACACATATGATGTCATGTAAAATTGGGAATTCTAGACAACCGTCCTCATTTGTGTATCTACGTGATTAGCTATAATAGCTGCCCAGTTGAAGGTCCAGTTGTGGGTAGTGATGTAGTATAGAAAATAATACATCCACGCCGAGAATTCTTAGACATGGGGCCATCTGAAAACCCTACATAAAAATATTATACCTGCTTCAATGGGCTCTTTGAAATCCCCGCGGGGAATTTCTAACTTCATTATTTTGTGGTCTCGCTTTGGAGACTTCAGCCACTGAATGTTGAGGTGTTGCCGGGAAATGCCTTCGGCCTCACCGAATTCCTTTAGTGAGTCAACCTGGGTGATGACAGCGGACCCTTTGCACTAAGGAATCCCCAATCCAGAAGTGAAATTTGGGGCATCCAAGGTGACGATTATGGCGGGGTATTGTAGCGGCCGGGGATCCGGAAGCTGGACTGTGTGAGTAGGCACATTATATAGTATTGATAGCTTCTTTATTAATTTTGGTGATTGCACCAAACATGGAAATTTTTCAGCCTTTATGATGTCGGAGGTGGCCAAGCAAGTGGCCATCTTGTCTCCTTTGGCCTTGAACCTGAAAATGTTCTGGATCAGACCTTGCAATTCAGCCCAAGTTCTAGGGTCCGTATCTATTATTTCCTAGACATTGGAGTCCATCTTTGTCACCACAATAGCTCCCTCCTTTGGATATTTGGAGATTAAAGGTAGTTTTTCTAACATTCTCTCCATTTTGGACTTTGTAGCTGCCCGGCTGGAAGTGGTAGGTTGTTTCAGACTATCAGGAGGGGCACAGACTATCAGGAGGGGCAATAATATCAGACATCTTGGATCAACCTATCCAATACCTACAAGACCAAAAAAATGTTAGAACATGATACATAAATAAAGAACACTAAATTTCTTGAACATCTCCACCCTACTATACCTATCCAACAAATTTTACATTCATCAAAATAATCCCAGAATACTTGAAATAAATGTGAGTTAAATCCTGGGGTATTTGGATCTACTGACAGGATGAAATATAAGACAGAGGGCAGCAGAGGCCCAGAGTGACAAAATGGTCATTGTCATGACAATGTGATTGATGGGAAACCTAATTTGGTTGACATAGGTTGGTACATAATCACATGGCAGGCATCATAAAGGCATTGAAATAATTAATTAAGACAAGTGGTGACACAGGGAAAAATGAATTCTAGATAGGACATATTTGAATGCTCACTCATGGGAAATTAATCTTGCCATCAATGCGACAAGACAGAGGAGAGAGAAAGCCACCATGGATCGAACCAGCAAGGTGTCAAGTTTGAACCATGGCAACTCTGTCTCAACAAACTCAATCTCATGGGGTGGAAACATAGGATAGAGTGCGAGGAACTCGTGAGCTTGGAAAAATATACAGAATATATAAATGCACAAAAATGTAGAGGGCCGAGGGCTGAAATAGATATACACAACATATACATTATTTAAAAATATTTACAGGGATACACGGACTATCCCAAGGCACTATACACTATTTACATTAATCTACAACCGTGCAGAGGGTGGACAACCCTCTGGCAGTGCCAACCCACCAATGGGAGTTAGACCAAATAAACAAAACCAACAAGGCAAAAGAAAAACAAAGAAAAATGAAAACAAAACCAAAGAACAAAAATGGAAACAACAAGAAAAAATGTGGAAACAGAAAAGAACCAGAGAACCTACCTAGAAATTTGTAGAAGACTGGGGGAAGAGAACCCCAGGAGCACTCTTGCAATGAGATCTTCCTTCAAATGACCATGAACAAGCACATTAAAGCAATGGATAAAAACACACTAAGCACAGGGTAATCACAGTTTAATCATCGTTTAATCACTCTAAGCACAAGTGTTTTTAATCACGGTAATTGTAAAAGTGACCAGTAATTTCTATTTATACTCATGGTAAAAGCAAGTTACCCTTTTCCCCACAAACTATAGAATAAGAAAACCTTTGGACTCCGAGCCCGAGGATTCTGCACGACCATGCCTCCTTACAAGAAGAAGACATCATGGCACAGAATCCCAGAGTCCAGAATCTATCTCTAGAAAAGAAACAACCAGATCCAGGACTGGGTCCTAGAGACACAAAAGAAAAAAAGTAAAAGAAAACAAACCTCACAGGAAGGAAAACCCAGAGAAGAAACAAGAGAAAAACAAGGAAAGCAAGGCAAAATCCAAAGCGAAAAAGGGGACCCAACATTTTGCACACAAAAATTAGGGATGGGTATGCAGGGCATAACAAATGGTGACTATCTGGGATGAATGCCTTAGTGCATTTGAGAACCACAGAATCTCTGGTTAGCAAAACCAGAACCAATCGTTACTCGGAGCACCATGTATGCAAGGTGTGAAGTGTTTGAGAAAATCTGGCTCATGCATGATTCAATCCTTGGTCTTTTTTTAGTTGTGCATTGTGTGCTTTGAAAGAGAATCAAGCCAATGACCTCTGGGAGAAGCAGAGAAGAGGTACTAAATGTATTGATCCAAAGTCGTCAAGTTTTCTCGTTCCTCCCGGATACTAGAGTTTTTGTCCCATCTTTTCTTCTCATCATTTTATTATTTTTTTGGATGGGAGGGCGGTGCTTTTTTCACCATTAAGCTTGAGCTTAACTAAATTTAACGGCGACACTTCTTTCACCCTTCCACCCATCTTGATTTTCTAAATGGGGAAGAAAAACTCTAGACCCGGAAAGAATTCTAAAAGTTCAAACTTGGGTCAACAAACCAGTGCGACCGATCTACCCTCGGTGTGTCTGGTTACTTGTTCCTTTTAATTTTGATTTAACTGATTGTCATACTTCCAGAGATGAATCTTATGAGGATTAATCATAGCCTATTTCCAAACTTACACAATAACTCTGGAGACTGGACCAATTGCACCATGCTAATAATAGATTCTGAATTCAACATAAATGTGGAAGGTACCATCCCGGAGACTAGATGTTATGCGAAGCATACCAGCCTACAAAGGGGGAGAAAAACACTAGAAACCTGGAAAAAGAAAGAACAAAACTGAAAGTGAAACAAAAGGAAAGGGGCGGTCCTGAAGGACCACCATAAAAACTATTTACAAGGCAAGGCACCCCAAATGGGGCACCAGGAAAGAAATATTTACAAGCAGGAAGATTTACATATAGTACAATTCTGGACAAATCTGCCTCACTCGAAATAATATTTGAGAAAATGTCCATTGATGGGAAATGAGACAGGTTCCTTGATCATGATACTAAGGCAATAGTTATTTTCCCCATAGATCTCTGAGATCAAATATGGTCCGAGCCAGAGCCGTTGGAATTTGGTGTGTTTTCCTTTCTTTTCCTAGGCTTTATCCCACAGGAGGACCAAGTCCAAAATCTGAAAGGCCTTATAATGGGCTCTTCGGTCAAACCACTATTTTACCACTCCTTGATGATGTGCAAAATGTTCAAGGGCCACATCTCTTTGTTCTTCCATCTGCACAAGATTTAGGAGCCGAACCTCCACGATGTTATCCCGGTTGCCAAATTCCTGTATGAACTGTAAGACCGAGATCTGTAAGTTGATTGGGAACACTGGGTTTTAGCCGTAAACTAGATGGAATGGGGATATCCCTAGGGTGGCCTTAATTCAAATGTGATCCACCCAAAGGGTGAATCTCAGCTTTTGGTGCCAATCCTGGGGGTTCTGTTCCAACAAGTGTTTGATCACTTCAAGCAAATTTTTGTTAGTTGATTCAGCAACACCATTCCCTTGGGGGTAATAGTTGCTGGAGAACTTTAGAGTGATCCTCTGATCATAGGTCCATTCTAGTAATTGTTCTGAAGAAAACATCAGACTATTGTCACACACTATAGCAAAAGGCATTCTGAATCTTGTGACGATTTATTCTTCCAGGAATTTGATAACTACATCTGTCGTGTTGTTTTTTACAAGGTATGGCTTCAAACCACCAGGTGCAGTAATTAGTAGCAGTTAGGATGTACTGGTGGTTGGAAGATGAGTTGGGGTTGATTTCCCTAATAAAGTCAAATGCCCATTGGGCAAAGGGCCTAGCTTTGAAAACTGGCTACAGAGGCATGGCCGGGTTCCGCTCACGGTGTGTCACGGTTTGCAAGTATGGCACTTTTGGATGTGAGTGTAGACATCTTTAAAGATATAGGGCCAATAGTATCTAGCCCAAAGGATCTGATGGGTGGTGGCATTAGCTAAGCCATGCTTGGTTCCAAACTACCTATGAAATTCCTCAATTATTTTTGTAGCTTGAACCCTATCGATGCACCGAAAGTACACTCCCTCATAATTCCTATGAAAAAGCATGGAGTTTTTATCATGAAGTGTGCGCTTTTCAACCGCAGGGCATGGCATTTGTTGGGAGGCAATCCCCATGGGTATCTGTTATTTAACAATAGGTACACCAATTCTGTGTATCATGGATCTTGAGTGATAGACTCCACTGTATACGTCTGACATTCGATGTGGGGAGTCTCTTCTGCCATCGCTCTACATAGTCCTTGGCCTCAGACTATTTTTATGGGTTGCATTTCCAAATCGTATTCCTAGAGGATGGTCATTCATTTCCCCCATCTTTCACCCAAATCACTCTGTATCAGTAAATATTTCATCGCCTGGTCCGGGATGATGGCATGCACCTTGCTCCAGAGAATGTAGTGCTGGAATTTCTTCGTGGCGCAAACAAGAGAAAAGGCTTGTTTTTCCAAGGATGAATACTAGACTTTGGCATTCTTGAAGGGGGAGCTCATGAAATCTATTGGTTTCTCTTCCCCTTCAACCTTTTGGGTCAATACTTCCTCATCAGAATGTGGTGAAGCAAAGGAATAGATATAGAAAGGGAGGGAATAGTCCAGACTAGCCAGAACTGGTGCCTCTGTTATTGTCTGTTTAATTTGGGCAAATTCCCACTTTGCTTCAAGACTCCACTCAATTTTGGTATCCTTCTTCATCATTTCATTGAGTGGCTTTACGATATTGGTGAATCCAGTGATGAATCGCCGGATGAAATTGATCTTTCTGAAGAAAGACCGCATCTCTTTCTTACTATCGGGCATTTGTAGAATTAGTAGCTCCTCAACTCTCTCAGGGTCAATGGATATACCCTTCTCAGAGACAATATTCCCAAGAAACTTCCCTTCAGCAACCCCAAATATGCATTTCTTAAGGTTGAGGGATATTCCATATCGGCAACATCTCTCACAAATCTGGGCGAGGTGGGCAGAATGATCATACCTGTCTCAGGAAAAGATGGTCAAATCATCCATATAGATGATTATGCACCAATTCACAAGGCCCTCAAACGTGATTTCCATAGCCTTTTGAAATGTAGCCCCAGGGTTAATCAAGCCAAAGGGCATTCTCTGATAAGAAAACGTTCCCCACTTGGTGGTGAATGTTTTTTTGTCTCTATCCTCATATTTAACCATGAATTGGTTATATCTGGAGTACCCATCCAAGAAAGACATCATTTGAAATCCGTTCACTATTTGCAACACCTCATCCAATGAAGGGAGAGGGTGATTATCTTTCTTAGAGGCCTTTTTCAAATTTTGGAAATCCACACAAAGGTGGATCTTGCCACTTTTCTTCCTCACAGGGACTAGGTCGGTAACCCACGTAGTATGCCAGATTGGAAAGATTATCTGGGCTGACAGTAGTTTATGGACCTCCTGGTGAATCAGAGGCTCGATCAGTGGTTTGACCAGTCGTTGCTTCTGCCAAAAAGATTTAGCATCAGGTTTGAGTGGGATGGTATGAGTCATGATAGATGTGTCATATTTCTTCAGATCCTCATACCCCCACATGATCACATCTATGTATTCTCAGAGAACTGCGAGAATCTTTTCCCTCTCCTCGGGGGAGCAGGAGGTGCCGATGTGTATCATTTTCTCTTCACCGGGTTGGCCGATGTTCACTTTCTTAAATTTTCCTTCCTCAGAGGAGGATGGTATCTTTTCCCAGCCCCAAGGGTCCAAGTCAAAGATTCATTCAAGTGCAACCATCCGCTTCAGGATGGTATTGGTTGGTAGGTCCATGATCCCATCAGCTTTGTCACCCTGGCTAGTATCATTGTGATCTTTGTCTTCCACTATCTGGTCTTCAAAGACACCAACATTAGCCATAAAGGCTAGGATATGTTGATCATCCTCAAAGACCTGAAAATGGGTGACATTATCTGGAATGGACGGGGTGGGGATCAACTCAACAGAAAATCTCCAGAGTCATGAGCCGGCTGTGGGCTCAAGTGTACAGGTAGAAACAACAAGGGCATCCGGGACGTAGTTTCATCTCTAGGGAATAAGATCGATGCCAAAGGCATAAAAATCCTTAATGAGGCTCTATACTCAGTTGTGGTATGCAGTCATCCTCTTATTGTGACAGGTGTATTGACTCCGGACTTGTTTAACAATCAACTCTGAATCACCTAGGGCCCGAAGGTAAGTGATTCCCTTCCTTAGTGCAAAAAAGAGTCCGAGGACCAAAGCCTTGTACTTTGTGACGTTGTTCATGCAATTGAACTATAGTCTATAGGACGCGAGGAAGGATTTCCCCCATAGGTTGATTAATTCCACTCTAGCCCCACAGCCTTGTTTGGATCGGGACCCATCGAACTTAAGGGTCCATAAGTCATCGTTTGTTGTCTGGGGCTGGGAAGACTAAGTGGTCTTTGGATTGTTTTGGGAGGCTTGGGAGGAGTTTCCTCTGGCGCTGATGGTACCTAGGTGAGGTTTACCTCTAGAGAGACTTCTAGATGTGATTCCTAGACAAATAGTGTCGAGGAGGCACTGTCAGTAGAAGCACTGAGCCCCTGGGAATTAGCTCTATGCTCTTTTCTCTGGAGGGCATCTATGTGCTAGGTGGAAGCGGTAAGGCAAGGCTCACACTCCAACTCTAAATGTTTCTAGTAATGCACCCGGAACCAAGTGTCAGAAAAGAGTGTGGCGGGGGTTGCTACGGCACCCTGAGAGTTAACTTCAACCCTCAATTTTTCTTCTAGGTCCTGGGTTCTCTGCAAAATTATGGGATCCTCCCCGGGGGTGAAATTGAATGTTAGGATCTCAAGGGGTTGGTACACCCCGAAGGAAGTCTCAGAGAATAAGACCTCATTCACCCTCCCGATCTTGGTGAGGTCCTATTTCATCTGGGGCTCACTTTCAACCTGGATCTTGTTAGATTCTCCTTCCCAGGGGGGCCATAAGTGGGAGAAGTTGGTCAAAAAGTATCCATTCAGGGATTTGGACCAATTCTAACTTAGAAACATCCTATAATTTTTTGGGATGTCCACCACTTAGATGTTGATTATGCTGGCTATCCTGGGGTCTTCGATGAGTTGAATCCAGATGTTCTTTAGTTCACCCACCATTTTTATAGCAATCTTATCCAGTTGGATTACGGCATTGTTAGACGGGGTGGGTTGGAATCCAAGCTTCTGGCATATAGATAGGGGCATGATGTTTCCCGAAGCCTTAGAATCTACTAGGCAGTTGTGTATATTTTTCCCTTGTATGTTCAGGCCTAGTAGGAAGGGAGGATCTTTAGTATTTCCCCATAAGATAGCCGCATTGGCGTCCTCAAAAGAGATAGTCTTGGATGGGTGAATGACGGCTTCCAAGTTTCCCAAGAGCTTCAGAAGGGACTTCTTCTACTCGGGACAGTTGAGTAAAACCTCCATCAAATTCATGGAGGTGGTGGTTTGTTCTAATGCCTTTTTGATGTCAAACCTTCCTGTTGGGAATTGGTGGCTTCCCTCGGCTGGATCCTTTGCTTGGTTAGGTCTAGGACCTTTTGGAGGGATAGGCCAATCAGTTGTATTATCCCAGGGAGGAGTGTCCTTAGGAGGTGTAGACGTGTAAACTAGTCCTTTACCAGCCTAACTCTGAGTTTTGTACGGAGCTCATGGGTTGGTGAAGGCATTGAGCTCAAAGGCTGAAATTGACTCATCAAAGAATCCCTGTAGTTCAGACTCTTCTTTGTCTTCTCTGGCAGACCCAAAGAAGACGGTCTCATAGGTGAATACACTGTGAGTGGGCTCTTGCACGGGAGGTTCTAAGGGAGTAGGATCAGACGCTTGTTGTCTGTCTAGCTAGGAAATCATGGTGACTTTCTCGAGCGTGGCACAATTTACCTCATTGTGGGAGCCTGTGTCATGCAATCTACACCAGTTGGTCATGGGCTGGAAGTCTGTGATTGGCATGAAATGGGACAGTCTAGCACCAATCTGATTGATTTTTTGGTTCAGAGGGGGACCTCTAGTATTGGCATTGTTATTCCACTATTGCTGGTTGGGCCGAGGCCCGTTGTTGAAATGTCTTCCTTTGGCATTGTTGTTTCGTTGGCTAGAGAAAATATTCCCTCTCTAGGAGTTGGAATTCTAGGGTACATAGGACCCCACCTTCAGTTGACCCATGTTCACAGTCAGTGTAGACAACATTTTCCAGAGGGATTCAACCTCGGTGGTCAACTGGGTGTTTGTTTCACAGTGTGACGGTTGTTGTTGTTGGTTCCTTGGGAAAGTGGCAGCATTCACCAGAGTTGAGGGTGGAAATCCCCCAGTCGCAGATGACTAGAAGAAAGGTACTCTTGGTGGTTGTTTCTATGGTTGTTGCATTTTCTATGGCTGGTTCCAAGGAAAATATTCCAGACCTAGTATTGTCTGGGTCTGCAATGGATATGCGTATCAGGCCTGCTGGTCTATTGGTGGTGGCGGGGGATTGATGGCCATCATGGGGGCACCCATCGCCAGATTAGGTTTATATCCCTTAGTGTAAGAATTTTCACCAAGGATCATGTTGAATGGCGTGTTCTGCCCAATCCTGCCTGAGGATTTGTTAAGACCATGGGACAACTCCAAGGCTAGGTTGTAAAAAATTTCCAAGGTGTCCCAGTCACCCAGGGTGGTAGTTCTCTAAAGGAGAGTGGAAATGAAGGGGTCTATCATGTTGAGATAGGTCTAGATAGTCACTTCCACAAATGGGATGAAGGGACCTGTGCACCACTTTAAGGTGCATTGGAACCTGTGATTGAATGTTGCAAGGGGTTCCTTCAAATCCTTCCTAATAGAAATGAACTAGCTGTGAGACCACACTGGGTCCACATGTACGTGGAAGGAAGCCAGGAAGTCATCCTCCATGTCCTGCCAGCTGTTGATGGAGTTAGCGGGAAGATTAAGGTTCCAGTTTAGTTCATTTTGTCCCAGGGACAGAGGGAACATCTGGGTCACAATGTCTTGATGTTGGATCCGGTGTCAGTTCATGGCATCTTTGTATGCCTATAGATGCTCTTCTACGGTTTGTGAGCCTAAGTGCTCATATCGAGGACAAATCTTTTCTGGGTGCAAAGGTAAATCATTGGTTGCACCTGGAAAAGTTTCCATTGTGAACCCAGTATTTCCAAAATATGCAGCCATTGGGACAGTTGGATTTTGAATGGGTTGGGCACTAGTTCCCAGGATCGTCTGGAGGACTTGGGTATTCTGTGGTATGCTAGATCCCCAAAAAATGGTGGCTGACTTAACTTTCAGGGTCCATTTCTTTCGAGCAAGAGGCTCAAGTTCAACAAACCTTCCAGGTTTGGGAGCTGATCTAAGGACTCTTTCGAATCTTGCTGGTGAGAATGATCCAATCCCACTGAAGGCTTGACTCCTAAAATTATGGCTTGGGAAACCCTTGGGTGGTGTAAAATCTAAATCCTCAGAGGGGGACAATTTCATGCCCTCCTTCTAGTGCCAGTTTCTATTGATGGGGCTTTGTAACCAGGTCTGCCAACAGAAGTAAGTTGTCACCGAGTACCGGGGTACTGGCCAACTTCACCTATAAAGGTTGTCCGAGGAAATGAGATTCCCCGGGCCTCCAAGCACATGAGAGTCGAGTCTCGATGGTGTAGGGCTCAGGCTCGGTTGGGAGATGTGACTATTTTTTTTGAGGGGGATAGTTGGTTATCTTCAACTTGTCTTCTCTGGGGATTCAAGTAAGTGGGGTTTCCTGGAAGCACGCATTCATTTAACCAATAAACTTCAAAAGATACTACAGAGTTAGAAAGATTTCATCTACCTATAGTTATACTAAACATTCAAGACATCAAAAATGCTCTAACACACTACACTAAACATCGAAGAAATATACAACCATCAGTTCATATTTTATCAGTAACAAAGGAAAGGAGGTCGTTAATCTACTTTAAGTATCAGAGCAAAGGACATGAAGAACACAAAGCATAAAATACAGTTAACCCAGAAGACAGAATGCTAACAACATCATCGAGAGAACTCTTCCTTCTTCATTAACATCTTTTCTAGCAAGCACTGGTGCATGGTACAATGGTGGCTCCAAGGGAGCATTTAACTATTGAAAGCTTAGAAACTATGGAGCATTGAGCTATGCAACTAAGAACTGTGAAAACCAAATTGTTATTAACTATGGACTACAAAATCATCAATTTTGCTAACCCTTGGAATGAGGTCAGACTTAGCATTTATACACACCTTTTGAACTAAAACTTCCCTAATTTAATTTACACTCAACAATATAATACAATATCCGGTGGTCGATACTACCTGCACCACATTACAAAAGACCTCGAGATCGAGAAGGTCTAACATGTCAGAAAAATAAGACAAGAAAAGAGGAGTGGAAGAATCGGCCTTAAGAAGAGAGTTGGGAACAGAGAGAATAAATCCAATCCCCTAGGAATTGAGGCTACATGCCTCATAAATGGGAAAGTGGTGCCCTTTCTCTGATGCACCAGGTGTAACATTGAAGTGGTGCCTTGGGAAGACAATTTATTAGAAAACCTCTTATCGATCCGACGTGCCTTGTTGCAGTTACCTACCTTCTGACAATGTTTATTAACTGCCTTGAAAGTGACTGGTCAGCCTTGGGAACTGAGACATGGATCACTTAAAGAATACAAAAATGTGGTGATCCAGAATTCTAGGATTCGGGAACCCGCATTCCAAAAGAATAAATGAATATAAAAACACATCTTCAGCAGAACATCTCCAGAATTAGGAGGGCCTTCTTGCTCCTTGTGATTTTTCCCAAGCTTCCAATACTTGGCCTATGATTTCTTCATCTACATCTTTGATTCTATCCCACTGGCTGTGAATAGCCTCCACTGCTTCCTCAACGTCTCTGGCCCCATTCCAAAATTCATCCACAATCTTGATGGCATCGTGTGATCGGATCATTATTTTAGACAATCTGGATAGCTTGCCCTAGTCAAAATCTCTGGCAGGTGGATACAGGGACTCCATCTACTCATCAAACTTGCTGAGGACATAGTCCTCTAGGGTACATGTGTTGGTGGTGAAGGGATCAACCTACGATACCCCAGCCACAAATTTTTTAAATAATCCCAAGGGATACTGGGCTGCTGTCACCTTTTCTTTCAAGGCCTTAGCCAGTTCCTTGCACACCTCAATCTTGAGGACAAGTTTGGAGTACTAGGCCTAGATGGAATCATATGATTCATCTCCCAAAATTCCAGACTCTATGGCGACTTCTTCACCGATGTTGTGGATCTCTTCTAGCCTGGCCTTCCATTTTTCATACTTGGCTAGATCTTGCTCCCATATAATAGCGGAGCCTTTTTCCTATTTAAGGAGAGAAATGACCCAATAAAGGTCCGAGAGGGACACCGCCAAAATTTTCTCATTGTGGTCACCTACTCGGCGGCCCACCCATCCACATCTTGTGCTTTTCTTTTCATGATCCGCAGAGAGTCCACATCACTCTGTGTAAGCGGTAATCTGGACGAAGGAATCCCGGGGTGGACTTCGGCTAAAGGCTATGTTAGTTCTGTCAGAAGCGTGAGGAGATTGGCATTTGTTTCTCTTTCCTCTTGCAGCTTTTGGCCTTGTTTGAGGTATATGGCCTCTATTTCCTTGGTGGCCTCTTTCAGCAAGTCCAATTCGCCTTGCTTATCCCTCTTTCCCAATGCCACTTCTGTTATGTTATAGTCTTCAGGCCTTATAGCCACTGCATCTGCATCGAGAGGGAGTGTTGCAATAGTCACAACTATAATACCGGTGGGACTAGTTTGGAGAGTATGGACTACCCACACTTTCTTGGGCTTCATAGCCTCTGTAATCCTGGCCATCATTTCAGCCAACGAGAGTGGAGCGCTTTCGGCCACCGCTGGGGCTTTCCTCTTCTTGGATTCCACTAGCCATTGGGGTGGCTGGGGTGGCCTTGCTGTCAATACCTGTTCATTAGGATTCCTTTCAGAATCTGGTGTGACATTCTCAAAATGCACATTATCTTTGGGATCTTTATCCACCTCTCATTCTGGTTCTTCATGTTCTTGTTCCTTTCTATTTCCTATTCTTCAGAACCATCAACATTTTCTGCCATACTGGCATCTTTTGTTGCACCATCTGGAGCCTTCTCTCTGGCCTCAATCTCTTCTGTATTTTCAGGGACTTCATCCCTCCTAGTGCCATTTGTTTCTTCATTTTCTTTCTCTGGGACTTCCTAGTCCGTTTTCTTTTGCTGCTCTTTGGCCACATTGGCTTCATCTATTAGAGCGTTCTTCTCCACTGGAATATCCTCCAAAGGTGGGTGAGGTCTCTACCCAAAATTTAGCAAGGCAACGATCGTTACTACCTCACCAAAATTGCTCTGGGGCACTTGGTCACCTAGAGTTACCAAAGGCATTTGGAGCATGATAGTCAAGGGTACGGTTGTTCCTGTGGGTCTGAGTTCCCTGACTATCGGATTCTCATCTATATGTTGCCTTGGTGCATCTTTGGTCTCTTGGATCGGTACTCTCTCCTACTCAGGTTCTGTCTATACTTCTTCCCAAGTCTCCTTCTTTGATGTATCCTTTTCTTCAAGGACTTCCTTTTCCATGGGGGCCTCTTCTTTATCCTGAGCCGCAATCTCCTCCACCGCATGACCTATGCCCTGTTGAATATCCAAGAGCTCCTCCACCGAGAAGGTGTCATCAAAATCATCATGCGGGGGTGAGGAATCTGAGATATCTTTGAGTTTAGGAGAGTTCAAACTTACATCTACTGGGGGCATTTCTGGCATACCAAGGGTGACAGTTGTGCAAGGTGTAGGTGTCACCTTCTTCTTCCTTATAAGTGAAGCCCCGATATCCCGAAAGCTAGTAGACTCTGCCTTAGCGAAATTTTGTCTGCTCATCATGGATTCCAATGACGGGAATCCCACTAGGTGAGCAGAGGCCATTGGAGTTATAGGGAGGCTGGAAGATACCTGCATACTTAGTTGTTGGGTGGTCAGCTTTGCTGACTCCATTTGTTGATGCAGTTGAGCCATCAGAAGGGTGGGGATCTCGGGAGGTGCCTTGGGAACTGAGACACCCTCTTTATCTTTCCCTCTACTTGTGCTTGCTTCAGTAGTCATGAAAGATGGAGAAGATCCGGTGCTGGCTAAAGAGGGAGTGGTCTTCTTGACCGTTGATTTCTTTCAGGTGCTTTTGGGACACACCCAAGAAAAGTACCGGTGACTTGCTTTCAGAATGGGGTGGCATACCCCTTCAATTGTTAGATCCTCCGAGATGGACCAATCCACCAAAGGAAGATCTTGTTTATCCATCCCTTGTCCTTTGTATCCTAGATCCTCTAGTGGCCCATCATCTTTAAATCCCTTCACGAAGGTTTGAAGGTCCAGTGTTTTCATGAGCCCTTTGCTCATCCTTGTATTCTATCGAGCCCGGAGATCAAAACTATCCTGGCAGTCTGCCCAGAAGTCTTCAATGTCCTCTTCATGTGGTTTGAACGCCCAAGGTAGTGCGATGGCAATCTTGCCGCGGGGATCATAATTTTTTTGGGCGTAGTGGAATTCCACCAGCCCCAAGCTCTTTAGTTCATTGTCTACCTCTCAGGCTGTGGTGAGGCTGCATGTATAATCCCCACAAGAAAATGGGAATGGAACATTGATGACCTTCTTCAATGTGAAGAAGACGTGTAGATCTAGGATCTTCCTGCAAAACTCTAAAAGAATAATCTTGTCCCCACAATATCTGGGAAGAAGATAGGGCTTCCCATTGAATCATGTCACCTTAATGTAGGTGTGATGTTGGAAGTAAATAAAATACTAGCCGTAGGAGCTGACCAGAGTCATCGCCACCTGTGAGACATGATACTTGAAATCCTGAGTAAGGGTTAAGATATTGTGGTAAATGAACACGTCATTTACCTGACTGAAGTTCAGGGAAATGAGCTCCCACTGTAACTAGGGATAGTGATCCCATGGTGTGACCTACCCTGGCCCATTCCCAAGTTCCCCATCTATTCCCAAACTTGAAAAAGATAGCCTTTGTTGTGCTAATGTCCACAACACATACGATGTCATGTAAAATTGGGAATTTTAAACAACCGTCCTCATTTGCGTATCTACATGATTAGCTATAATATTTGCCCAGTTGAAGGTCCGATTGTGGGTAGTGATGCAGTATAGAAAATATTACATCCATGCCGAGAATTCCCAGGCATGGGGCCATCCAAAAACCCTGCATAAAAAGATTATACCCGCCTGGATGGGCTCTTTGAAATCCCCGTAGGGAATTTCTAACTTCATTCTTTTGTGGTCTCACTTTAGAGAATTCAGCCACTGACTGTTGAGGTGTTTCCAGGAAATACCTTCGGCCTCGCCGAATTCCTTTAGTGAGTCGACCTGAGTGACGATAGCGGACCCTTTAAACTAAGTAATCCCCAACCCAGAAGTGAAAGTTGGGGCTTCCAAGGTGACAATTGTGGTGGCATATTGTAGCGGTCGGGGATCTAGAAGTAGGACTATGTGAGTAGGTGCACTGTATAGTATTGTCAGCTGCTTTATTAATTATGATGACTGCACCAAAAATGGAAATTTTGTAGCCTTTATGATGTCAAAGGTGGCCAAGCAAGTGGCCATCTTTTCGCCTTCGGCCTTTAACCTGTAAATGGTCTGGATCAGACCTTGCAATTTGGCCCAAGTTTTGGGGTTCGTATCTATTATTTCCTAGACTTTGGAGTCCACCTTGGTCCCCACAATAGCTCCCTCCTTTGGATATTTGGAGGTTAAAGGCAGCTTTGCTAACATTTTTTCCATTTTGGACTTCATAGCTTCCCAGGTGGAAGTGGTGGGTAGTTCCAGACTATCAGGAGGGGCAATAAGGTCAGACATCTTGGATCAACCTATCTACAACCTACAAGACCAAAAAATCGTTAGAACATGAAACATAAATAAAGAACACTAAAGTTTTGGAATATCATCACCCTGCTATACCTGTCCAACAAATTTTACGTTCATCAAAATAATCCTGGAATACTTGAAATAAATGTGAGTTAAATCCTGGGGTGTCTGGATCTACTGACAGGAGGAAATACAAGACAGGGGACAGCAGAGGCCCGGAGTCCAGACAAAATGGCCACTTTCATGCCGATGTGATTGATGAGAAACCTAATTTGGCTGACGTGGGTTGGTACATAATCACATGGCAGGGCCGTAAAGGCATTGAAAGAATTAATTAAGACAAGTGGCAACACAAGGCAAAATAAATTCCAGATAGGACATATTTGAATGCTCACTAGTGGAAAATTAATCCCGTCATCAATGCAACGAGACAAAGGAGAGAGAAAGCTGCCATGGCTCAAACCAGCAAGGTGCCGAGTTCAAACCATGGTGACTCTGTCTCAACGAACTCAGTCTCATGGGGTGAAAATGTAGGACAGAGCGTGAGGAACTTGTGAGCTCATAAGGATATACAGAATATATACATGTACAAAAATCTAGAGGGCCGAGGGCCAAAATAGATATACATAACATATACATTATTTACAAATATTTACAGGGATACACAGACTATCCCAAGGCACTATACACTATTTACATTAATCTACGACCACGCAGAGGGTGGAAAACCCTCTGGCGGTGCCAACCCACCAATGGGAGGCAAACCAAACAAACAAAACCAACAGGGCAAAAGCAAAACGAAGAAAAATGAAAATAGAACCAGAGAACAAAAATGGAAACAACAAGAAAAAATGTGGAAATGGAAAAGAACCAAAGAACCTACCTGGAAATCCATAGAAGAGTGGGGGAAGAAAACACCAGGAGCACTCCTGCAATGAGATCTACCTTCAAATGACCACAAACAAGCACCTCGAAGCAATGGATAACAACACACTAAGCACAGGGTAATCACCGTTTAATCGCTCTGAGCACAAGTGTTTTTAATCGCGATAACTGTAAAAGTGACCAGTAATTTCTATTTATTCTCATGGTAAAAGCAAGTTACCCTTTTCCCCACAAACTCTGAAACAAGAAAACCTCTGAACTCTGGGCCCAGGGATTTCACGCGACCATGCCTCCTTACAAGAAGAAGACATCGTGGCAGAGAATCTCAGAGTTTGGAATCCAGCTCTGGAAAAGAAACAACCAGCTCCGGGACCGAGTCCCAGAGACATGAAAGACAAAAAGCAAAAGAAAACAAACCTCACGGGAAGGAAAACCTGGAGAAAAAATAAGAGAAAAACAAGGAAAGCAAGGCAGAAGCCAAAGTGAAAAAGGGGACCCAACATTTTGCACACAAAATGTAGGGACGGGTATGCAAGGCATAACAGAAGGTAAGGAGGGGGGATGCTTCTCATTCTATCTTTCCATCAAAGGTACATGCTACACCCAAGATCTTCTAGAAAGAAAAAAGTGTAGAGAATAATCATGTTCTACCTTGGGATCTAAACACACAAAAAAAACTTCTACAAATACAACAAACACATCAAATACTTGGGTTCATTTTAGTGCACCAAATTGAAATATTTTCTAATCTAAAGTAAATAATTACAAAAAAAATTATTTCTATAAGATCAAAATCAACAGACACAAGTGTGTTAGTAGTCTCAATTCTAGTCTTTGATGGGTACAAACAAGTTGTACCACTCATTAGTCACTTAGGGTTAGTCAAAAACCAAATCCAAATGAAACCCTATTGTATTCAGTCACAAAAATGCAAGAACAAAAAACAAAAATGCAGGTACATTCACAAAAATATAGAACTGGTAAAAAAAGATGCAGACATGATGAAAATCTTTAAATAAAGTAACTAGTGATCATAAATGTAGGTATATAATGCAAAAATGTATGAATGATAAGAAAAAATTCAAGAACAAGTAGAAATTAAAAAACAAAGATAAAAAAAAATACAAGTTTAGGGTTCAGAAAAATAGGTTTGCAACCCAAAAACCCTAATTAATGTAAACACATAGGTTTGAAAAATAAAAAATGCCAATCTAGGTAATAAATCCCACTCTATGATATAAAAATGTGACTCTACCTCAAAAATTCAACTCTGTAACCTAGAATGTAGAAATGCAACCTTGTGATGTCAGAAATGTAGAATTGGGTGTGCAAAAATGTAGTTCTACAACCTTCGACAATTTTAGGCCTGTAAAAGAAAAAAATAGTTCTAACAAGTAACAAAAAAATTTATTAAAGGAATTAGTGTCCCATTGGGCATGCCAAAATTATAATGACTTAAAATGGCATACAAAACTATGAATCCTAATCAAGCCCAGCCATAAGCAAAGGAATCCATAAAACACTCAATCATCATATCAAGAGAGCACTACTTAGGAAAAACATCAAATAAGTTATATAATCAATCAAATAACACTAATGTCTTCATAAAATTCTTGATTTATTTGTCCTCTTATCTACCAATATCTTTTGTTCGTGATGAAATTTAGGTGCTCTCATTTTGTAGCACAAAGAACAAGATATTGTGGTGAATGGAGATGGTTGATTAATAAAAAAATGATCATGAAAGTGATAGTATGATATTGATATGAAAATTAGAGTAGCAATACAACAAGATTATGATGATTATAAAAAAGGTAGTAAGTATGCAAAATGCTCAAGTGTTCTCCAAGATTGCATGATATTTTCTCCCTAGATTGCATGATAAGTGTCAAAACAAGGAGAAATTTTATTTTATATAATCTTCATAAAAATCAACAGTTGAGATTAAGAGGTGCTAGGAGATTTCATAGGATGAAAGTTTAGGTAGGGTTTTGAAAGGAATGGATAGGATTAAGAGGCATTAGAAAAATGAGTGGCTAGGATAAAAGGTTAGGTAAATGTGTGTTGACTTTTCAAGATGTGTTGAACCTAGACATAGGAAAGATGGGAGGATCAAATGAAGAGACAAGAGACAAGTAGCGCAAGGAAAAAAAATAGGATTTGATTCATGTGATTAAAGTTTTGAACATGATGAATAACTAAGAAGTGAGGTGAATCAGTTATTCCCACACAAAAATCAAAAACCTTTCTCTATCAGTAAATTAATAAACAACAATAATACCAACTTTTGATCTTTCTCAAGTACTTAAACATCCATAGAAACTGTAAAAATGAAAACACAGGAACACCAACACAAAGAAAACCAAGATTTACATAGAAAATAAAAACTAGGAAAAATCACAAAGAAGCTAATTATCATGAAATGAAAATACCAGTTAGGGTAACACTGATTAAGGTTATTTGTACAAAGGATCATTGTCTCTTTTCCTAACTATAGGTTGGGATAACTACCCTTAAATATGAATAGGCTCACTACCAATACATAGAGGCTCATTTCCAATTACAAAGAGGCTCACTACCAATACAAAGAGGCTCACTGCCAAGAAGTATGAAAAGAGATTCAATCCACCATTGAGATCACCAACACTCTGCCACTCACATGAGAAATACATAGATCTCCTAAAATAGATTTTCAATCGCTTCTCATACAAGCAATGCATAATCCATGCAAATAATAGAATCCCTTTCCCAACTTTTACCACTTGATTCCACCAACTATATCGACCAAAATAATTTAAAATAGGTTGCACCAAAACATTCTCACAATGGTGAGGAAAAAATTGTGGACCACCTCAACCAATATAACTTGCCTCACGCACGCCAACACATAACACCTTGTCCAAATCTATCAGTACCAATAGACATGATGAACATGTTAGATAGTAATAGTTGGGACCAAAGCATGAACATTCTTCAAATAAGATTGACCCCAAACAACTAATCCACCATATGTTGCACACATCAACAACAAAAGGAATAATGGATAGATATTTGAAGCAAATATTTCGTTGAACAATTTTACCAACACACATTCTAGTGTTACAGATATTGATACCACCAGGAATATCAGTACACAACAACTACTACTACCAAAACATGAAATTGCATAAGATGTGTTGACATCAATGACAACCATTAATGACAATAATAGGACTAGCATCAAATTCACATTCTATAAATCTCCCCCATTGTCATTGATGTCAAGATTCATCAATGATAAATCAAACAACACAAAAAGATATCAGCATCAAGATTACTCTTTCTCTTTAACTTTCTCCCACTTTGAAAATAATGACAAAGGGCCAAACTCCCCCTTTAAAATTACTTTGCTCCCCTTGGGAGGAAGCTGCAAGGAATTGATCGAGAAATAAATAGTCTTCTAAATCAATGGACTAATGCACACATTCGTGCATTTAGTGATCATCAAGAAGGGGTAGAACACCTAGATTCCACCTCAAATACTCAAAATTATCCTTGCACAAAGGTTTTGTGAATATATCTTCTATCTGCTCCTTTTTGTGTACATAATCAAGTTTTACTTCACAATCCATTACCTTCTCTCTAAAAAAATGATATCTGATAGATATATGCTTTTTTCTAGAATGTTGTGCTAGATTCTTGGACATACTGATAGCACTGGTATTATCACACATGACCAAGATTGGTTCTTCAAAATTAACATCGATATCCTTTAAAGTTTGTTTCATCCATAATATTGGAGTAAAACATGAGGATGTTGTAATATATTTTGATTTAGCAGTTGGTAAAGTTATAGATCCTACTTTTCTCTTCACCAAGAAACTAACCAATAAAGTAATCTCTATCACTGGCACTCCTTTGTTTATCCAAACATCCTACCCAATTTGTATTGGTATAATTTGTCAGTGTAAAATCTGGACCATTTGGATATCAAAAACCAAACTCTTTTTTCCCTTTCAACTATCTAAAAATAGTTTTCACGGCCATAGCATATGATTCTTTCATTTCTTGTTGAAATCTTGTTGTCAAACAAATTGCATACATAAAATCTAGTCTAGTAGCAGTCGAGTACAACAATCCTTCAATCATTGATCTATACTTGAATCTTCTTTTGGTGACCCATATTCCTTAGTTAACTTACATTAGATAATAATTAGAGTACAAACAGGTTTGGAATTATTCAAGATTGACTTCTTCAATAATTCCTTGACATACTTGGATTGAGAAATGAATATGTCTTTGCTGCTCTGATTTACCTGCAATCCTAAAAATAAATTCAATTCCCCTATCATAGACATCTCAAGTTCTTTTTGTATTTCCTCTGCAAATATCTTGCACAAATCATCCTTGCCTCCAAAAATAATATCATCAACATATACAACAACAATCTAAATCTGATTTGAATCTTTCTTGTAATACAAATTATTTTCGGTAGAACCTTTCTAACACTTTTATCCAATCAAATATTTGTCTAGTCTTCTTTACTAGGCTCTCGATGTCTGCTTCAATCCATACAATGCATTCTTCAATTTTCATACTACTTCTATTTATTCTTATGATCTTAAACCTTCCAATTGCTCAATGTAGACCTCTTTCTTTGAATCTTCATTTAGAATTTTGACTTTATGTCCATTTGATAAAATTTTAAATTCTTATGTGCTGCAGAAGTCAGGAATATTTAGTTTGCTTCCATCTGAGCAACAAGAGAATAAGTCTCCTCAAATTTAATTCCTTCAATATGAGTGTAACCCTTGCATATTAACCTTTCTTTGTTCCTTATTACCTTACCATTTTCATTCAACTTGTTTCAATACATCCATTTAGTACCAATCACATTCTTATCTCTTGGTCTAGGCACAAGTTCCCAAGTTTGATTCTTCTCAATCTGATCAAGTTCATCCTTCCTTGTATTTACCCAATTTGGATCATCGTGTTCTTCTTTTATAAATCCAATTTGAATCTCTGAAAGAAGACACAATAAAGCATGACCTTTTGTTTCTCTACTTCTGGTAACAACTCCTCTATTCTTATCACCAATAATCTAATTCTCATAATGATTTCTCTGTACATACCTTGATTTCTTAGTTGTATATATCGGTGTTGGTTGAGTCTCTTCTACTTCTTTCTTATTGTCTTTTCCTCTTTCCTTTGTATCATATTTGTAGTCAATATGTCTCTCAGGATCCTTCTGAAAATTTTCATCAACCTTCACATTCACACTTTCCACAATTTTATTGTCTTTTGTTGTAACATCGATACTCCTTGATTCTTGTAGAGTATCCCAAAAATATACCTTCATCTTATTTGTATTCAAATTTACCAAGATTGACTTCATCTTTCCAAATGGAATATTTGCTTCCAAAAATTTTGAAATACTTAATTGTAGTTGCTCTTCCATGACATTACTCATATGATGTCTTTCCATATTTATTTCAGTATAGAACTTTGTTCAATGTGTACACAGCAGTATGTACTACTTCTCTCTAGTATATTTTTGATAAACTTTCTTCCTTCAACATTGTTATTGTTGCCTCCTAAATTGGTTGATTCATCCTTTCCACTACACCATTCTATTGTGGTGTTCTAGCCACTTAAAACTATCTCTTAATGTCATGTTTCTCATAGTCACTATCAAGCATATTAGATTTAAATTCTCCTCCATTGTCAGATCTTGAACATTTAATCCTTTTACCACATTCATTTTCAACTCTAGCCTTGAATACTTTAAATTTATAAAATGCTTCATATTTCTCTCTAAGAAATGAAACCCAAGTCAATCTTGAATAATCAACAATGAAAAGTATAAATTATCTCTCACCTTGAAAACTCCTTGTTCTGGTAGGACCACAAATATAAGTGTGCACTAACTCTAGTAAACAATTATATAAATAGTTGTTTGTTTTAAATTATTATCTCCTATATTTTCCTTCTTGACATCCTTTATAGATCATGTTATCTAGTTTTCATAATCTAGGTAAGTCTCTTACTTCTCGATTCAAACTTAGTCTTACTCAATTATCAAAATTGATGTGACACATCCTCCAATTCCAAAGCCAACTTTCATCATTCTAAGATAGAAAATTGCAACCTTATGAAGCTCCTTCAAGTTGGTACATGTTTCTTCCTATCCTTTTTCCAAATACAATCACATCTCCAGATCTCTTATAAATCTCACATCCTTCATTCTTGAAAATAACATCATATCCATTCTTACACATTTGTCCAACACTCAAAAGATTTTGATACAAACCCTTTAGTTAATAGATATTTTTAGTGTTATTATTTCCATCAAAATTAATAGATCCTCTAATGACAATGTAAGAATCCTTATCATCACCAAATCTAATAGGATCACCATCATATTTATCAAGTGAAACAAACTTACTTTTATCTCTAGTAATATGATAAGAACAACCACTGTCAATTAACCATTCTTTTTTCTTTCTTCTAACATATAAAGAAGATTCAATATCATCATCAATATCATCATCAACCTCATCAACTTCAGCATAAAACAAGAAATCTTTTGTCTCGGATTTATCATCTAAAATACTATCATCTTTATTTATATAATATGCCTTCTTACTAAACTTCTATTTGGGATCCTTTGTATATCTCTATACAGATCGCCTTACTACCATGAGTTAGAGTTTTCTGTTGCAAGTCAGAGTGTATTGTTTCCTTCACATGCCTCATCCTTATTTGCTTGTGGACTTAAATGACGCAGGACATGTGTCGTGTCTGCGAAACTTTTCAAAGAGCACGAGGATTTTCTCTAGCTAGAAATTTCATCGCATTTTCATGTGTCCTAGGCCCATTAAGGAAAGGTTATTTGAATTTTGAAGAGTGGATGATGATGGTGGTTCTAGTTTTTTATTCTCCTAGAATGCGCGGAAAGTGGATCAATGTTTTCGGGTGAAAGTGTGTTACAAAGGCTCCTCTAAGAGCCTTGAGAAATGATTTTCTCTAGTTGGTGGCCTAATTGGCATGGGTTTTTATGTTGGGAAGTAATCTTTCTAGTTATGGGTTATACTTTAATAGGCGGTGTTGTTAACTTTTGAAGGGTTGTATTTTTAGTTGATACTAAGACTAATATTTGACGAGAGGATATTCTCCTCTAATATAATTATGGGATATCATATTTATAGACTTTTCTTCTAAATACATTCTTGTTAATTTGGATTTGACTGTACACAATTGAGCCTTTTGGTTTAAATTGATATCGATATACTAGAAGCCTATGTAAATTTGAATACTGGTTATCTTATAAGACTTCAGTATTTCTATGTTTAAGATTATTTTCAATGATGGACCATGTTTGAAACTAAATATTCTAGTTGAAAGTATTTAAGAAATAGAGGTGCTCCATGTCTCTAATGTTATCATAAGTAAATAGATGAATAAGCATCTTTGAATGTTTTTATTGTTGCCCGGATTTTAGAGATGCACCCATGAAATGATATGAATATTTAGATGTATGTCTAGGAGCTTGTCTTTATTTTCTCATTTCCAAAATTAAGGAATTGTGGTATAATATGCCAATTTATGGGACAATATTTGCATTTTTATGTTATGGTTCTCCCTTTTCATTTAATAAAGATTGTGAGTAAGCTATGAAATGATCTAGTGCATCACCTATAGCTTACATTCATTTCAGTTTTCTTCTCTTTCCATTATCCTGTTCATGGAGAGCCAGCTCCTCAATCCCAGAGATTGTTCTGAGTATTAGAATTTTGGTCCCATGATATTCATACTTTTCCTAAGGATTTTTATCTTTCTAAAGTGTAAATTTCAGGATCAACACCCTTCTATGGACATCTAGTAGCCAAATGACCAATTTTACGACATCTAAAAAAAATTTAGAGGTAACATACCTTTGTACTTTTCAATATCTTTCTTAAGTCTTCTTGCAAATTTTTCTTCAAATTATTCTTCATTGTCACTGTCATAAGATTCAATTGATTTTTTTGTTTTTAAAGTTGTCTTTGATCTTCTCTTTTATCTCCCAAACATTCTTAGCTCAAATATGGTTAGGGTTCCAAATAATTATTCTTTAGTAAACTTCTTCATATCATATACCTCTTCGATTGCAGAGATCTTATCACAGTAATTGTTTGGTAATGTCATTAACATATTTTCCATGAAATCCTCATCGGTCATAGTGCCTCCCTAGTCCTTGAATTCATTCACAGCATTCTCAACACTCTAAAAGTAGCTCTTAATATCGTCACCATCTTCCATTCTTAGATTCTCACAGTGTATCTTAGTTGTAATATTCTTAGATAACTTAACCCTATTATTTCCTTCATATATTTCTTTCAGATTTTTAAAAACTTATTAAGTAGTCTTCAAAGAAATAAATTTAGCCAATTCAGTCTTAGATAAAGTACCAGTAATAGCATACCTTTTCTTTTCATTCTCCTCATATGCATCAATTTCAGCCTGAGTGGTAAGGTCATTCTGAGGAAACACATACTTTGTCTCCACATGCTTCTAGGCCTTATAACCAATAGAGACCAAATATCCTTTCATCTGATCTTTCCATGAACTGTAGTGTGATCCATCAAATATGGGAATGTTCAATTTATGCACCATCAGATCTACCTCAAGAGGTTAATATCTACACCGAGGAACCAAGATTTGATACCAATTTTTGAATAGGCCAAAAAATGAGACGGGGGGTGAATCATTTATTCCCACACAAAAATCAAAATCCTTTCTCTGTTGGTAAATTAATAAACAACAGCTTAAAAACTTATGATCTATCGAATATCAAGGTAAGTGGTTATTTGCTTCCTATTCATCTTTCACTCTTTTGTAACATGATTAATCCTAATGTGGGGGATAGTTTGATATGGTATGGAACTTCCTCTTGTATTTTATTAGCGGCTTCTGATGTCTTTTTGTTGACTGCCTCTTCTTTATCTCTGCTTTTCTAGGTGAATTCTTGGGTGAAGATCCTTATCCCAAAGATTAATATCTTCTTTTGGCTTTCCCTTCAAAAAAAAATTCTTACAATAGATAATTTGTGTCATTTAGGTTTCATGATTCCCAAAATATGTTATTTACCTATGTAGGTTGAGTAATATGTTTCTCGCATCTCTCTTCATTGTCACTTCACTTGTCATGTTTGGAGCAGAATTTTGAAAAAATTGAACCTCTCCTGGGTGTTCCCTGATTCGGTCCAAGATTTCTTCACTCAATGATTGTGCCCTTCCTCAAACCAAGTAATAAATATTGCATTGTCAATCACCTTTCCCCACCTTCTCTGGGGGATATGGAAGGAAAGGAACAATAGAAATTTTTAGAGATTTTTCTCTTCCTCCAAAGGTGGTTTCTAAGAAAAAATTTCAGAGCTATTAGGGAGAATATTACTTTTTTGGAATGTAATCATAGAAATAGACCCTTTATCACTTACAACAATTTTGATCAAAGTGTATCAAAAGATTGGTGGCTTAAATTTGATATCTCTAAACCCTTAGGAAAAAACAAGTTGTCTAGGGAAGGTCATGTGTGTCATTTCCCCCTAGTGGTTGGGTGAAAATTAATTTTGATAGGGAAGCTAAGGGAAATCCTAGGTCAACTAGGTGTGGGGTAGTGATAAGAGATGAGTATGGTGGGTGTTTTCTAGCGGCGGCACTCCCCATGGAAAAATAGACTAATCACCTTGTCGAGGCCATGGGTATCTATCAAGCATTGATTCTTGCTAGGGATCTTAATTGCAAGTGGGTTTGGATTGAAGGAGATTCAAATAACATCATAAATTGTCTCAAGGGGAAAAATAAAGCCTCTTTTACCATTGATAATATTATGTTATCTTCAAAAAACATCTCTCAAACCTTTGAAAAAACCTTTATATCCCATGCCTTTAGGGAAGTTAATATTGTTGTTAATGGTTTAGCTAACTTGGGGGTTAGAGAAAAAACTAAGTTTACATAGAGGGGTGATATGGACATGGATAATAATATTAATACCCTCTTCTACCATGATAGATTCTATGGTAAGGTTTTCAATTCTCCCCTTACCATAGAATCTATCGTGGCAATTATTATAGATTTTATAATAATATTGATTAATTTCTTCATTCATACCTTTCAGTAATTTCTTGATCCATGCAATGTTAGAGCAATTTGCAGCAGCAGCTACATATTCTTCTTTTATAGTTGATTGAGATATGAATCCTTTCTTTTTACTTATCAATGTGACAAGTCTATTATCCATAAATAATGCTCCTCCTGTAGTGCTATTTCTATCATTTATGTTTCCATCCCAATCAGCATCAGTATATACTTGTAGCTCAAATTTTCCTTCTTTATTATACCACAAACTATAGTCTTTAGTATTCTTCAGATATCTTAGAATTCTTTTAACAACATTCATGTGTGATTCCTTAGGATTAGCAAAGAATCTCTCAACTATACCAACTACATGTGTTATATCTGGTCTAGTGTGCACAACATACATTAGTTTGCCAATCATAGCTCTATATAAGGTCTAATTTACCTTGGTTGTCTTGTCTTCCTTTGTCAATTTACATCTAGTTTCCATAGGTGTTCCAACTGGTTTGGAGTCCTCCATTTTGAATATATTTAGAACTTCTTTGATGTATTTGGATTGTGTGATGTAGATGCCTTCATCCTTTTGTAGAATCTGTAGACCAAGAAAAAATTTGATCTCTCCAAACATTGACATCTCAAATTCTTTGCTCATTTCATCAAGAAATGATTTGCATAGCATATCATTACCTTTAAATATGATATAATCAACAAATATCTCAATAATCAAAACTTTATCATCAATAGCTCCTTTCAAATATAGATTATTGTTATCACTTGTTCTAACAAATCCAATACTAATGAGATAAGAATGAAGTCTTTCATATCATGCTCTCGGTGCTTGTTTTAATCCATACAAGACTTTGTGTAGTCTACAAACCATGTTCCTCTTGTTAGGATCAACAAACCCTTCAGGTTGTTCAAAGTATACCTCCTCTTCTAGTATTTCATTCTAAAATGCAGATTTAACATCCATTTGGCATACTTTGAATACTTTAAAAGCAGCATAAGCAAGTAGAATTCTTACTCCTTCTAGTTTAGAAATTGGTGCAAAGGTTTCTCGATAGTCAATACCTTCTTCTTGTGCATACCCTTTGCATACTAGTCTTTCTTTGTTCCTTGTGACTTCTCCATTCTCATTTAGTTTGTTTCTGAATATCCATTTGGTGCCAATGACATTTTTGTCACTCGGTGTAGGTACTAATATCCATGTTTTGTTCTTCTCAATCTATTCAATATCTTCATTAATTTCACTAACCCATTCTTGATTCTTAAGTGCAGTACTAACAGATTTAGGCTTAAAATCACAAATCAAACATCTAGTGTTAAGTGACATACTTCTTGTTCTCATTTCATCTTTTTTGTCTCCAATGATCTGGTCCTATGGATGGTGTCTTTTGACATATTTAGCAAGTATAGGTTCAAATATTTGTTCCTCATTTTGATCATCATTTTGACCTTCATTTTTATTTTCATCACCCGGTTCAGCATTGTGATCATTTTCCTGATTCTCAGTGTGTGCAGCCTGATGCTCGGTTGCATTGTTCTGTCACTCAGTAGTGTTACATTATTGCTCAGGAAAAGTGTTTGGTTCTTCAATGTAGACAAATCTGTTGTAATCTTCTGGATCCTTTCTTCTTTCCTCATCATTTTTCTCAGCAAATTCATCCACTTTAACATTTTCACTTTCAATGATTTTGTTAGAAGATTTGTTAAGACATTTATAAGCTTTTCTTTTAGTAGAATATCCTAGAAATATTCCTTCATCACTTTTAGAGTCAAGTTTCCTATTTCTATCATCTTTCAATATATAACATTGACTTCTGAAAATTCTAAAGTAAATCATATTTGGTGTGTATCCATACCATAACTCATAAGGTGTCTTATTGGTGTCTTTCTTCTTCTTCAATTGAACTTAGTTTAGTATAAAGACAGCAGTACTTACGGCTTCTCTCCAGAATATTTGTGTGATGCCTTTTTCAATAATTAGTGTTCTGGCACAATCAACAATGGATCTATTCCTCCTTTTAGCAATCCCATTTTGTTGTGGTATTCTTGGTGCAAAAATCTATCTTGTAATCCCATGCTCATTACAAAAGTTAGTGAATTCATCAGACATAAATTATCCTCCTCTATATAATCTTAAATAGTCCAGTTCTTTTCCACTTTGTTTTTCAACTTTAGCTTTATACCATTTGAACATCTTAAATGCTTCAGATTTCTCTTTTAATAATATGGCGGTCATCATCCTAGAATAGTCATCAACAAATATAAGGAAGTCTCTATCACCATAATAGATTTTTGCTCTCATTGGTCCATATAAGTCAGTATGGACTAACTCTAGAATAGCATTAGATGTTTAGGTTTTGCTCTTGAAACTAGACTTTGTCATTTTTCCTTTTTGACAATTCTTTCACATGACATGGTCGGGCTTTGACATACTCGGTAAGCCTCTTACTTTTCTTTTCTTACTTATTTTAACCATGTTGTCAAAATTCACATAACATAACCTTTTATGACACAACAAAACGTCTTCATTTCTAGCCAATAAACAAGTGGTCTCAATATTATCAAGATAGAATAGGTTACCTTTTGTTTGTTCACCAATACCGATCAAATTTCATGTTCTGTTATAGATCTTTGCCTTTTTTTTCACAAATGGAACTCGGTGTCCTAATTTATTTAGCTATGAAACACTCAATAGATTATATTTAAGTCCTTTCACCCAATATGCATTTTCACATCTGATCAGATTATTCAACATGATGGTTCCTTTTCCTTCAACTGGGCAAGGTGAGTCATTACCCATCCTAACTGATCCACCACTATAATATTCAAAAGTTTCAAAATTTTCGTTATCTCCATTCATGTGATGATTACAACCACTATATATAATCTAGATATCATTTTCTCTAACTTTAGATATGAGTGCAGTTTCAACATACCTTTCTTCTTCATCTAAATCATCCTTCATAGCAACAAATACTACCTCAACATCTTCATCAAAATTGGTGTCAGTATTTTCATCTTTTTTCTCAACTAGGTAACAAGCCTTCTTTCCTTTGTCCTTTTTGTCTCGGTTATCTCTTCTGTCAGGGTGTCAGTTGCTTTTGTAGTCTTGGTCATCACTTCTGTCAAACTTCTTTTCATAAGATTTGTCATTGTTTCTTTCATCCTTTCTCTTGTTAGGGCATCTAGCAGCAGAATGTCCAATTTATTTGCAATTAAATTAGACCAATGGTAATTTAACTTTGTATCTTCCTTTACCTCTTTGCAATATTCTAGCCATTATTGCTTCAATTTCATCAAGTTCTTGTTCATCACTATCACTTTCACTATCATTTCTCATAGTGTGTTTATTACTAGATTTGCTTATTTTCAAAGAAGATTTGAATGCAGACTCAATAGTTGGTAAGACACTATTGTCATAGTTGTTCATCTCAAATGAAATAAGTCTATCAATCAAACTATCAAGAGTAACATTTTTATTTGCTACTGCTCTCATTTCTTGAATTGCAGATACTCTAAAAGCATAAACAGATAGTAAGGTTCTTAGAATTTTACTTACAATTGTTTCTTCCTCAAGTAATCCTCCTACTCCATGGATAGCATTAACAACTTCTTTGATTCTGCTACTATACTGAGTGATGTTCTCTCCTTCTTTCATTCTTAGGTCATCAAACTTTCCTCTTAGGCTTTCAGCTTTATCTCTCAACACATTGGTGTCTCCTCCATGTACTATCTTGAGTTTGTCCCACATTTTCTTTGCAGTGGTGTATGATTTGACATCTTCAAATTCAGAATCGGATAGTGAAGAAGCAAGTTCTATAATCATATAATTGTGTTCATGTTTCTCTCTCAACTGATCAACAGTCAGATGTCTAGTAGGTGCAACATATTCAGCATCCAAGTATTGTGTGACATCATTTCCAATACCTAATAGATGAAGTCTTATCATGCTTTGCCATGATGCAAATTTTTCCTTGTTCAAATTAGGCACATCCCTTTTACTCATCTTGTGATTTGTAGCTTAAGTATTTAAACTCTCTACCAAGCACCAAAGCTCTGATACAAATTATTAAAATAATCGAAAGGGGGGTGAATCAGTGGCCTTAAAAATAATTCTAAAATTTCAAGCAAACATTTATATCTCAAATATAATATACTCTAGTTATCTTTCAGTCCATCAAGATATATGCCTTATGTAATTCTAACAAATATATACTGCTCGGTAAGATATATTGTTTATCTTTTTCTAGCCTTTACCGAGTAGCAACAATTAAACTTAGTGTTTACCGGCCAATTCAATTTTAGTGATCTGTAAAGTAAACTATCAATGCAATGAAATAAATACACATTTGACACATGGATTTTTAACATGGAAACCCTGTTAAGGGAAAAACCACTTTGGACTAGTAACCCAAAATTTTCACTCTTCTGAAGTGAGCTCGATGAAGAGCCAACCCTGTTAAAGGTTACAAACATACTGTTAAGTGCGACCTTGTTAGAGGATTCAAAACTAGCAGTTTGTCTTTTGACCTAGAATTCACTATGTTGTCAACAAGAAAACCTTTTTATACTCTTGAGTATCTCAATATATTAAGGATGGTTAAATCCCACTTGGTTAAGAGATTTTTTAAACAATAGTTAAACTAAAACAGTAAATGATATGTTCAATAATAAAACTTTAACTTGTAGATTTTTAGATCTATTGTTAGTCCAATAATACCTCTCTAATCAATATTATCTTCAGTTCCTTTTCTCCCCTCTTTTTTTCTTTTCTTCTCGGTGAATGCTCTATCCTTTGTTGCTCGGTGTCTGCAGAATTCCTTAGCTTTGTTCTTCATCCGTTATGATCAGATCTGCATGAAGACTTTTATCTTCACCAAAATTATATTCAGCATTCCTCTCTTCATAATTAATTACTTATATCTTTATATAGACATGATTTATCAATTTAATCTCCTTGTTTCCATCGTAGATCACTTCTTGATCCGTAAAAATCAACATTTTTGCTTTAATCTGTAAATCTCTTCTTCAATTTTATTCCACAAATCTCTCCTTGTTTTTTATTAAGGTAAAAATAGGTTTTGAAAGGACCTCAAAACCTTTTACAAATCTCTCCTTGTTATCTGTGAATAAAACATGCTTTAAATATCTTCTTTGCTTTAGTTCAACTAATCGTTAAGAATAAAGCAATCAACCAGTTAATCTAAATATAGCTCCTTCCAGCTAAGTGTTTTTGTCATTCTTTTTCTTCAGTTCTAATCGGTGATCAACTTCAGTTAGCTTAGTCATTGACCAGTTATGCTCGGTAACAACTTCAGTTATGCTCGGTGACCACTCCAGTTATGCTCAATAAATAGCTCTTGATTGGTAACCACTTGATCTGTTATTGCAGTGCTTGGTATACAATCTAAACTGCTTGGTATTCTTTGTGCATCAGTGTGCACTGTCCATCGGTGTTTACTGTCACTTGGTGTATACTAAACTTTTATCTTTTACCAACTGCATAAACTTTGTCTCTTCAACTATTCAAGGTTAATGACAATATGTATATGACCAATCAAAACATATCAAGTTGACATCAATGAAAATACAATACATTAATCGATTTAATGTCTTGCATTCACTTTTGTAGCTTGGTGATCATCAACTTATCATCTTCAAACATTCAATCAGTTATAGTTCATCATAAAATGGACACTATGTTGTACAAAATAATGGAGCAAAGCCTTAAGCTTTTTAAATCCTTGGTTGATCAAATGAGAATTTTGATTGTTAATCTCAAGAAGTTGCTACAAGATAATACCATTGTAGAGTTGGATTTAGAGAAGGATGTTGACCTTGAGGTGCCTTTTGGACCTTGCAAACACACTCAAGAAAACATGAAGAAGAATATTGTGAAACCTAACTAGGAGATTGTAGATCTGAAGAAGACGGTTTCCAAAATGAATTGGTTGGAACTAGAAGCAGACGAGATGTGTAAGAATATTTCTTATCTATTTTCTTTATGTTTGTCCTTCTTTGTTCTATTATTGGTTCTTTTTTGTCCTTTCTTTATCCATCTTGTTGTTTTTTAGACCCTTGGTCTAAGTTTCGGGTGTCTTTACATTGATGCTTATCTCTTCTGCTACGCTATTGTAAAGGGTTTTGGGTCCCTTCAAAACCTATTTTTACCGTAATCAAAAACTAATTATATATTACCTAAGTACTTAAACATCCACAGAAAATGTAAGCATGAAAATATGGTAACCCTAACACAGAGAAGACCAAGATTTATGTGGAAACCCCAAAGTGGGAAAAACCACGGAGAAGATATTTTTTATGAAATAAAAACACCTATTAGGGTGACACTAGTTAAGGTGATTTTTACAAAGACTCACTATCGGTTGTGCTCATTGTTGGTCAGGCTAACTACCCTTAAATATAAATAGGCTCACTATTGATACACAAAGGCTAACTTCCAATTAAAAAGAGGCTCACTATCAATACAAAGAGGCTCATTTATAATAAAAAGAGCCCCACTACCAAGAAGTATGAAAAGAGATTGAATCCACCACTAATATCACCAAAACTTTGTCATTTGCATGAGTATTACATAGATCTCCTAAAACAGATTTGCAATCACTTTGCATATAAGCAATGCATAAGCCACACAAATAATAGAAGTCCTTTCCCAACTTATACTCCTTGATGCCACTAACCATGTCGGCTAAAAAATATTTAAATAGGATGCACCAAGACATTCACATGGTAGTGAGGAATGAACTATGGACCACCACAACCAATACAACTTGCCTCGCAGATGACAACAAGTTGTTGGTATTTGATTGAGATTGTTGGTATTAATTGATGCAATGATAAGGATTCATTTATATTTTTTTTCATTGATGTCAACTAAGTCATTAAAATGTAACTAAGTGAATATAAGTCATAATATACAACAGCTAAAGTGAAGGTATATTCAATAAGAAGGTATACTAGAATTTGGTTAAGTCCAGAAGATTGGTAGATTGTGCAAATAACATTTTGGTGATGGTCATGATATAAAAATAATTATATGGAGTGGTCACAGATAAATATTCAACAAGTTCACATTTCAATGTGGTTCCAACCACAACACATTTGGTTAAGCGGTGATAAAGTTTAGAGTGTCATAGACACTAAGACATGTAGAACTTTTATGTTATTGATCAACTAGTAAGTAGATCATAGAGTAGTGAATGATAAAGTGTATGAGATCATTTTTATGATATGATTACATGGAATAAAGGTTATACATCCAATTTATTTTTATTTATGTGATTGATGCAAGCATTTAAGACAAATTTAAAGGATTAAATTGGAGAAGTAAAAATGTATTAGTTATCTTGGAGATATAAACTTGCAGATCTTATCTTGACCGAATGTTGTCATGGTAATTCATTTTTATCATTGAGATTTTCAATTGGACACATGGTGATGTCACAAGAAACCATTTTCAAGTTGGTACAAGTTGTTTATTTAAGGAATTGGAGAGAGAGATACAATTTGTTGTTACATAAGTTGTTGTTGTTATTGTTGTTAAAGTTGTTTTTGGGGATTAGGGTTTGATGATTTCAAGTTGAGGTTGTGAAAAGAGAGAAGAAATTAGTTACAAAGTATAGAGGTACAAAGTATGAAGAGCTTATAGGATCTATTAATCAATCAGTGCTACACTTAGATCATTTATCTTGTTGTCTTCCTAACAACTGCAGCAGGTCAAATCCCTTAACCGAGTGAACTCTAAAAAGTTCATTTTGTAATTCCTTTAACAGGGTGACTTATTTTTTGATGTTTTAAATCCTCTGGTGAGGTAGATCATAGATGATCTTATGGTACTCCTAATAGTGTGCTAGTAACTTTTAACAAGATGAACCCTTAGAAAGGGTATTGTAGCTCCTAACAGGGAAAACTCATATACTATAGTTATTGGGCTTGCGGGTGTCATCCCCACCGTGGTTTTTTCCCTCTTACAAGGGTTTCCACATGAAAATTATTGTGTTATGTGTATGATATTTTTGGATTCTTATCATTACGGTTTCATTAATATTTTCATAAGATACTTACTTTATAGGTTTGAGAAGCATTGGAGTAGTTATTTTGTTCAGTGGTTGAATTATTTCAATATTTGTTTGTACTGATTCACCCTGCCCCCCCCTCTTAGTACCTATCATTTCCAACAATTGGCATCAGAGAATAGGTCATTTTGGTAATAATTCTAATAGTTTGGGGTAAAGTTCCATTATCATGGAGTATAGGTATGATATGCAACTTGATAATGCAAACAAGATGATCAGGGAGCTAAAGGAAAAGCCAAGGCATTCTCTTGCAAAGAGGAGAGAACTTGATGATCAACTAAGTGAAATTCAATACTACATAGAACTGTCTGAAGGAAGTACATATAAAGAATTTGAAGAAGCATTAGAAAATCTATTGGTAAAGAACAAGAAGCTTAAAGAACATATTGCTAATCTGAAAAGAGAACTGGAAATTCAAATTTTTAGGAAATGTGAAGATCTGGAAGAGAAAAGGAGTGATGTAGTTGTCAAGAAAGTTGTTGATGACGCCCTAAAAGAAAAAAGTGAAGAACTTGTCAAAATAAGACAGGAATATACCCTATATCAAAGTCAAATGAATAATATTTTTATACATAAATTTCAAGTATTAGTTGAGAATGATTTAGACTGGGGAAGATGAATGAGTCATTGACAAAAGATTTGGAATCTAAGAAAGAAGTAAATGAAAAACTAAAAAGATACAATGAAAGCTCACAAAATACTGATGAACAACTAAAGAGTCAACGAAGACACAAAGATAAACCCAGACTAGATTATTCAGGAGAAGGAAAATTTGAAGTTGGAGAATCCTCTAATACTAAACCTAAGGAGGCACAAAAAGATTAGAAGGTAGATCTAATCAATACAGGTAAGAAACCTAACAAACCTACTTTCTATAACTATGGAAATTTTGGTCATACTGCAAATTTGTTTAGAAGAATACCGATGAATAGAACCTACTCTTTTAATGGTTATTATTACAATTATCACAAGTATGGTCATGTTGCATATGAGTGTAGACCTAGAAGTAGATCTAACAGTAGCTCCGGTAGTGGAAACTTTGATAGATATTGTTTTTTATGCAACAAGTATGGACACAAAGCTGAAAATTGTAGGTCAAGAGTATAAGAACCTAGGTCACTTGTTTCATTGGTGAATACTGTTACAAGGGAAAGACAATTCAACACTACATTTTATGTATGTGGTAACTATGGACACCTAGTAATGAATTTCAGAATGAAAACTATGAGAGGTAATCTTGGTAATTGGAAATCAACCAGTAAAGCAAGTTTAGTCTGTCATAATATAGGTCATATAGAAAAATACTGTTGATTTAAGAATCAATCACCTCATCAATCTAAAGATGTAAAAGCAAAGCATGTTGTTAATATTGATGAAGTTAGAAATGATATGAAGAATACTTAGGTGAAGAAAGGTGAATTGAATTCCTCTGAGTTGACTGAGAAATACACAAGTTCAAGAAATGTTGATGTTCCATCGGTAAACTAAGCATGTTATTTTCTTAGGGGGGCACTTAAAAGACAAATTCATTATCAATACCCTAGACTCAAAAAGCGGTAAAGAGATATGTGCACATTATGGTGTAAGTTTATATGATTTTGTATTTTGAAATTCTATATGGACCGCACTGAGATTTCAAGGTCAAATATCTATTTGACAGAGGTTATTGTTGTTGGTTGAGCACCAACCAGTGGTTAAGTGTTAATTGGTGACATGTAACTATTCCTACCATTGATGTATGAAAATGATATTTCTCTAACGGTATATAAAGGGAAAAAGTAACTTCTTTTCACTTTTGCCTAAAGAATTAGAAGAGCTATCTTGAGATGGTGTGTGCAAAATGATACTTTTTCTGATTAAGATCTAGTGCCTCTTTCATATCAAGTTTTTGTGGAGCTCTAACCTATGTAGTGCATAATATTATTTTAGTCAATGGTTAGAATTGTGTGTTGTTGCAATTGGTCATAATGGTAGATAATGTCAATACACCAGTTCTGGTGAACATTTCTGAGGAACCTCAAACTGTATTCAAATTGAATTCAAGAAAAGTGGTTGAGATAGATATGTTTGGTGCCCTATCCACTATTCCTTGTGGTGTGATTTTGATTGAAGATTTTCATTCTAGAATCAAAGAATTGGGAGCTGAAGCAATCCAGAAAGAATACACGGGTCTGTGTATCAATAAAAAGTTGAAAGTCGAGCACAAACATCTATAGGAAAAGGGTTTGACTTATGCTATGGTAATTCCCATATAATTTCATCTCGATTAGATATGTTATGTGTTGAGAAGAGTATATGATCAATTCAAATGGTTGGATAAACCACACAAGATTTTGAAGACATTGATTAGCAGAGTTACAGGACTTTGAGCACAAGGTTTGGAATGTACATTGAGAATGATGGCTACTCACTTGGTCACTTAACTTACCAAATCCAAACTAGATGGGAGAGAAATAAATATTGATAATATTGTAGATAGCAAATTTCATTTCACATCTATGGTGATAGGATACAAATTTTATTAGTCGAGTCAAGTTAACAGTGTGCCTGGTGGAGCTATTCATGTTTCCTATTATATTGTGAAGGATAATTCAACATATGATCTATGTGAGATGATAAGAAGCCAATTTCTAGCGAACATGGAAAGGATTAAGAGAGACAAGAGAAAATCAATCAAGTATGGAGCTCTATTGGTATGTATGTTTTTCTATGTTCAAAATTTTTTCTCCGATAAAGGAAATGTTACATGGTCAAGGAAAAAATTGGTAGTTATGACAGTAAGTGAATTCATAAAGGAACTAGGGAATAACTTCAATAAGGTCATGTAGGTTTATTTCAAATATTTCCAATCTAGAATGCATAAATGAGAAAGGATTCCAGCAAGCATTGTAGAGAACTACAAGAGTGATATATTTTTTTGTGTAGACATCGATTCATGTATTGTGTAAGATGTGGAACCTGGTACATGTTGGATTTCTCCTATGGGTTATGAAGTTGAAGGTGATATAATAACTTTTCATGTTGATGATTTGTCGTCAAAACTATTAGACAAAAAGGAGCAAATATTTGGAAGGCGGCCATTGAAATAAAAACTAGAAGAGTGATATCTAACCTAGAGTAGAAGTTTGGAAGCAGTGATTTAGGTACATCTCGCACTATTGCAACCCTAACTAAAGCTAAGAGAAAATAGAGAAAACCAACTACTAGTGAAGTTCAGTATGAAAGGGAATCTTCAAGGAAGAAAAGACAACACATCTCTACTCCAAAGAGAATCTATAAGAGAAAGAGAAGTTTAACTGGTGAAGAAAGAACAAAATAAATAAGGGTACCTCTGAACAGAAGAAGAACAGTGAAACAAAGTTGGCCTTTTCTATTGATGATATTGTGAAAGGTATTATTGACAATGGTAGACTTGCTACTATTGGCAAAAGATACAATTTGGGGAGCAGAGAGGATAAGAAGAAAATAGAAGATGCAATTTTGTATCATTTTCATAAATTTTGCAAAATACCTTTGGAAATACATTCTTTCATCCCTAATGAGTTATATCAGGTAATTGATGCTAGATGGAGTGATGCATTATAGTTGGATAGAGAGATCATGGAGAAAGCACTTATTCAAGTTCAACCTGAGTTGTGTGAAGAAGATGCTAAGATAATGATTATTGCTCACAAGCATAAATTCAGTATTAAGAGTAGAGCATCTAGACTTCTAATTGATGATACAGAAAATTTTCATGACGAAAATGTTGACAAATAGAGAGAACTACTACAAAGAAAGGAAATTGCAGCCCAAGAAGAACAAGTTCATACATAATCAAATGAACCAATACAAGGAACTGAAACATTGTCTGTAGATCAGACAACTGGGAATATTGTTCTAGACATTCCTAACTGAGTGAAGGACATTGGACCACAAGATATTATTCTATCACAAAATGGTGGTGAAGAGATTACAGGAAAGAAGGATTCATCTTTTCTATTGGAACAAAAATAAGAGATGATTTCTGAGAAGGAAGAAGAGAAATATGAAGAAAATAAGTAGGTGGAGACTCTAAAGAAGATTGAAGTAGAACCTAAGATTACAAAGGAATTAAGTCTTGTAGTATCTAGTGTATATAAGAGACATAAACTAATGACTATTTTTGAAGATGAAGAATAAATTGATGAAGACAATTTACCGATCACACTGGTAGATATATCCAAACTCAAACCTAAATAATTGATGAAACTTTTAGAGCAACTGAGGGTTCAGGTTGTAACAAACAAGATGAAATCAAAGAACAAGAAGATATAATTATTAAGGAAAGCTAGTGAAATCCTAGCTGATTTAGTGCCTGAGGTGACATAAGATGAAGTTTATATGCCTATTGATCATATGGAAATACTTGTGAAGGCTATTCTACATTAGGATCAGACTTGCAAACAGTTGCAGTGAAGAATGCAAAGGAGAACCTAGAGAAGAAGATGATAGGAAAGATGATGGAAAATATTACAACAAAAAGCATCAAATTTTTAGACTTGATAGATGAAGTTAAGAGTGCATTGACTGAGGTAGGTCAACTGATTTTCGATGTATCAAGGTATTCAAACTTTGTTCAAGATCTTGAACAAAGGAGAGCTAAAGCTGAGAAGGAGTTGGAGAACTTAAGTGGTCAACTTGATCCACTGTCAAGTTCATTCACAACTTACAGTCATCAAGTCAAGAAAATAAATCACAAGGTTAAGAAGATTCAAAGTTAGAAAGAGCAGAGATTGATCACTCTACTAGAACTTCAATCCACCTTATCTCCTACATAAGAAGTGATGAAACAAAATGTGAAAAAGGCAGAAGCTATATTTTCCTTGCAATTCATAAACACTTTCGATAGCATGGAAGAGCTAGTCTCGAGTTTGATTGAGAAAATTGTGGCTATGAAGTAGTTTCAGAAGCTATGGGAAACAACCTTGAGTTTGGAAAAGATTCACTTTAAGGTAATCTTTGACAGGATGTAAACAAGATTTTGTGTACATATATTCAATATTTTGGTACCTTTTTCATTATTGTCAAAGGAGGAGTATATGCATGGTTAAGTATATATATGGGTGAGTATATACATATATAAAGAGTATGATTATAGGGATTCATAATTTGATATTATTATTTCACGATTGTAAGCATATATTGGAGTTAGTATATGTTTGCCATCAATGCCAAAGGGGAAATTGTTGGTATTTGATTGAGATTGATGGTATTAATTGATGCAGTGATAAGGATTCATTTATATTGTTTTCATTGATGTCAACTAATTCATTACAGTGAAACTAAGTGAATATAATTCATAATATACAACAGGTAAAGTGAAGGTATAATCGATAAGAAGGTATGCTAGAATTTGGTTAAGTCCAGAAGATCGGTAGATTGTGCAAACAACATTTTGGTGAAGGTCATGATATAAACATAATTATGTGAAGTGGTCATAGATAAAGATTCAAAAAGATCACATTACAATATGTTTCCAACCACAACACATTTGGTTAAGCGGTGATAAAGTTTTGAGTGTCACAGACACTAAGATAGGTAGAACTTTTATGTTCTTGATCAACCTGTCAGTAGATCACAGAGCGGTGAGTGGTAAAGTGTGTGTGATAATTTTTAATGATATGATGACATGGAATAAAGGTTATACATCCAATGTATTTTTATTTACATGATCGATGCAAGCATTTAAGATACATTTAAAGGATTACATTGGAGAAGTAAAAATGTGTTAGTTATCTTGGAGATATAAACTTGTAGATCTTATCTTGACCAAATGCTATTATGGTAAATCATTTTTCTCATCGATATTATCAATTGGACACATGGTGACATTGAAAGAAATCAATTTGAAGGTCATTTTCAAGTCGGTGCAAGTTGTTTATTTAAGGAATCGGAGAGAGTTACAGTTTGTTGTTACAGAAGTTGTTGTTGATGATAAAGTTATTTTAGGTGATTAGGGTTTGATGATTTCAAGTTGAAATTGGAATCAAAGAGAAGAAAGAAGTTATAGATTATAGAGGTATAGAGTATAAAGATCTTATAGGATATGTTAATAAATTGGTGCAACACTCAGATCATTTATCTTGTTTCCTTCCTAACAGTTGCAGCAGGTCAAATCCCTTAACCAGGTGAACTCTAACAAGTTCATTTTGTAAATCCTTTAACAGGGTGAAATTTTTATTGAGGTTTTAAATCCTCTAGAAAGGTATATTGTAGCTGATCTTATGGTACTTATAATAGTGTACTGGTCACTTTTAACAGGGTGAACCCTCAGAAAGGGTATTGTAGCTCCTAATAGGGAAAACTCATATACTCTAGTTATTGGACTTGTGGGTGTCATCCCCACCGTGGTCTTTTACCTCTTACAAGGGTTTCCACATGAAAATTATTGTGTTATGTGTGTGAAATTTTTGGATTCTTTTCATTATTACTTCATTCATATTTTCATAAGATACTTACTTTATAGGTTTGAGAAGCTTTGCAGTAGTTATTTTGTTTAGTGGTTGAATTAGTTCGATATATGTTTGTAATGATTCAACCCCCCCCTCTCACCACCTTTCATTCTCAACACAATTAACACCTTCTCCAAAGACATTAGTACCAATGGACATGATGAACATGTTACATAGTAACAATTAGGACTGGAGCATGAACACACTTCAAATCGGACTAATATCTTCTACGTGTAGGATGTCATATGGTGTTTGGGAAAAAGCTCCTTCAGGGTCATCCTCACAAGACTTAAATGGATGTTTCTTGAATTTATATCTAGGTATATCCATAAAATCATAAATCAATGGTGCATCCATAACTTATTCTTGAGTAGATAGTCTAAATACCTTAAACACGCTGAATTTCAAACTTCTGCTTCGATCAATCACGCAATGTAGCTATTTGGTAGTCTGATACGCTCTAAAATATTCTCTCCTCAATCGTTGTTCTTAAAATGGTGAATAAATAACTAACTTTGATGTCTTTTATTCATAGCTAAGTGAGAAAATGCACTTTACCCAATAAAATCAACTTCGCACATTGTCCAGTCAATCACAAATCTCGTGATCACGGAATATGAATCTTCATATGTTGCGATCATAGATATAGGTTCCATAATGTATGCATACAATATAACTAAGATTTCATGAGCTTACTCATCATAATCAGGAGCTGGATATAATGTTGTTTCTTCATCCAATGCTCCCCCTAAGGCCATGTTCTGCCATTTAGGTCGATGTAGTAGTGTTAGCATCAGGCGAAGATTCACTAGCATCTATTGTCTCTCCTTGAACCAATATCTCATTAGACTATTTGACTTTCCATACCTTATTGTTGTTGTTATCCTCTTCTTTATTGAAACAATTATCAAATTCACTTATGTAATCTACAAGACTCTTACCAGTATCACTGTCATTCTTCTTTGTATCCATAGGAGGTGGTACTCTTATGTTGTCTTCTTTATTGTACCTGCAAAAATTTTCTATATGCCCTGGATTGTTACATTTGTAGCATATAGGAGGTGATATATTCTAATTTACCTGCAACTTATAATACCTTGCGATGTGCCCAAGGTTATTACATTTGTAACATGTGGTTTTATCCACTGACTCTTTTCTAATGTTATCTTTTTTGTATCTAGATTGATCACGTTTCTTGCATTCTTCTTTCTTATGCCCATATGCATGATAATTAAAGAAATAACCATAAAAAGGTTTGAATGGGGATTTACCTCTGCAATCTCTCTTCATGTGTCCAAACTTGTTACATCCAAAACATCTAACTCTAAAATGTTTGATCTGTTCTTTAGGTTCTTCAAGAGTAGGTTTTTATCCATCAATCTTTGCATCAAATTTTTCTTCTAGGTTTTTAGAACATTCATCTTCATTGAAGCCAACACCAGTCATGTCTCCTTTAGGTTTTTGTCTTTCTCTTTGTTCATCGATCAAGTCAGTACTCATGTGAAGTCTCTCAATATGTTTCTTTGTCTCAACAAGTTCACCTTTAATGATCTGATTATATTTCTCCAATTCCATATACTTGTTCTTGTAGTGATCAATTTCACTCTTCATTTGTCCCATCAGAATATTATCATCCTTCAAAGATTATTTAATTTGTATTTTAGCATCCTTTTCTTGCAAAATTACTTTAGCCATCATTTCATGATTAAGCTTTAAATTATCATTCTCTTGTTCAAGTTGTTTCATCTGATCTGAATTATCATTGTCTAAATCCTCTTTTATCTGAACCATAAGATCTTGTCTCTAACTTGTGGAAAGTTCAAGCTGATATTTTAGTTTCTTAATGAATCCCTCAGCTCTTCTTAATTTGAATCTCAAGTCACCATTCTCTGTTTTTTCTTTGTCAAGGTCTTCAAGTGTTGCTTCAAATTTTCTTCCAAACTTACAGAATCCATCTTTGATCTCCCTTGATCTGTTAAACTTTCTTTTCAAGGGCCAACAACTCTGATACCAATTGTTAGGATTGATTAATACTAAGAGGGGGGTGAATCGGTATTACAGCACTTTAAATTAAACTTAAACCAATTCCAAATAAACCATAAGATTACTGAAATGAAAAGAACATAAGAAAATAACACACAAATCATTACACCATTATTTTTTGTTGGGGAAACCCTGGCCTAGGGAAAACCCTGATGGGGATGGTACCCACAAGAATGCACTAAAGTATAATGTCCCTGTTAGGAGACCTAGCCCTGTTAGGAGATGAGTATCACATAGTACATTTCCTTGTTAAAGGAATATCAACCCTGTTAAATATATACAACACCATGTTAGGGGTACACTAAGCTTACATCTCTTATAGCCAATACTTTTGTTACAAAGTGTTCTTAGTAATGAACAAAAACAAGCATCTCTAATGCTTAGATAGTTCCAGTTGAAGCTCTCAATAATATTTGTCAACCTCTGATCTCGCATCTTCCATTAATCATCTCTAACAGCTCTTTCATATCATCTCTTTACAAAATGTTCATGTGTGTGTGTGTGTGTGTTACATCATTTAGTCAGCTCTCAAATACAATACAAAGTAGAATAAATACTTATACAAAAAGTAAATACAATGTCGTTGATCTGGTACTACCAAAGTATAGGTAATTCACAATAACAATCCAATTTAACATGTTTGGATTCTATCTTATACTCCCTCAATCATCGTGACTATTCAAATGCTCTGTTCCACTTTCTTTGCATGATGTCTTCAAAATACTCTAACTCTCTGCGATCAACACCAAAACACAAGTGACCTTAACTGAAGGTCATACATATCCCAAAGTGTCTTCCTCTAAGCTCACAATTCATAAACTATCATATACGATCTTCACTGTCCAAAACAATATTGTTATACTCTGTTCTTCAATTTCTATACTTAGTCAATTTTCAGACTGTATCTCCAAAACTATACTTAGCTCCAAGCAATCATCATATCATATGTGTTTCCATAAATGAAAACCCTCAAGTGTCTCATATCACACCAAAAACATCACTTGCCAACACCAATTATTTTTGTAAGGATGACACACTTTGAGCTAAGTTGTCAATAGTGGATTTGGTTAATAAATTGGTGTTGAACATATTTGATTTTGAAGGAGGTACAACATTGTGATAATTTAGTTGAGCATTGGAGTAGAAAAGTTGAACATTATGATTTAAGTGGGTAAAGGAGATAGTTGGGGAACAAATGGAAGCCTAATAGAAGGAGGTATATATGAGCTTTTATTGATAGTGATTCCAAAAATACTAACATGTGTAGTATAAAAAATTTGTGTATATGTAGTTAATATAGGAGATGTATAGGTAGGAACATCAAGAAATGGTGTAGGTATAGGGATTGAATGCTCAACTTCATTTGTAGGCTTGAAAAATTTAAGGGAGTTGGAATAACTATTTATAGGCATAACATTAGTATCAACAATATGAGAAATTTTACACAACACTTCCACACCATGTGCATCATTTTTAATCATTTTCCTCAATCCTTTAATCAAGGATATTGCCTTGCTATTTCATTATTATTGACTCATCCATTGTTGAAGGTTATCCAAGTCTTTGTAATATTTCCTGATTGGTCAATAAATACTAATGTTAAGGGGTCATCCTCATCATGAGAAGTGTGGTAAAAATGGTTCTACATAATATTAGGTATTCCATGTGTAGAAATAGAGGTTTTACCTAAATTCCCATGGAATATGTTAGTCAAATTAAGATATATACCCTTGGTATTTAAAATTTGGGTTGTCATAATTCTATAGCTTCTTCTCACAAGGATATTAGATGTAGTGTTTAAGATCATGAAACTCATGAAAAAATCTAGATATTAAAGGAATGACTAAACAAATTGAGTCTCCCAAATATTGATTACTTAACCATTGCATATATAAAATATGATTGTAAATTTTATTCAATTAACAACATAAAAATTAGATCTAAAATAAAAATTAGAAGATGCAAGCATAGAACATGTTAGGTTCACTAAAACATAATTTTGGTAAACTAGGTCTCTAAGTGCATGAAAAATAAATTATTATGATTCATAAATGATTTAAAATGGCATAAAAATCAGATCTGAAAATGAAATTTAGAATATAGGGAAAGCATCCATAAAGTTCACCAAAATATATTTTTTTTAAATGGGATTCACTACATAATGCATGCAAACTAGGAAACTATGCCTATTTCTACTTTAATTGTCTTGAAGGGGAGTGGACCCACAAGGCTCAGCCTCAAACCTAAAAGGGAATGAGCACAAGGTGTGTCTAATAATCCTTCTATGAGAATTGAAAAAGATACTAAAAATATGTAAATTGAATGTTAGATTTAGGTCCAAAGGTGTAAAATAGAATTTTTATGACATACAAAGAAAGTTGCACAATAGATGTGCAAGAAATAGTTACAGATCCACAAAGAAGGTGTAGAAAGGAACCTGGAAAATCTAAGCTGAAATAAGGTAGACTACATCACTTGGAGAAATGTGTGAGGCCTCACCCCGACCCACCATAGCGTTACTGATTCATTCACACTTTGATACTTTATATTTTGGTATATTGACACACTTTTTGATTATCCTGACAGAGACTCAAGATACTATGTTATGATGATAATTATATTGTGTGGATTTCATTTTAATATAGATTAGACCTAGATCAGATGTTTGTTTTGATTATATATTTTAGATAAGTGAACTAATGAGAAGATTGAATCCTGATGGGACTTGATTATTTCATGGATATTATGTCATGATGATTATGGAAATTTTAGGTTCTAAACCTTTCTGTATG
>MU225155.1:1746102-1756763 GCA_018584345.1 Thuja plicata
ATTATTAAGTCCCTACAAGATGCATGCCTTTGAAATACTTGAAACAAATAACTGTCTGTCGGTTTACCTTGTCTGTCCTTATTCTCCTTGATAACCAATAAGCAGTAAACTATATTTACTGATACTTGGTAAATATCCAGAGTATACCAATCAATCCATAAATGCTTATGTGAAATGTAAAGCAATAAAGTAATGAACCAAACACATATAACACAAGGATTTTAATGTGGAAACCCTGTTAAGGGAAAAACCACTGGGACCGGTACCCCAAATTTTCACTCTTTTGAAGTGAGCCTTGTTAGGAGCCAACCCTGTTAAAGGTTACAAACACACGATTAAGTGCGACCCTGTTAGAGGATTTTTATACATAGGTTGTCACTTAGTATCTGGCATCTATGCTACCATCCTTGAATCAGTCTCATGACTGTCAATAGGCTTTATGCTAATATTACTACCATCCTTGAATCAGCCTCCTTCTTAGACAGTCAATAGGCTTTAGGTAAGACCGATGCTACTATCATGAGTCAACCTTCTGGTAATCTGTTAGGATATACCTCAGTTACAAAAGACTGTTAATTCCTGCTCTGTTAAGAGACTTAATGCTTCAATGGTTAAACTGAAACAAAATGACCTATTTCTAATGCAATTGAATTGCAGATTTTCAGATCTATTTACTTACAATATCTTTATGATCAATGTATCAATTCAGTTCCTTTGTACTTAACTCTTTCTACTCTGTGATGTTGTGCTTTTCTATTCGTCGATGTCTATAGAATTCTTTAGCTCTCCCTTAGCTTGATTGATCAGGACTGCATGAAGTTTATCCTTCATCAATTTCTCTTCAGCATCTTCTATCAGTTCACTCCCCCATGTATCTAATTGCTTCTCAAAGTGAATTATTCTTGTCTCTTATATAGACATGATATTCCATAATTCTAGGTTCTTGATTCTCGATTCTTGGTGTGAAAAACAATCTAGCCAAATTAATTTACGGCTTTAACTCCTGATTTATCTCGTAGTTATCTTCTTGCCAACTGTATAAATCACTTACTTAACTATGGTCAAATAAAACAAATCAAACAAATAGTTAAGTCTATCCTTTAGCTCTGCCAGCTAGATATTTTGTCATTTTCTGATCTCTCTGTTCTGTTGGTCAACTTTGCAGTTTGTCGCCGGTGACAACTGCCAGTTCCGTCGGTGCAACTTCAGTTAGCTTCAGGATCTTCGTTCATTGGGCATCATTGGATCTTTCTCATTGGTAAATACTATTTTTAGCTCATCGGGCATCCTTTGATTCTTCTTCATCAGGAAACACTGTCTTCTGCTCATCGGGCATCACTGTGACTTTATCTCTGTCTTTACCGATGGTGTGCACTCTGCCGATGTAGTTTGTCACTTGGTGAATACTAGACTTTTATGCATTGCTGAAAGCATAACCTTTATTCCATTGATTCTCTAAAGTCTTTAGCATTATGTATATGACCATACAGATGATATCAAGTTGACATCAATGACAATACAAACCATTAACTGATTTAATGTCTTGCATCATCTTCAACTTAACATTATCAAACATTCAATCAGTTACATGTCATCAGTGTGATCTTCCTTCAAGATCCTTTGTGCATCCTCAAGAATTTTTCATTCTCTCTTCAAGGTGGATTCCAAGCATACAATCATGGAGGTTTATGGTTTCTAATTTATTCCAAGCTTTCATACTTACATACTTATTTACATTCGAAATACAATTGCATATCTATTGAATATCATAGCTTCATTATTAGATTTACTTCTACTATTTTATAGCATTCTTTATTTCATTATTGATTTCAAGGTTAATTCCTAGATTGGGGTTTGACTAAGGAAAACCCCTCCCCCCAACAAACAAACCATTTTTCTTGCAGGTATAGGTTCAGAATAGTGGATCAGGATAGAGATTCAGATACCTTTTTGGCAAACTTTCAGGATCCAAAATCAGAATTTTAGTCTGAGACTTTTTAGGTTGATTGTGACCTAGGGTGCAATCAGAAATTTTGGCAAATGGTGACATTGACTTGAGGGTACAAATAGGAACTATCTCAAAATAGAAAAATATTTTTGGGTTTTGTTTGTCTCGTCATTTCTATTCCAGATTTGGTCTCAGATTTTCCAGAAACTCAACACAAGCTTCAGAAAATAGCATTCTTCAGATCTACAATATTTCAAGGCTAGTGCATTTCTCCTATTCAATTCAATTAAGGTTTTTAATATATCTAAATCTAAAATACATTCAAATTAACAAATCAAAATTGGGTACTTAAGATCTTCCTTCCTTATTCTTGTTTCCAAATGATTGATTCATTTATGCATTGATCCTTCCTTTTGGGTTAATCAACTTGGATCTTTAATTTTCATATCTAAGGATAGAAGGAGAACATCTTATTTACCCCCATATCATATTCAAATGTAATGTCTCTTATGTCTTCATTTTAGATATTACATTTTGGTGAACCCGCGATAGACAACTCTTTCTCTTTGGCGTTAGATTTACATTTCATATTAGATCTTGCATGCATATAGAAGTAGGGTTTATTTTATGCTCTTGCATTTATATTCCAAAAATACATAAAAATTATAAAATTTCTTTAAAAACACAAAAATATTTACATGCTTGTAATTTTAATTTGTGTTCAACATGTATGATTTTTTTTTTGAATACTTTGATGAGACTTTTGTTGCAAAAGAGGATAGATCCCCTAATGAGGTACATGGAAGAGAGGATGAAATTTGTTTGAATGAGATCTTCATTGATCCTATTCCTATTTTACCCTCCTCTACAACCTCTTCAATTGACCTTTACCATAGGGTGTGTGCATGGTTACCTTCATGTTCTATTATTTGCAACATTGATACATCTAGAAAGACATCATTTAGTGTGTGTGATGTTTCTTTGTCCTCTCTTGTATTACCTTGTAAGGATATATTAGAGAAAGAAAATGAATTTAATCTTTCCCTACATGGAGATGATTTAAGGGTTGATGTTAATTCTTCTCCTAATATATGTCTTTTCTATGATCCTACTTTAGAATATAATTCTTTCCCCTTTAGGGATCAAGCTTTAGGTGCTCCTACAATGTGCTTTATTGTTAGGGATGATAATCCTCCTATTTGGGATGAACCTTGGGATTTTGATTTTGATTACTCTCTTCCTCATGAAGCCATTATGGGTGATTTTACCTTTTGGGATGAACCCTTGGATAAAGACATTGATTTATCTCCTCCTTGTGAAGATGTTGTGATATAAGAGAATGATTTGTCAATGGATGACATATTCATACATGATGATGACTCTTTTTCTATAACACACTCCCCTTATGTAGACATTTTAGAGAAAGAAGATAATATTATTGATGCATTACCTCTAACTGGGATTCCTTCTAGTGATGAGGCATTAGCGGAAAATGATATGAATTCCCTTAATGCTCTCCCTCTTAGTGATGATCCTATGGAGAATCAAGCTCCTACCTCATCTTCTCCTAGGATGTATTCCTTTTTTCCTTCTTGTGAATCTATTGAACATACTAATGATGACATAGTGACTACTAAAGTTCAATTGACTTCTTTTCATATGGCTTCTTGTTATGGTCTTGGTTATCATTTACTAGTTAAACAAGGATTCCATAGTCAAGGATGTGCTAAGCATAAACAGGGAATTCAAATGCCCTTACACAATGGGGGGCATAATAATTATTATGGATTGGGATTTAATCCTCAACAACACATCAATGTTAATGACATCTCAAATAAAACTTAAAAACATGATGAACCTATGAAGGAATTTGACCAAGAAGTTCTTTTTCCTAAACTCCATGCTGAGATGATTACTAGACCTAAACGCAAAAAGAAACGTAGTCCACACTTGAAGACTCTTCATTTTTTGTATCATAGATTTCATGATCACTCTACTAAAGAATTTCAAGATTTACATTATAATATTAGGAAGCTCGTTGATAGTAAAGTTATTTATATATCATGTGGCAATGAGTTGTATTTCAATCCTGTTTTCTCTAAATAATAGTTATTTTCCTATTATGGAACTCTACATTATGTAAACAATGTTAGACTAATCCTTGGGTGCTCATTGTCTTTCATAGTGTCGTGAGCAATATAATAGGTCCCCTTTCATCCTTGTTCCCACACTTGGGGGGAAAGGATGCCATCTTCTTCTTTTATGTCTTTCTGGGATTCACTTTTCCCTTGGTTAAGCATTATCTATCTATTATGTGATATCCAATCATACATGAAAAATTTTGGTTTGCATTCAGGATCTATGTCCTTGATTATAACCTATTTCGTTATTTGACAGTGGGTTTCCATGGTAGATAAAACTCTCATCTTGGAAACTGAATAGTTCGCATTCTTTAGATCTGCAATATTTCAAGGTTAGTGCATTTCTCCTATTCAATTCAATTAAGGTTTTTAATCTATCTAAATCTAAAATACATTCAAATCAACAAATCAAAACTAGGTACTTAAGATCTTCCTTCCTTATTCTTGTTTCCAAATGATTGATTCATTTATGCATTGATCCTTCCTTTTGGGTTAATCAACTTGGATCTTTCATTTGCATATCTAAGGATAGAAGGAGAGCATCTTATTTACCCCCATATCATATTCAAATGTAATGTCGCTAATGTCTTCATTTTAGATATTACAATATCAAACCTCTATGACCTAATTAGGGCTTTACAATTATTTCCCTACCCTAAGATCAATGGTGTCCATAATTTACCTTGGTCATCTAGCATAGGAGACATAAACAATTAATTATGTATATCCATAAATAATGTTCTCCTCGATCGTGTAAACTGTTATCTAGGTCAGCAAAAAGTTGTTACATAGAATGATGTGCCATAAAAAACTTTTAGTTGGCCTCTGGTCCACTCAGTTAATGTTGTCTCTTGGTGCTCAGTGTAGTCTGTGTATCTCGGTTATACTGGTGTTCGGTTATAGTCTATTTTTTCTGTAATCATTGTACTCGGTTAACTTTGTGCATGATCAGTGCTCTCGGTTAACTCTGTACTTCAGTGATTGACCCGACTGTCCAGTTTTTGGCTCTATTATCGAATGTCTATTCTAATTGTATGAATACTAATGACAACTTCAATGCATAATTGGAGTAATATTTTCCCCCTTTGGCATTAGTATCAAAAACTTATTAATATACAAAATACTATACATAGTGACTCCCCCTTTGTTCATGCTCAGTATATGTATATGAACTTCTCCTAATTATAGTATCCCCCTTTTACTATACTTATATACATATATTTCCCCCTTTTTTAAAATAATGACAAAAGGAGTATAACTTACAGTTTGTCAAAAGTATTAGGATGGGCATTCTTGAGAGTTTCCAGTAACTTCTTCCATTCCTCCTTTAAATACTTGAGGGAAAGTAGATCTAATTTTAACTGAGCATGCATATCATATATGATTTCTATCACTAACAATTCTAGGGTGGCAATTAGATTCTTTGCCAATGTCACATGTTTCTGCATCATTACCAAGTGTGGTAGTAACATTGCCTAGAGCTCGATTACTTATTCTCTAATTTTCTCTTCTTTCTTCAAGTCTAGTATCAATCGTTGGTTTTGAAGTACCTTGTTGTAATGCATCTGCAATGCATATTGATTAGTTAATAGACTAGTTGCACTATCCTTTAGATCTTGATCTATTTTTTGTATCTTTTCACTAACCTTGGTAGTGAAGTCATCTAGAGTGCATAAATTCTGGAGAATCATAATGGCTATAGATATAATAGTTTCTACACCACTTACAAATTTAGACAGAGTTACCTTGTGTACTACCACTACCTAGGTGATATTCATTGTGATCTTGTACTGTATCTTCTTCTCAGCTTGCTCTTCCAATTTCTACTAGGCATCAATGTCAGTTTGGTTAATTGCCTTGGTGATTAGTTCAATTTGTTAGAGTATGGGGGCTCATTCATAAATGTTTATATCTATTACAACTAGCATTAGAATCTCTTTTTCTTTTTCTAGTACTTGTGCACTCTTTGCTTCTTGTCTTGTGCTGCTTTTTGGGTGCAGAATTCACTATATTTCTTCAATGTTTTCGGATCAAGTGTCCTTGGATCCTATTCATGAATCTCTATGATTTCATCTAGAGTAACTATGTTCTTGTTTCCTTTCTTATTCTTATTTTTCTTTCCTATGGTGCTTGATGAGGGAGAAAGAGATAATTGTAACTAAGCCTTTTGCTCGGTTTCTGGATTTTCTTTCTCAGTACTCGATGTGATAACTTGGTGAGGTGTCTCAGTAACTAACCTTGTATCTATAGTAGAAGTATCTACTATTTTGTCAGGAGTCTTTGTGTTACCTTTACATTTTTCTTCTGCATCGGTGGTATCTTTGGGTGCATCACCTTGTGTTTTTCCACCACTATGCGTGTTCTATGTACCTTGTTGATCATGTTGATGACATGTAACTGATTGAATGTTTGAAGATGTTAAGTTGATCACCGAAATGCAAAAAGATAATGCAAGACATTATATCAGTTAATGGTTTGTATTTTCATTGATGTCAACTTGATATAATCTAATCAGTTATAATCAAAGTGTCAAAGACTTCAGAGAATCAAAGAAATAAAGATTATGCTTTCAGTAATGCATAAAAGACAAGCATTCACAATGTGAATTCAAACACCGATGGCTAGTGGAACCTGATGGATAGAGATCACTGAAAGTAAAGTCACAGTGATGCCCAAGCAAGAACATCGATGAGCATTACCAACGAGAAGAATCACAAGCATAATCGATGGCCAGAATCATAGTGTTAACCGATGGAGAAGCCTGAGGAGAACTTGAGTGTTGACCGAAGCTATCAAAGAGTTAAACCACCGAAATTAACTTGAGTTTAGTTACGACAAAATATCTAGTTGGCAAAGCTAAATATGGACTTAACTGGTAGTTATCTTTGTTTTCATCGAAAATATAAAGCCAGAGATAAGTAAACGATTTAAAACTATTTTGTCTAGTTGGCAAGAAAAGTTGTGCGAGATAAAACAGGAGTTTTGCTTTAAATCTAATTGGCTAAAATTGTGAATCACGCAAAGATCAAGAAAATCAAGAACCTAAAAATGGTGATATTATGTCTATAAAAGAGATAACTTAATTCATTACGAATTGAGTGGGTGAATGAATGAAAGAGAGGATGCTAAAGAGAAACTTCATACAGTCTTGATCAATCAAGATGAGGAAAGAGCTAAAGTTTTATGTGGACACCGATCAACAAAGCATAGCATCACCAAGCAGAACTAAAGTGGAGCAAAGGTATTAAAAGGGATATATTGATCAGATTAGTTTTATGAGCTTACAATAGATCTAAAAATCTGCAAGTATAAGTTGTATATGTGAACAGATAATTTTGTTTCAGTTTAACCATTGATTCATAAAGTCTCTTAACCGAGAGGGATTTAAAGATCCTTTCTATATTGAGATACATCTCAAGGAGTATCAAAAATTTTGATCATGAAGATAGCATGAGATGCCAGATACCTATTGACAGGCCAAGTGAGTGTTTGATCAAGGAAGGTAGCACAGAGATTCTTGATATCAAGTGACGGACTAAACTTTCAAATCCTCTAACAAGGTCACACCTAACAGTGTGTTTATAACCTTTAACAGGTTTGGTTCTTCATTGAGATCACTTCAGAAGAGTGAAAATTTTGGGTTACCGGTCCCAAGTGGTTTTTTCCCTTAACAAGGTTTCCACGTTAAAAATCCATGTGTAAATGTGTTTGTGAGTCATTACTTTAGTGTTTTTCATTACACATAGCTAATTTGGATTGACCATTATACTCTAGATAATTTAATGTCTTTCGATAAATTAACAAACTACTATTCGGTAAACATACAGTATAAGTTTTAACAAAGCATTCCAAGCAGTAGTAATTTGATAATTGTATTTGAAGGTATTCATCTAATAGGACTGAAGATAACTAGAGGCTTAATATTGTGGTACTAAGTTTTTGGGTTGATTATTGGAATATTTTTGAGGCCACTGATTCACCCCCCCCCCCTCTTAGTTATTACTAACACACCCTTGTCTTTAGTTGTATCTGTAACCTTCTCGGGTGTCTTTTGTTGAGCTTTGATCTCANGGCCACTGATTCCCCCCCCCCCCCTCTTAGTTATTACTAACACACCCTTGTCTTTAGTTGTATCTGTAACCTTCTCGGGTGTCTTTTGTTGAGCTTTGATCTCAATTTCAATTGCCTTGACCAAAATAGGTAATTGGCCTGGTACATTTTCTCGGGTGACCTCTGATGTGTCTTTCTCATCTAAAGTCTTGGTTGCTCTGATTGACTCATCTTCCTTAGCCTGATCATCTAGATCACCTTCGGTTATATCTTTTATTGTAATCTCAAGATGTCCTGGATTTGTTAGTAATTCAGGGATACCATCTAGTGCATTTTCAACATCTACATCATCAACATCAATAGTTACTATTTATGTGCTCGGTCGATGTACCTTGGTATCGACTATAGATGCAATGTCAATGTCTTCCTCGGTGTCCTTGATTTCCTCTAGTGGATTCATCAGTTTATTCCATACATGTGTGCTCTCAATATCTACTTCCTTCATATTTCCTTGCAAAATATTCAATTTTCTTTCCTTCTTCATAAATTGCTTTGCATACTGCTTCATTATATCATTTATCTTCTCAACTGTGCAATTAACTTTAATAAGAGTGAGATTTTCTTCTCTCATATGTTTCTCAATTTGAAGTGCATATGACCATCTTGTTGATACTCTATCATTTAATACTGATGGAATTTAAGTAGAAAATTCAACTGGAACTTGTTTGAAGTTGATCATCATACCTATAATTGCTTTTTCGATTTTATCCTTGTGATCAGTAGTTAGATCAGAATATGCTTGTATATTAGGATGTCCTAACCATCCAGTTGTCTTGATTGCCTCTACAATCTCATCAATAGTCTGGGATGTCTTGTTCTACACAACCTTTAATTGATCTGTATTGTCGTCAGAATCATCCTTTTCATCTTTGTTCCTTACATATTTCCTCTTTTGTCTCGGTGCAGTAGTGCCCTTCTATTTTCTGGTTTGGTATGTAAACTTCACTGAGGGTCTTTTAATTTTTACTACACCTTTCTTCAAAGGTGGTGAATCCTTAATCACCAACTATGATTTGGTCTTAGGTGGAGACTCAGTCTTTATGCTTTTGCCCCTTTTGGCCTTAGATGCCTCAGTTGGTGCTTCATCTGAATTGGTGGCATTAGCATCATGTTCAGTTTCTTCTCTTTGACCAAATAAGGTCTACTCCTCGACTTCATCTTCAAACTTGTCTAATTCTCCATCTGTGATTGCAAGTTTCCTCTTCAAAGTTTTGACAATTTTGGTCTTTTTCCTGTCCGTCTGTTAAACTTGTAAATTAATAGATATCTAGGTCTTAGCCTCATCATAGGTGCCAAATCTCATGGCATATTTATCAACAGGATCATTCAACAGTTTCTCAATAGATTTTGAAGCGACATCAATATCAAATTCATAGTCCATCGGAGGTAGCCAAGCTATCCTCGGTTCTACTGCTTTGATTTAAGTTATGTTTGTCTATACTACAAAGTAGATTTCATCTTTGTATTTCTTGACTAATTGAATAGGAATTCAAGTTCTCTTTTCCATCCTAGCTTTGAACTTAGCAAAATACTCATTCTGTTACAAATAAGGTGTCTCAACCTTGGATAATTCCTATTCTTATTATTTGTTTTGTAAAATGTATTTTCTTGAAAATAATGTAATTAAGTGTGAGTGTACATGTCTAGTTGGCATGTTGATGTTTCACTCCACTTGATGTGTCGGCATCTTGAATTGTGTGTAAGGACATCATGGCTGAAACGGTTATGACGGATTCCTATGACACATAAGAGCTATTTCTAGGAGATTTCAATGATAGGTGAAGACATGCAAGACATGTGGAAACTGATAAAGTTGAGTACTTTACACTCTTCCACAATCGTGGGGTTCCTATTTTCTCAGAGAATGGTAAAACCCTAATACGGCTATCCTTGGAAGTTGCCCTAAAAAGGAAAGCACATGATATAAGTGTTTTTTAGGGTTACAGGAAAGGATACGAAAAGACTGTATTGTTGGTATGATCTGGTGCTACTGGATTTGTCTTAGAGTGTCGATTGTCTCCTGAAAAAACTTGCATTGCAAGTGTGTTGTAACCGTTGTGTTGAAGATAATACATTGTGCAGGTTTTGGAGGGCTGGGGTTTTTTACCGAAAGGTTTTCCCCAGGGTAAATCATTGTGTTATTCTCTATTTTTTGTATGTATGGTATGTGGCTGCAATATCATTGTTAAAGTAGTTAACGAATCTTAAATTGTAAGGATTTAAAAGAATTTGCACAATACTTTCCTATAGAGATTAGTGTAGGAAGATGTTTCCACACCTGATTTTCCTTACAAGTGGTATCAGAGCCTGATCAAATTTTGATCCTATTTGTTGCGTAGGGTTTTTTGAGCTAATCTCAAGTTGAGTGGGAGTTTTTTGTGCAAAGCATTCTGAATCTTATTTGCAGATTGAGATGGCAGGTTCCTCATACAGTAGAATGGAGGTGGAGAAATTTAATGGCA
>MU225155.1:1760757-1777649 GCA_018584345.1 Thuja plicata
AACAAGTGGGAGAATGTTAGGAATAAGGTGTCTCAACCTTGGATAATTCCTATTCTTATTATTTGTTTTGTAAAATGTATTTTCTTGCAAATAATGTAATTAAGTGTGAGTGTACATGTCTATTTGGAATGTTGATGTGTCACTCCACTTGATGTGTCGGCATCTTGAATTGTGTGTAAGGAGATCATGGCTGAAATGGTTATGATGGATTCCTATGACACGTAAGAGATATTTCTAGGAGATTTCAATGACAGGTGAAGACATGAAAGACATGTGGAAACTGATAAAGTTGAGTACTTTACACTCTTCCACAATCGTGGGGTTCCTATTTTCTCAAAGAATGGTAAAACCCTAATACGGCTATCCTTGGAAGTTGCCCTAAAAAGGAAAGCACATGATATAAGTGTTTTTTAGGGTTACAGGAAAGGATATGAAAAGTCTGTATTGTTGGTATGATCTGGTGCTACTGGATTTGTCTTAGAGTGTTGATTGTCTCCTGAAAGAACTTGCATTGCAAGTGTGTTGTAACCGTTGTGTTGAAGATAATACATTGTGCAGGTTTTGGAGTGCTGGGGTTTTTTACCGAAAGGTTTTCCCCAGGGTAAATCATTGTGTCATTCTCTATTTTTTGTATGCATTGTCTATGGCTACAATATCATTATTAAAGTAGTTAACGAATCTAAAATTGTAAGGATTTAAAAGAATTTTCACAATACTTTCCTATAGAGATTAGTGTAGGAAGCTGTTTCCGCACCTGAGTTTCCTTACACATTCATAATAGGTTCAAAGTTCTTCCCTAGAATTGTAATCATCTCATTGATTTGTACCGTAATGGGTTTGTCTGACTTCCACTTTACTTTACCGATTGAGGGAAATAAGTTCTGCAAGTAGAAGAATATGCAAAGTAGTAGTGAACCAAACTTACATGTTTTTGATCTTGTTGATCTAACGGTTCTCATATTTTCTTCTAGTTTTCTCTGCAAAATATTGAAGAGATCAAGTTGTAGTCCTTTCTTGAAAATTTTGTAGGCTATGTCAATAGCTCCACATGGTACATTTTTTGGCCTACTGGACTAGAATATCTTATATCCAATGGCATAGGCACCGAACCTAATTTTGGGATCACTGATGGAGTTTATTTTCAAACCTCTTCCATCCCACTCGACTAATGTTAACTTCTCGCTCTTGGTTCTCAGTAGATGCCTAAGTGCTTTGTATTTATCACATATTGGATACCTTTTCATGGTATGAATAACATTTTTGGTTATCTTTTTGGGCTCATCCAGCCAGATCTTTCCATCATGTACTATTCTTAGAATAATGTGGATCCATTCATGCAAAAAACCCTTGGAAAATTTAGGGCATTGGTTAACCCTTTAACCTCTAGATGTTTGTGCTCTTCCTTCAACTTCACATCTGTGCATAATGATTGGTATGTATCCATAAGCTCAAAATCTCTGATTTCACCTATTTTAAAATGAATATAGGCACATACGTCTTGGATTAGCAAAACCCTGGGCGGGATAGATGAAAATGTGCCTTTATCATCTGGTTGGGCTACAACTTGTGGATGGATCTTGTAGTTTTGTTTTGTGAAGGTGGAGTTCTTCACTAAAACAATCTTTTTATCCTTATCTAGTTTTTCTTTCATGGTTTGAGATGTAGATTCTATGAATTCTAATTTAGGGCTTCGTAAAATGTACTCGAATAACATGGTAAGTGCAAAATGTGCAATGACTAACCTCTGTAAGCTCAGAATGTGCTTAAATCTCTGTAGGATGCTTGAAAATGCTCTGTTGTAACCTTTCTCTCTTTTCTCTATTCTGATCTGTGATTGCATTGTGAACAAATGAGATCCCATCGATCAAATTTATAGAAAATGACTTAGGGTGGTGCAATAAATTCTCTTCACCAGCCACTCGGTGAAAAAACATTATGCTCGGTTAACACTGGCGATACTTCATCTTGGTAAGTATACCATATACTCGGTTGACATGGAAACTCAGTTGTCTCTTCACATTTTCACTGACTGGCATTTTTAACTCGATACATATTAACTGACTCAAATAGATAAAATTAATCAAACATGTAAAGCTACAGTGCATATTCATTCATGCTAATTTGGCATATGTACAATAAATATAGGGACTAATGTAATATATATCATTTCAAAACATAGTTCCATACCTACTTGTATTGCTCAAGTGGAGACGGTGGAGCCACCTAATCCATCAGATGAGGTGTCACCGACTGTTGTTCTTGGTCCTACATTATCATTTGATGTTCTTTTCCACATTTTATTTTTGATCCTCGCAATTTCTGCAATTGTATTGCCATTCCCATAAGTATTTATCCAATCTGCACAATCTCTACTTAAGTGACCGACTTTGTGATAGTGTGAACATGTCATTCCAGAGTTTGACCAATTCCTAGATCTAATTGTCCATTATCTCATATAGTTTTCTACAATATTCCCATATTTACCAAATGTTGCACAACTGCTCCAAGTGTTATAATCCCATTCATAAGCATTGCCTTGTCTTCTCGGTTGATTTACCATTTTTTGTCCTTTAGGCTTCCAAATTTGTTTTGTGTTTTTCATGCATGCTTGTGTTATATGACCATTCATTTTTTGATTCTTGCAATATTTATTCATGTATGGTTTCTTAGATGGTTTGTTCAACTTGGATCTACACTCATGTGCTTGATGTCCATGCTTATTACAGTTATAGAAAACACCATTAAATTTAGGAGGATTTCTAGGAATATCTTTTGTTGCTCCTGCAGACATTTGATGTGTGGCCTAGTTTTCCATAGTAATGGTAAGAGGGATTCTTAGGCTTAGGATTTGAGTATACATTCCTTTGTTCATCTTTATTTTATGATTCTCCTTGCTCGGTATACCCTAATCCGGTATTGTTGTTCAGTCTTCTTTGATGATTTAAAAATTCATCCATTCTCTTAGTGCTTTATTTAGATCTCTTTATCACTTCATTATGTTGCTATAAAATCTTTAATTCACTTCTCATTTTTTCATTTTCTTCTCTCAATACACCAATATCATTTTTTTTTCAAGTTCAGTATTCACTCAATTTGCCTCATGACTCATAGCAACCACTTGATTGGTGATCTCAAAGTAATGTTCAGTAAGTCTCAGTATCTCAGATTCCTTTTCTTGTAACTTTTTAAAGTCATATTTATTTTGTCATCAGTGGCCATGTTTCTATCTTGTTTGGATTTATTTGCATCATTCAAGACTTCAACCATTCTAACCATTTGTGTAGCTTGACCGATCTGTAGTTATTTCACTTGTTCAGTAAGTTGTTGATTGCTTTTAGTATACTTTGATATGATTCCTTCAGATGCATCAGATATGATACCAGATTTAGATCCAGATGTATCAAATGGGTCATGAATCTCTTCTTCATGATAATCAATCTCACGACAGAGAAGTGCCATTTCCTTTCTCTTAATCAACATCTCCCTGAGTTTCTCTTTGGCTTCCTTGTATTGTTCAACATAGATCTACAACTGTAACTTCTGATTTTCAATAGTTTTTTCAAGTGTATACCTTTCCATTGAGAGATCTTTTCTCTTTAGTGATTAAACCAATTTTTGGCATATTGGAGAGGTGTGTACTAAGAGGGGGGGTGAATCACTACCCTTAAAAACTTTTGATCATTTCTTTGTAACCTACCATTCTTCAATACCCAACTGAGTAGATTGCATAAACCAAACATATAGTATCACTGCTGAAATGTAAATGCATGTAAAATAAACAATAAACATATATGAAATTAAGTACTCATGACACTAGTATTTTGGTATCGCAAAAAACCCTTGTTAGAAGGTAAAAACTACGATGGGGATGAGACCCACAAAAAATCACTACTATAGAAATAAAGTAACCTGTTAAAGCTTACAAAGAGTGATCATTTCTGATGATCTTTCCCTATTAGGAGTAACAATGAGATTGATTAGATCTACCTCATGTGAGGATTTAGCAACACAATCTATGTGTGCACTCAGTTAAGAGATTTATAAAAAGATGATTAAGTCTACTCTGTTAATAGATTTTGGGGTCTATTACAATTGTTAGAGAGTAACAGAAGTTTGATCTAAAACATATACAATCTTAATATTGTTGATACAGATCCATAAAGTGCATACAAAACATATCACTTCATTGTAAATGATAATACCTCCTGCTTTTTTTTGCTTAGTAGCCTTGCCTTAGTTCTGAAAACTGATTTCTGCAATGTAGTTTCTCTCCTTAAAACCCTTGTTTGGTCTCTGATGTTTGTAATATGGCAGCTACTTGATCATTGCTTGATCAACACATACATTACAAAATGACATCTATACATTTATATATATCAAACCTCTATGACCTAATTAGGGCTTTACAATTATTTCCCTACCCTAAGATCAACGGTGTCCATAATTTATCCTGGTCATCTAACATAGGAGACATAAACAATTAATGATGTATATATGTAATTAATGTTCTCCTCGATCGTGTAAACCGTTATCTAGGTCGGCAAAAATTTGATACATAGAATGATTTGCCATAACAAACTTTTAGTTTTCCTCTGGTCCACTCAGTTAATGTTGTCTCTCGATGCTCGGTGTAGTCTGTGTATCTCGGTTATACTGGTGTTCGGTTATAGTTTGTTTTTTTGGTAATCACTGCACTCGGTTAACTTTGTGCGTGATCAGTGATCTCGGTTGACTCTATACTTAGGTGATTGACCTGACTGTCCTATTTGTGACTCTATTACTGATTGTCTATTCTGAGTGTATGAATACTAATGACAACTTCAATGCATAATTGGAGTAACACATTCATCAAAAATTTATAATTATTTTTTCAATAAAATTATCACATCAATTTGAATTACATAACATTCATTAAAATGTAAGTCAATGGTTAAATATTTTTTCCAATTAATTTCTTAAAATGAGAATATGGCTATTCTTTGGTCTAATCCATTATTTCTTAATAAGACTCCCACTTCAATTCTAATTGAAAAATGTTCGTTATAATTTGAATCAATGGTGAGAACTCTTTTTATTATTAGAACATGTCTATTCATTAGTTAAATCTATTATTTCTTAATAAAATGGCCACATCAACTCTAATTAAACATCTATTTTTGTTCAACTCAATAGTTAAAAGGTGTTTTAACAATTATAATTTCTTGAAAAGACAATATGCCTATTATTGTTTTTTAAGAGGAATAGTTTACTTCTAATTTTCATATGTTAGGTCAAAATTCCCTATTCTTCAGGTTTGGAATAAATTTTCTTGGCCCAAATGAAATTTTTTCATGTGGTTGGTAGCTCACAATTGATGTCTTACTTGGGATAATTTATGCAAGCAGGGCTTTTATCACCCCTCCAGAAGTTCCTTATGGTGTAATAGCGAGGAGTATGTTTCTCATATTTTCTTCCAATGCTCCTTTACTAAGGAAATATGGCACTTTTAGCGGGTTATTTGGGGTCAGGCATGTTGGCATGTCTCCTCTTTGTCTGAGTTTTGTGCCTGTTGGGTTAAAGACCCTGTTAAAACTTTTTTCCTTTAGGTTGCATGGGATCTCGGTCCTTCTTTTATCATTTGGCATATCTAGTTGGAGAGGAATTAGAGAACTTTTAGGGATGTGAGGATGGTTTCTTTACACTTGTGGTGGAAAAAAATTCATTCTCTTATTGCGACTATTTTGGCTAAGTGTGACTTGACTAGAGGCGTGGATCCTAGAGATGTTGCTATTTTTTATTGTCTTTATTTTCCTCTTCAAGGGGTGCTTCGGTGTATGTTGGACATGGCGGCAGTAGTAGAGGCATACATCCTTCGTAGAGGATCCATCGGGAGGATGGTTGGACACCCCTTCCTCATGAAAAAATTAACATTGATGGCTCATCTAGGGGGAATCCTAGTCATGCTAGTATTGGTGGAGTTAGTTGGGATAGTTCTAGTGATGTTCAGTTTACTTTTTTTGTTTATAAGGGATTTCATTCAAATAATATTTTGAAGGCTTTGGCCATTTTGTATGTTTTTAGCGTTGTTGTTCCCTTGGATGGCGTAGGATTATTTGTGAGTCTGACTCCCATGTGGTGGTGACTTTGTTAACTAGGCAAGAGCTTGGGGAGGAAAGACGGTAATTAGCTTTGATTATCAGACAAATTCTCTAGTTGTACAGCTCCTTGGAATCTGTTACTTTTACACACATTCATAGGGAGTGGAATGGTGTTGTCAATTGTTTGGCTAAAAAGGCTTCATATCACGTGCAAGATTGGAATACAGTGGATAAGGGGCAATTACCTCCAGATATGTCTCAAATGTTAGACTAGTTGGTTGATACTAACATGAGTCGTTAGTGATCTCTCTGATGGGCACTCTGTTTTTTTGTGTTTCTTTTGTGTTTGAATAAATTTTTACCCCTTTTTTATTTTTAAAAAAAATGTCATATTCTTCCCTAGGTTTTATTTCATAAGTTTTGGAATATACTCTTTATTAGAGGGATCATTTTAAGTAGTCGAGTTGAGAATATAAATTTATCTTTTTATTCCTTGTCAATCAATTTTTTCTTGGAAATTTATTTATACAAAATTTTCTCGTAATTAGTGTGTGGTAGAGTTATGTTACACATTATGATTTTTAATCATTTTTAAAACTTGAGTTGTATCATTTATCTATTGTTATCTTAACATGTTGGATTATAGAATTTTGTTAATTGTTCCATAAATTTTGATATCCAATACAATTATATTTATATATTTTAATATCTAATTTAATTCATTTTTAAACTATTCAAATAATTAAAAATTTATTCTTAAGTTATGAGTTCCCCACAATGTGTGTGACAAACTTACTTTCATGTCAATAACCTCCAAAATTCATGTTGCATCTTACATCTATTAATTTCTAGTAATATGTCAAAATCTAGTTTCTTCTTAACAACTTGTTCCAAATGTGACACTACGATGTTGGAGATGGAACAAACTAAAGCTAAGGTTGCAAAAATTGAAAAAAAAATTAAGAGTGTTTCAAGGTTCGCCCTAAGATTCATGCAGAGCTCATCTTTGTGCCTCCTACACAAGATGATCTTGGGCACTAATGAGAGTGATGAAGGCAATTGCAAGGAAATGTTCAAGTTCGTTACTAAGGATTGGTCAAATGTCGTACACCAAGCTAGTTGCAGATTCAAGGAAGCTCACTAGGGATGATGTCCCTTGTGTTTTCTATGTTTTTGTTGATGATTGCCATAGTTGGCCTTATGATAAGACTAAAATTGTGGTTATTGTTTATGTTTTTGATACTTGTATCTTAGACGTTAATATTGTTGATAGCCATATGTGGCACGTTCTTAAGACTTTAAGTAGGTTAGATGCTTCGTTGGACATGATTTTCAAAGGTACTAGTTTCATTTTTATTATGTTGTTGGTAGCGAAGTTTTTATATTTTTGTATATTCGTAGTTTGTTTTTAATGTGTTGTTGCTATCTATCATGTTTTCTTAACGCCCTCTGGATCGTTGCAGAAATGGACAGCACCCTAGTTTTGTTGCTTTTAATATCAAAAAAACCATTTATAACATAGGATTGTCATTTTTTAATTTATGTCATTGTTAAGGTGGTTATTATTATTTAAGTACTAATTGTGTAGAATAGTTTCATTCTCCTCTTGATTTCTCGGTCAACTAATCTACATTTAGATGTCTATTCCTTAAATATGTTTTTCTTTTATTTAATTTGTACAATATTACATCATTTCCTTCTTCATTGTTAACTTCTAAAATTTGAATAATATCTCATATCTATTATCTTCTACAAACACATCAAATTTTAATTTTATATCAATAATTCATATATATTTTAATATCGACCAAAATTATATTCGTAAATTATAAACAATATTCATTTTTCACTATCTTCAAACTCACATTCTATATATAATTTGTAAATTTTCTTATAAACAAATCTCCCAAAAGAAGGCCCTCCATTAATGGCATTTCCTATATAACATGGGATTGTCAAAACTTTAATTCTCACTGATATGGTTGTGATAGAAGTTTTAATCATTAAATCTATGTTCACTGTTATAAATTACTTGTCTTCCTTAACTTTAATTAGCAATGTTCTCTCAAATCTTCCATGTTCTCTCAAATCTCTTATGAGTGATTCACAGAATTATTAAACGTTCCTTAACCTATTTTTCTAGCACATTTTAAATTCAGCATTTTTTATTGATCTATTTTTAGATTTTTCTAATTGTTTCGTGTTTGCCAATTCATTATAAATTTGGTGACTGAATCTTCACTTGCTCCCATTTTTTCTTTTTCTTTTTTGGTTGGTAGTTTGATAAACCACTTAATTGCATATAATTCAATTCATTTTTACAATCCATTATTAAATAACTTCCCTGAACTATTCTAGTTTGGCTAATCAGCCATCGTTTTCTGCTCCCTCATAATTATCATTTTTTGTGGACAGAAGAATTCTTGAAATTCATATGGTGTCTTTGTAGAGGTTTTTATCTAATAATCAATTTTTGTTTTCTGTTGTGGTAATTCCACATGCTTATGTGAATCTGAAGTTCTATGTGAAGTTCTAGTAGATTTTTAAAATTGTGTTTTTTTTCTATTTTGCATTTTAAAAGGTGGGAATGATTTGCAGTTTTTTTTAATGGTGAATTGTTTAAATTATTAGATTTATATCAAAATATCATAATTCAATTAGTTAAATACAATTGGGGAAGATGATTGTACGTTCTATGAGTATACCATTCAAAAAGGTTTAAAAATTTAAGTTGCTATAGTCTAGGTGGGCTAGGTGAGCCAAGTTTGATACCTATGTGAATTTAACAAATGGGATCTTCTATCCATAGTTGTTTAACTGAATCGCTACTTTTCGTTTAGATATATGTTTCCTTATCATATTATAACCTATATACTCTTTGATTCACTTGTCACCTCTATTATACATAAATAAATAATAACTAATATTATATTCAATCCTAAAGAAAATTTATGTTTGGAAGATTTATGTTCATCTTTTTAACATACAAAATTCTTAACGCCCAACTGTAGGCACTCGGATCATGAAAGTGAAGTGAGGTTGTAAAGAAATTAGGGAATGAGACTAGTAAGTGTCAAGGATTTCACATAATTTTACATGATCAAATTAATCCTTTCATTCCCACCTCACTCATCTAGTGTCAAGGATTTCATAGGTCTCCGTGATCAAACTAATCCATTCACTCGGTTGATGTGTAGTTATCCATTATTTTTGGGGCATAGATAGATGATGGGTATCTATTATAAGATAGAAGTATATTAATATAGAGAATTGATCAACAAATTTGTCATCTACTTCTTGTCTTTCCACCTAACATTTCTAATTTTCTAGAAGCGAGAAGAGAACAACACTATTAAATGTTGAAGAATAAGGAATTCAATTACAAGGAATGAATTATCAATAGAAAACTATAGGTCTCATAGGATTAATGGAGTTGTGCCTTATATCCAAATGATTATTTTAACTAAGATCTAGTAGAAATAGACCACCTACTCCTTGTCTAAACTCCAAAGCTAACACAAGTGGATAGAATGTATTATGGCACGAATTACAATCAGGAAATTATAGAATAACAATCATGATCTTGATTAGTTAGTTAGAACATTATTGTTCCATATTCTTTAGCTAATAATTCACTCTTATCGTCTTTTACTCACACCTTCCTGAGACTCTAGTTTTGGAACCATCGCCAACATTCTAGCTATACATTCTTTACTATGGTTAAGCATCCATCTGATCAAACGTATAAGATATTGATGAAATATCATTTGTAGAGTTTAGTGTGAAAAAATTTATTTATCAATTTAACAATTGACTTGATATTGTTATTCAAATTGAAAAGTAATACAGTTCATATTTATTTTCTTTAAATTAATGTCAAGTTAAATAGGATATATTCATCCAAACGAAAATTGGAAACTTAAATTTGTCATATCTTATTTAATAACCAAGCTATTATTAGAATATAACTTAATAACGAAGAAAATATAGGCTCTAATACCAACATTAGATAATTTGCATATAAAAGTGAGAAAATAATATTTTCAATGCATAGTTTAATTGTTCTTATTAGATCAATCGGGAAAGCGCCCCAACCCAACAAAAAGTAATATCAAGTCATAAGACAACTCCAAAGGAATTTACGAGCTGTGAATTCAACCAACAACAAAAACAATGACGGCCTTAAATTATTATTCTCACTTAATTGAAGTCATAGTTAAATTGTTATTCTCTCTTAATTGAAGTCATAAGTTAGTAAAGATAACATAAAAGAGAATTTTTTATCTTAACTTAATTAAACGTCACAAAGGGCTTCAAATATATTGTACAATTATTATCCTTTCAAAATATTTAAATAGGGTGGATGTATATCATGTCTTATTTTTTCAAAAGTTTCGTTTAGAATGAAAAGGATAAATAAATATAAACAAGGGTCAACTTGTTCGAACTACGACAAGAACTAAATTTGTTAACTATGAAAATATACTGATTGAAATAGATAAGGTTAAGTAGGTCATAATACTTCTTAAACATTTAATATGAACTTGCAATTATTCAACGACTTGTCTACAAATAATTTATCTAAGTGCATGATCTTTTATATCTAAGTGCAGCTTAAAGTAATAGAATTATTTCTTAACATTGTTATCTTTGAAGTATTCTTCTTGTTATTTCAATGAATTATTTTTAATGATTTAATTGCATGTTTCTTTAACAGAGTATGAGCAAAGTTTATTTAACAATATGTTAGATTAGTATTATTATCTCTTAATTATATTGAAAATATTTGCAAGATAAGAAAAAACAACACTTAGCACTATCCAATATCAATGTGAATGTAGTTTAGATTTATGAGTAATTTCATCATGCTTAAAGTACTACACTTATAAGCTAACAAAATTATAACAATGGCATATATGGTGTTCCCTATGAATCATTAGGGAATAATAAGGGACACATTTTAAATTTAAATCCAAGAAACAAATATTCTTCCTTGAGTAATAAACTAATGAAAGATAGTGTTTTGAGAACCTTCCTATTTTGTGTGCAAGGTGCTTTTTCATTGGCTAGTTACCTTCTGAATGTCTTCATCCTTGTCAAAAGAGTGTCAAGTCTTATACTTGTTGATGTGATGCCTTCTTTGACCATTTAAATTTGGATACCCCTACATCTTCTCCTGCATTAGTAGTTGATGACTTTTCTTCCCTCATGGTGGATCTAGTTGGTACTCCTTTTGTGTCTTCACCCACAAGTTGATATAGTTATTGATAAAAAAATTAAATTAAATGACCTTGTTGGAGGACTTTGAAAGGTATTGTTAAGTTTCATAGTTGATGGATCTCTCTACTCCATTCAATATTCCTTCAACCTTATCACATGTGATTTCCTTGGAGGTGGTGGTGTGGGAGGATGACATCCCTTGTTTCCATTTGATTGATCCAGATGAAGACGTTTCTTAAATGATCATCCAAATAAAGAAGAGAGGTCTTCCTAAATTGTGCTATACCTACCATCCCATGGTTGAGGAGGTGAATATTCATAGGAAAAGGTCAGGCATTATTTAGTATCTTATTTTTGTTTCAAATTTTTTATGGATTATAGACTTTAGGTCCCTTGGTTTTGGTTGGTTGCGGCTTGGTTATTTTTTTTATTGGAAATGATTATTATTCCTATTCAAAGCTTTATTTTCCTCAATTGAAAATAAACTAATGAAAGACAATTAAATAAACCAAATATCGTTGGTAAAAAATGAATTATTTTCATGCATTTTTCAAGGAAATAGAGTTACCATCATATAGTTTCAAAAGAAAGTAGAATAATCTTAAATTTCTAGAACAATCATAAATATCATCATATAGTTCAAAGGGAATCGAGATCTTATCATATTATAGTCTTAAATAAAATAGAACTATCATTATATAGTACAAATAATGTTTTATTTATTAAAATCAGACAATTTCCTAAATTAGTAAAGTATTGGTTAAGATAACTAAATAATTTTGAATCATGTGCTCCCCTTAGTGGGAGGTAGTAAAATAAAATTTCTATGGAAGAAAGGGGCCTTAGAAAGGGCTACAAATTCATGATTTACACAAAATATAGTTTATAAAATAGAACTACATATATATTACACCTTGATCCCATTTTGAAATAGATATGTAGGTGGTATAGTGAAAAAAGGTGTTTCCTAGTTCATAGGTTTTTCTAGGAACAAGGTTGAGGAGTTTCAAAGGTTGGACTTACCAACATATACAAACAATTTTATATAACTAATACAAACACTTAAATATGCCACACCTATCTCTTCCCAAATTAAATAAAGAAAATTTTAGAATTAACACCTTAAGTAAATTTATTAGTCAGCCCTAGCAATATACTTTCTTTAAACCTATGATACATTGCTAGCATATTAAAGTTAATTCTTCTACAATACCTAGGAAGGCATAAAATTTCCTCAAACTCTAATTCCTAAGATACCGGAATTTATGCAAATCTAACACCTAAAATTATTAGATTTTAAAATTCTCCCAACTCTAATATTGAGTAATTGACAGTATCCAAACTTTGATATTAAGGTAACATAGTTCTACCAAATCCAAGATCTATATAAAATTATTAAATTTCTCCAAGCTCTAATACCCTTGAATATTGCAATTACCCAAAATTCAATACCCAAGACACAAAGTTATCAAAACTATAATACTTGATAAAACATCAAAGTTTAACCACCCATGAAACTTTGTAAAGGAACTAAGTCAACAATATTCAATATCAAGTGCTAAGAATCAAAGATAATTCTATTCATTTGACCCTAAAAAATATAACAAAGGTCCTCTACTCATTTTAATTTTAAATTATTACATATTGAATATGATGCCCTCACTAATCACTCAATTGTATCAATTAAAAAATCTAAAAGGATGGAAAATTTACAAAAATAAAGATGAGATTAACTATATCTTGTCACATCCTAAAACATTATCACCAATTAATTGGATGTCTTTTAGGACCCACTATACCCCATTTTAGTGATTCATATATCCAAAGGTATTTATGCTTTATTTCCCGCATCTTTCACTTTCTTTCCCCAAGACTTTGCACACTACCTGAGTCCTAGAATCACTTGGGAATTAACCCCTCCTAAACTAGGCTGACCTAAGTTGGCCTTGTCCTGGAAAAGGCCGACCCAAGTTGGTCTTTTCCTTGGGGGTTTTCCTTTAGTGGGATTTGGGCCCTATGCGGGGGTGTTTCATTCCCTCAATCTCTGTTTGGTCAGACCGGCAATTTTGAATCTTGAAATGAGTATAAAAGGGGATCTCTCCTCTCATTTTGGAATCCACTATTATCATACAATCAATTCACTATTCAAGCTATCCATATAAAAAATATTTTTATTAATAACTGAGAGGGGGGGTGAATCAGTGGCCTCAAAAATATTCCAATAATCAACCCTTAATACTTTTTCTCCACACTGTTCTGCTCTATGATGTTGTATCACTGTTCGTCGATGTCTGCAGAATTTAGCTCTTTCCTCAACTTGATTGATCAGGTCTGAATGAAGACTTTCTTCTCCTTCAAAATCTCTTCAACATCTATTTTCTTGTCACTCCCCTAATTCACATTGAATTATTTTGTCTCTTATATAGACATAATTTCACCGTTTCTTGGCTTTCTTGATCTTGGCGTGATCCACAATTCTCTCCAATTAGATTTAAAGAAAAACTCCTATTTAATCTTGTAGAGATCTTCTTGCCAACTAGACAAAGCAGCTTTAAATCCTTTACTTATCTTCGGCTTTATCTTGTCGATTAAAACAATGATAAGTACCAGTTAAGTCTATATTTAGCTCTTGACAGCTAAGCCTTTTGTCATTTTTTGAAATCTTTGTTCTGTCGCTCAATACTTCAGTTATTCATCGGTGACAACTAACTGTTCTGTCGGTGAGACTTCAGTTGTCTTCGAGATCTCCATCCGTCGGGCAACACTGTAATTTTGTATATCGGGTTACACTATGCTTTGCTCGTTAGATAACACTGTGACTTTTCTCATCAGTAATGTTATGCTTTTGTTCATCGGGTAACACTGTGACTTTTCTCTCATTGGTTTACTATGTCCGTCATTGTGCACTCTGTCAGTGTATATAGTCACTTTGTGAATACTTAACTTTTATGCATTACTGATAGCATAGCCTTTGATTCATTGGTTCTTTTAAGTCTTTAGCAGTATGTACATGACCATAGAGATTATATCAAGTTGACATCAATGAAAATACAATACATTAACTGATTTAATATCTTGCATTAACTTTCTGTGTCTTGGTGTTCATCAACTTAACATCTTCAAACATTCAATCAATTCTAGTTCATCAATCTCTCCCTTTGGCATTGATGGAAACACACTATATTATCACTAATACAATATGAAATATAATAGTTGAAGTTCATCAAACTACCAATTTTATGTACTATAACTGATACAAATATCTGGTCCTTGGTGAGCTCACATAGCTTAGATTTGATTCTTGCAGCTCTCTCTTTGTCTTCAAACCCTTCACTGGATAGATGTAGAATCTTTCTTCTTCTAATGTGATGTGTAATCTTCTTGTGTCAAACTCTCTCCCTTTGATTGTTCTTTTCTTTTCTTTTCTCTTTTTTCAGTAATCTCTCCCTTTGTATGTACTCTCCCTTTCTGGTTACATCTCCCCCTTTGGAAAATGTGATAATGGATATAATCTCTCCCTTTGACATCAATGCCAAACAAATATTTGACAGTAATGCCAAACAATCCTTTCTATCCATAATATACTCCTTGAATTTCCCAATCCATCAGCAATATAACAACTCTGGTGCTTGGAGTAGATAAGTACCTTGATGTGTACAGATGTATCTTTGAAGTCCATCTCTTTGTTTGCATCAACATGAATGATATTCTGATAAAATGTAGGCTGATGCAGCCTTCTATTCATCTTACTAACCAGTAGACAATGGTCTAACCCCTAGTCTTTTTCTCAATTACTCAAATGCATCCTTGGGCAGTGGCTTGGTGAAGATATCATTTAATTGTTCCGTTGATTGCACATACTCAAGTATCACCTCCTTTGGTTGAACTTGTTGTCTCAAATAATGATACTTGATAGCAATATTCTTTGTTTTAGCATGCATGACTGGATTCTTGGAGATGTTTATGGCACTTGTATTATCACAATAGATAATTACTGGTTCAATAATTTTCATGTGCATACCTTCCAGTAACTGTTTGATCCATGCAATATTTGAGCAGTTTTCAGCAGCAGCAACATACTCTTCCTCTACATTAGACTGAGAGATGCATCCTTGCTTTTTGCTGATCCATGTGACAAGTTTTTCTCACATAAAGAATGCTCCTCCAGTTGTTCTCTTTCGGTCATTAATGTTTTCAGCCCAATCAGCGTCGGTAAAGACCTTAAGTTCAAATTTTCCTTCTCTTCTATACCATAAGCCATAGTCCTTGATATTCTTTAGATATCTTAGGATTCTTTTCACAGCAGTCATATGTGATTCTCTGGGATTAGCAGAAAATCTTACAACTATTCCTACTGCATGTGCAATATCTGGTCTAGTATGTACAACATACATGAGTTTGCCAATCATTGATCTGTACAAAGTCTGATTTACCTCAAGTGACTTGTCCTCCTTTTTCAGCTTACATCCAGTTGCCATTGGTGTTCCAACTAGCTTGGAATCTTCCATTTTGAATATTTTCAGCACTTCCTTTGTGTATTTGGATTGTGTAATGAAAATGCCTTCATCTTGTTGCATGATCTGTAGACAAAGAAAGAACTTGATCTCTCCAAACATAGACATCTCAAACCCTTTTCTCATTTCATTTGCAAATGATTTGCATAGCATACCATTGCCTCCAAATATGATGTCATCAACAAATATTTCAGCAATCAAAATGTTAGCATCAGTATCTTCCTTCAAATAAAGAATATTGTTTTCACTAGTTCTTACAAATCCAATACTTATGAGATAGGAATGAATTCTTTCATACCAGGATCTTGGTGCTTGTTTTAATCCATACAAGGCTTTGTGTAGTCTACATACCATGTTTCTCTTGTCTGGATCAAAAAAACCCTTCTGGTTGCTCAATGTATACCTCTTCCTCAAGTATTCCATTTAGGAATGCAGACTTGACATCCATTTGGTATACCTTGAATCCTTTAAATGCAACATAAGCAAGTAATATTCTCACTCCTTCTAGCCTAGCAACAGGTACAAAGGTTTCTCCACAGTTAATCCCTTCTTCTTGTGCATACCCCTTACATACTAGTCTTTCTTTGTTTTTGGTGACTTCTCCATTCTCATTCAGCTTATTTCTGAATATCCATTTTGTACTAATGACATTCTTGTCATCTGGTCTTGGTACAAGTGTCCATGTCTTGTTTTTCTCAATCTTCTCAATTTCTTCATTCATAGCACTAATCCATTCTTCATTATCAATTGCAGCATTGATAAATTTTGGCTCAAAATCACAAATTATACATCTTGTGTTTAGAGACTTACTTCTAGTTCTCATACCATCCTTCTTTTCTCCAATGATCTGGTTCTATGGATGGTTCCTTCTGACATATCTGGAAAGTACAGGTGTAACCACCTAAATTTGGTCTGTCGCAACTATAGACCCTATTTTCCCTAAGTGTGATCATGCCCTCAATTTATGTCCAAACGACCCTGTTACTGCTTGGCATAATTCTTTTAATCAATTTAATATCCTAGGTGATTTTTATCACTGATTTATATTAACTATTATAGCCATACAATTCAAATCAATTTC
>MU225155.1:1778888-1810043 GCA_018584345.1 Thuja plicata
CTTTTCATTCTTCTCTGCAAATTCATCTATCTTTACATTTTCACTTTCAACAATTTTTTTAGAGGCTTTATTGAGACATTTATAAGCCTTGCTCTTGGTGGAATACCCTAGAAAGATACCTTCATCAATTTTGGAGTCAAGCTTTCCATTTCTATCATCTTTTAAGATATAACATTGACTACCAAAAATCTTGAACTTACATTGGGTGTGTAACCATACCATAGCTCATAGGGTGACTTCTTGGTGTCTTTCTTCAATTTTACTCTATTCAATGTGTAGACAGTAGTACTAACAGCTTCCCTTCAAAATATTTGGGTGATGCCTTTCTCTATCATCAGTGTCCTTGCACAATCAACAATGGATCCGTTCCTTCTTTCAGCAATTTCATTTTGTTGTGGTGTTCTTGGTGTAGGGACTTGTCTTTTGATACCATACTCATTGCAAAAGTTAGTGAATTCATCTGAAATAAATTCCCCTCCTCTATCTTATCTTAATCATTTCAATTCCTTAACACTTTGTTTTTCTACCATTTCTTTGTACCATTTAAACATCTTGAATGCTTCTGATTTATCTTTTAGAAACATAACTATCATCATTCTAGAGTAATCATCAACAAAGAGAATGAAATATCTATCACCATAGTAATTCTTTGTCCTCATGGGTCCACATAGATCAGTATGGACTAATTCTAGAATGGCATCAGATGTATTGGTTTTTCTTTTGAAACTAGACTTTGTCATCTTACCTTTTTGACAATTTTTGCACATGATATTGTCGAGCTTAATCATCGTTGGTAAGCCTCTTACATTTCTCTTTTTTCTTATCTTTATCATGTTTTCAAAGTTTACATGACACAATATTTTACACCACAACCATATGTCTTCATTTCTAGTCATTAAGAAAGTGGTGTCAGTATCATTCAGATAGAATAAGTTATCTTTTGTCTGCTCACCGGTACCAATCAGCCTTCCTGATTCATTGAAGATCTTTGCCTTCTTATTTTCAAATGCTACTCTGTGACCTAAATTATTTAGCTGAGAAACACTCAATAGATTATAATTCAATATTTTCACCCAATAAGCATTTTCATATTTTATCAGGTTATTCAACATTATAGTTCCTTTACCTTCAACTGGATAAGGTGTATCATTACCCATTCTTATTGAACCACCATTATAGTATTCAAAAGTCTCAAAATTTTGTTTTTCACCGGTCATATGGTGAGTGCAGCCACTATCTATGATCCAGACATCATTTTTACTAACTTTAGATGTGAGTGAAATTTCTACATACCTTTCTACATCTTCATCTGAATCATCTTTTACTGCCACAAACACCATCTTGATGTCTTCATCAGATTCAGTGTCAGTATCTTCTTCTTTGCATGTATCTAGGTAACTAGCCTTCTTTCCTATGTCCTTGTAGTCATGGGTATCTCTTCCTTCTGATTTTTGGTTGCTTCTGTAATCTCGGTTATCACCTCTGTCAAACTTCTTTTCAAATGACCTGTCATTACTTCTGTCATCATTTCTTCTGTTAGGACATCTTGCAGCAAAGTGTCCAATCTCTTTACAATTAAAACATACAAGTGGTAATTTACCATTGTATTTACCTTTTCCTCTCTGCATTCTTCTAGTCATAAGTGCTTCAATTTCATCAAGATCTTCTTCTTCACTTTCACTTTCACTATTTTTTCTCATAGTGTGTTTATGACTCAATTTACTTATTCTCAAAGAATATTTGAATGCAAACTATATGTTTGGTAAGACACTATTATCAAAGTTATTCATCTCAAATGAAATCAGTCTTCCAATTAAACTATCTAGAGTAACATTGTTATTTTCTACTGCTCTCATTTCTTGTATGGTAGATACTCTAATAGAATAAGTAGGCAGTAAGGTTCTAATAATTCTACTTACCACTGTCTCTTCTTCTAGTACACCTCCAACTCCTCGGATAGCATTGACTACCTCTTTGATTCTTGTGTTGTACTATGTGATGTTTACACCTTCTTTCATTTTGAGATCATCAAACTTTCCTCTAAGTCTTTATGTCTTGGCTGTCAAAACATTTATGTCACCACCATGTACAAGCTTCAATTTATTCCACATCTACTTTGTAGTTGTGCATGTTTTGACATCTTCAAATTCAGCATCAGAGAGTGAGCAAGCAAGCTCTATTATCATGTAGTTGTGCTCATGCTTCTCTCTCATTTTTTTAATAGTAAGTGCACCTATAGGAAACAAATATTCAGTATCTAATTATTGAGTAACATCATTTCCAATACCTGATAAGTGGAGTCTTATCCTACTTTGCCATGAAGCAAAGTTGTCTTTGTTCAACTTGGGCACATCTCATCTGTTCATCTTGCAATCTTTAGCTTAGGTCTTGAAACCTTCCTTCTAAGAATACAAGCTCTGATACCAATTGTTAGTAATAAATGAGAGGGGCGGTGAATCAGTGGCCTCAAAAATATTCCAATAATCAGCCCTTAATACTTTTGCTCTAGACTACTCTTCTATGTGATGTTGTATCACTATTCGTCGATGTCTGTAGAATTTATCTCTTTCCTTAGCTTGATTGATCAGGTTTGAATGAAGACTTTCTTCTCCTTTAGAATCTCTTCAGCATCTATTTTATTTTCACTCCCCTAATTCACATTGAATTAGCTTGTCTCTTATATAGACATAATTTCACTGTTTCTTGGCTTTCTTGATCTTGGCGTGATCCATAATTCTCGCCAATTAGATTTAAAGAAAAACTCCTATTTAATCTTGTAGAGATCTTCTTGCCAACTAGACAAAGAAGCTTTAAATCCTTTACTTATCTATGGCTTTATCTTGTCGATTAAAACAATGATAAGTATCAATTAAGTCTATATTTAGCTCTTGACAGCTAAGCCTTTTGTCATTTTCTGAACTCTTTGTTCTTTTGGTCAATACTTTATTTAGTCGTCGATGACAACTGACTGTTTCGTTGGTGATACTTTAGTTGTCTTTGGGATCTCCATCCGTCGGGCAACACTGTAATTCTTTCCATCAAGTTACATTGTGCTTTGCTCGTCAGGTAACACTGTGACTTTGCTCATTGATAATGCTATGCTTTTCTTCATTGGGTAACACTGTGACTTTTCTCTCATTGGTTTACTCTATCCGTTGGTGTGCACTCCATCAGTGTATACAGTCACTTTGTGACTACTTAACTTTTATGCATTACTGATAGCATAGCCTTTGATTCATTGGTTCTTTGAAGTCTTTAGCAGTATGTACATGACCATACAGATTATATCAAGTTGACATCAATGACAATACAATACATTAACTGAATTAATGTGTTGCATTAGCTTTCTATGTCTTGGTGATCATCAACTTAACATCTTCAAACATTCATTTAGTTATAGTTCATCAAATATCTCTCGAGAGAAAGAATTCAAGTTGTGCAAGTAAGGTGGTTGATTCAAGATTTGAAGGCAAGTATCCATTGAAGATCTCCATCTCTCCAAGTTTTCTTCCATTTGTGCAAAGGAAATCTTCTCTCCTTGATGCAAGTTTCTCTTCCATGGTATCCTAGTGGAGGAATTCTCAAGAAAGGAAGAAGATACATTCCTCTTCTCCATTCATGTTTTCAAGCATACATCCCTTTAAGATCTAGGATTGGCAAGTGTAGATTCATTGCATTTGTGAAGGAATCCTTGATCTACATCCAAGACATACATTTCAAGAATCCTTGTGGAGTTGAATGATTTCTACATCCATCCATGAGGGTTTTTCATGCAAGGTAAATATGTCATTTATCTTGTTTATATTTACTTTCCTATCAATGTTAATTAATTTATAGGGGCTTGACCAAGGCAAGACCCTTTCCACAATAATTTTCCCCTTTTTCTTGTGTATGGGTGCAAATTTATAGGTTTTAGATCCAGGAAGTCAAATATTTGGAACCAGTGACAGATCTGCTACAAATTCTAGCAACTTTTCTGCCTTGAGGACAAGGCTCAATATATTAGACAAGGCTGACTTGGGTTCATACTATCCTTTGGATCTGCAAATTTCACAGTCATAAAATATAGGTCCCAGAGTTCTAAATCTAGAACGGTTTCCATTTTCGAAAATTTTCTGAAAGTCTTTTCTAGATTTTAAATTTGTTCCTCCTCTCTTAGATTTCAAGGTGAATTTATTCTTCTCCTTTTCATCTTGAATTTCCTTTTATACATCAGATCTTATATCATCTACAGTTGGTAATCATCTCATTTTGCATTCCTTTCATAATCTTTCATATCAATTTACATATCGTACACATCTTAACAATATGAAAAAATATACTTCACAGTGGAAAGGGGCTTTTTCTCAGCATTATTTGGTTCAGAAGAGGTCCTCCCAGAGGAGCTTCTCCCAGGTGGTTGTGCATGAAATCCCTATGTCTTCTCCTCTTTTTGGTTTGGAGTTGGTTATTGGTGGTGGTGAGGTATTTGTGTCACAGGGTGATTGTGTGGATGATTCTCTTCCTAGTGATTTCAGGTCGGTTGGAACTGTTGGGTCTCCTCCAGTTGGGTCGCCTAATTATGCTTATCCTAGTGTTAGGGTTCTTATTTTTGTGAGTGGTGGTGTCTCTTTGGATGGTGTTGGTCCTACTTCTCAAGCGGTTTCTCTTTCTGATGACAATGTTTTTGGTGTTGTTTCTATGACTTTTGTTGGCTGTGTCTCTCGAGAGGTTGTTGGCCCTATCTCTGGTTCTTCTCTAAGTGTTTTTGGCACCCCCCTTTGGGTTTTTGGCATATAGAGATGGATTTGTTGGCTTGGAAAGGTTAGTCTTCTAAGGTGGAAGAGGGTTGGATTACAATCAATAGAAAAAAATTAAATCACCTCAGCCCTCTTTTGATATGACCCTTCGGTCCCATAAGAGTAAGATAAAAGGTAAATCGTACTTTTTTTTTAGGTTGGTTGGTTTGGGATGGATTCCTTCTATGTCCTTCCTCTAGTCTTTGGCTACATGCTAGTTGTTCATGTGCAAATTCTTTCCTTATCATGCAATATTTGGTCTTGGTAGTGGGAGTCTTTTGGTTTTCTCCCACTTTCTCAGTTTTGTCATGTCTTGGTCTTGTCCTATTTCTTGTAGTGGGTGGTCTTTAATATCTTTTGTTTTGGGTATCAGGTCCCACCAAACCTATTATGTTCAAGGTTTTGGGTCCCTTCAAAACCCATTTTTCCCTTAATAAAAACAATAAAGGAAATCATCTTCAAACTAAATTTTCAAGTCTAGATCTAGCATTATCATCCCTTCATCTCATTTGTGTTTTTCTAATCTGATTTGGGTTTGAGAGTGAAGCCTTTGGAGGTATTCCTAATGTAACATAGGATAATCCATTTCATACTACCCTAACATCCAAGATTTTGGGTGAACCCACAAACAACCACTTGGGGGTTCATCCAATTTCTTATGTTACATTTTGGTGACCCCAACTTAGTGCATTTCCATTCTAATTTTGGTGTTAGATCTTCCTTATTTGCATGCATTTATCTCATATTAGATTTAGATTTACTTTATTACATTTTATGTATTCACATCTAGTTTAAATTTGATAGTTAATGTGCTTGTTTCTTTTTCATATTTAATTCAAATTGCATTACATTCCTCTTTCTCTTTATTCACTTGTATATGATCTTTCATTACTTTGAGTCCAACCTGTAGCATTCCAGTAAGAAGAAACCTTAGAATTATGGGTTACTTTGATCGTGAATCCTCCTTCCTTCCTAGGAATCTAGATGAGACCAACATGAATCTTCATGACATCAATCCTATCATGGAGAATAACTCTTCTCATTCTTCTAATGATGAAGATGAAGCATTAAGAGTTCCTCCTATTCAAGTCCAAAAACTTTTTGAAGACTTTGAAAAGTTTGAACAATGGCTAAGTCAAGACAACTGTAATCTAAGGCTCTTATTTTTGTAGAAGGCTTAAGGAAACATTGTCACAACAATGACCATGGTTTTGACCTCTTGCGTAGCATTTTATATCTCATTAATAATAATATCAAACTTTTTAAGGATTGTGATCAAGAGTTAGGTTATATACCACCTACTACAAGTGTTGAGACCTCTTTGCCTATTTCTACTTCCATTCATAGTGTGTCCACTTATGATCCACCTATCATTACTACTTCAATTCAAACTTCTAATCCTACACATGTGAATCTTCCTAATCCTATTGTTCCTTCTATCACTTAAAGTGTGTTGTGTTTTTCATTTCCATAATCCATGTCTACTTATCATAGTGTCCCTTTTTCATACTCAATCATTCCTTCAATTTCCAACAATGTTCCTAAAATTTCTCATGTTTCTCCTCCTACCATTCTTTCTACCAATTCTACCATTAATAGCTTGACTCAAACTGTGTCTTCTTTGCACCAACAAATAGCTTCAATGACTCAATACAAGTTCAATATTCCTAATTTTAACATTGATAGTCCCTTGTCTATGGATATTATCTGTGTTGTTGCCCCATAATATATGGATATTCCTCATCTTGAGACTTATAATGGTAAGGGTGATCTCGTGACTCATGTTAAAACTTTCCAAACCTTGTGTAGTGATTTCTCTTGTGACCATAGGTTCATGGAAAATTTGTTGACTAGAACCTTTTGAGACAAAGCCTTGCAATGGTATTGTTCCTTTCATCCTTATTCAATTGATTCCTTCCAAAATCTTTCTAATGTTTTCATTGAACAATTTTAAAACAATATTGGTCCTAAAGTTTCTCTAACAGATTTAATGCATTGTAAAGAAGGTGTTAAATAAAAAATTAGTGATTTCATTAGTATATTTAAACATTTGTATGCTCAGATTTTTTATCTTGTGCCTGATATTGATGTGGAATACATTTTTATTCCTAATTTGAAAATTAGCATTAGAGATAAGATACGTTTGTCTGAATTCTCTTCATTTCCACAATTGTGTGCAGTGCTTCATCGTTATCAACTACAACTGAGCCAGTTTGAGAGCACCACTCCAATAGATCATGTTCATGTTTATAAGAGTGATGTCACATTAAATTTCAACAAGTTTCAAAAATAAAACAACTATATCAAAATAAAAAAATCATCCAACAAAGTTGATGAACAAGTGGCAGCAGCATCCAAATGTGTGGCTCCTTTTTCTTCTATTTTTAAACCTACTCATAATTATACTAATCTTTTTGAATCTTTTCACAATGTGATTTTGAAGTCAATTAATGCTAATGTGTTACACTTCCTCCTATCAAACCATTTGACACATCAAAACCTCAATCCAAATACTTTTATCCCAAATCTTTTTGTTAGTATCACCATCAGCATGGACATGATATTAAAAAGTGTTTCCACATGCTTGTTTCTTATTAATTCTAAGGCTATATCTGTTGATAGTGACAATGATCAAGGAAAAAAACATGTGGAACCTCCTAACCAAAACTTCCAAATTTACACTAATCCTTTTCCATCTCATTCAACCAATATTATTGATCAACCTTCTTCTTCCCAATGCATTGACTATAATGACAAAGTTAATGAATCCAATCATGTTGTTAACCGAGTTGAGAAAGTCAAACCTAAATCTCTATCGTCGCCTTGCATTACCTTTGATCCTATAAAGACAATTAAATAATCTGATGGTCCTCTCTATATTTTTGCAAAGATTAATGGCCTTCCTACCAGTAGCGCCCTTGTTGATCACACTTGCATGGTGAATGTGATAACTGAAGAACATCTTTTTAGTAAACAATTGCAACAATACTCTTAAGATGAATATTATGTAAAGATTCAAACCTTCAATGGTTTCCCTTATCCTTCACATGGTTCTATTTCCTTCCCTATTGAATTTGGTGGTAAAAATTTAGATGTTACCTTCACTTTTATTCCCACTTATGATAAATTTCGAGTCAAACTTGGTCTTCCTTGGCTTACCTCTATGCATGGCATGGCCTCTCCTATTCATAATTGTGTTAATTTTCCTCTTAATGGTGAAATTATGACTATTAACCATAGTCTTTATCATCCTTCTATGCCTCATGACTCATTTGACCTTGATTTCTTCTAGCCTTCTATGCCTCAACCAACTCAAACTCATCTTGACCATCTCTTTCAATTATATCAAGCTTATAAGATTCAAAAATATTTGTGAAATTAGAAAACCTAAGGATGTTCCATCTCTTTTCTCTAGATGTGGACTTCTCCCTACACCATCTATACCACCTTTTCCTATTATGTATACACATACATCTCAACCTATCTCTCAACCTGGTGTGGTTCCTTCAGTTCTTCCTCAAAAAGAAGAAAAGGACCCAATATTGATTGATCCTATCCCACCTCAAATTTATATCAAAACCAAATGTAATTTTCATACTCGTCATCGTCATCGCAAGTGTATTTCTAGAGCTTGTCAACGTGCTTCTCAAAACATTGCTTCACCTCATACACCTCCTAATACACTGCTTCCCTTTGACACACCCATGCTTGAGCCAAAGAAGGAAGTGAATTTAAACAAAGTTAAAAAGAACAAACGTTATAATTTTATTTTTATCTTGGATTCTATTACAATTAATGTAGATGAAGAAGATACTCTTGATAATGATATTCTTAATGACAATGATATTCAAGCTAGTGATTCTGATGACATGTATGAGACTATTTATATTGATCATGATTTACCAGTTATGCTTTCACAATAGTTATCTATCTAATGTAGTCAAGGAAGGATAAATCCCAAAAGGAGATGTCCAACCTTGTAGCCTAAATCAACATAGCAGAAATAACAAAGAAACACAGTGATATGAATCAAACATAACAGCTTTTATTGTCATCAACAAGAATTTACACCAAATTACTTCAAACATGTCGGTTGTAAGGCATTCCCGGTTATGGCCCACTATAAAATCAATCTCAAATCCTACATTCTAATATGATACATCTTAGAACTATCATCCCCTTGGATGCTACTCCCTCCCTCTCCTTGATGCTACCCTAAGATACATCAATATATTACATTTATACATTTCCACCAATAGGTCAGCCAAACAAAGAATTTCAAAAGGAAACATGTAACAACATTTAGGACAAGACCCAAAATGTGAAACATCGATCACCATAAATAGAACATAAGGATATTCCATCATAAATATAGGACCGCATGTATTCTAACAATCATGATCCATGACCGCACACGTTAAGATCCAACACAAACAACCGCATGATAAATCCCTTGATCGGTCTAAATAGGAAATGATCATGATACCCACAGCCACAAGATGAATCCAAACTTGAATAACCATGAACAAAAAGAGATGCAACATAGGAAACTTCTCCCAGATAGGTCCTAAATATTAAGGCATGATGCACACGCAAACTCTAACACACTATCCAAACACACCTCAACCTCTCCAACAAGGAATAAGAACAAAAAATAGGATCGGACCAAACTTAAGATATCTTCTTCAAAATAGAATGAAAAACAATATGATCATAAAAACATCTTCACCAAGATGTTTTGAACAAACCCATAAGATCACATAAGATAATGAGCCATAAGAGTGACCGCCACCTAAAACACCAAAACTGCCCGACAGGAACATAACAACAAAGAAACTAAAAGGAAATATTTTTGGTTGATGTAAGATTGTCAAGATCCCAATATGCTCCTGAATCACTATCACTCCTAGTAATGGAAATAGTGAGATATCTTCACAGCAAAGCCCTTGCTTGGAACTGGATATTGTTCCATCTTTTGTGCTTTATGTTCCTCCTCTTGCGAGTTTCCCACCTTCCCAAAACATTATAGATCGAGATGGGGGGTAGATGATACTCTTGAATAGCTCCTCTTGTATGGTGGGTCTTTTCTTTTCTTTTTTGTTTTCTTGTTTGTCGTGATGTGCTTCCCTTGTGATGTGTTTCTTGTGTCATGTTTTGTTTAGATTTATTTAAATGACCCTTTTTTTCTCAATCGGTGCAAGGTGATAAAGGAATCACAATGTTGTATACATTATTTTGTTTGTATCTCTCTTCTTCTATATGTCATTACATGTTATGTCATGCTTGTCCCATTATTTGTACATGTGCATTTGTGTTGTCTTCTTTGGATGATGGAAAATGATACCTACCTATTCTTTTGGGGTCTCTATGATGCTGGTCCAAAAATACTCTTCTTTTTAACTCTTACATGTCTTTCTTCCATTGTGCTTGTATTTCTACTTCCTTTGGGGGGTAATAATAGTTCATTTTGACATAATTATGATAGACATGAGTCATCATATGACTTACTGACCCCAAATTTGGTAGATCCCTTTTTCACTCTCTTTTCTCCAGTGCTCGTTTCCCTTTATTTTTCCTTTCTTGCTGGCATTTCATAGTGGAAACATTTCTTGTGGATACATGTATGCTCCATTAAATCAATTTCTCAATGTTAAGGAATTTGCAATAGCTTCAATGTGGGGGCATACACTTCACTCACATTTTGCACACACATGTTGATTAGATTGCTAATTTTAGTGGATCCTCAGACTGATCCCCACTACACACACTTGGTCCTTAGACTGGCTGCACACATTTTGTCCCTTGACCGACCACACACATTTGTTCCTTTGACTGACCACCCTTCTTTGATCCCTAAGAAAGAAAACCTCTCCTTAGGATTGATCATGTTGGATCCATTATTGGAAGAACTTTTCTTTAAGGACTTGTCCTTGTCAATGGATTAGACTAGCATAACACAACTTGCTAGAATATTCAATTCCATCTTTTGGAACTCTTATATATATATATATATATATATATATATATATATATATATATATATNTGGAACTCTTATATATATATATATATATATATATATATATATATATATATATATGCCTCTCTTATTTTGGTTTCAATTTTGACGAGGACTTAAGTCACTTGAGGGCTTGATGTTTCTTTATCTCCTTAACCTTAATGAGATTGTCTTATGCATTTGATCTACTTTACCATAAGCATGATATTTTATCATACTCCCATGAAAGTGGGGGATAAATGTACCATCCTAAAAATTCATTACCCATTAATTGGATATGTTTTAGGACCTACTAGACCCTATTTTAGTGATTCCTAGCCTGAAGATATTTATGCTTGATTTCCCCCATCTTTCACTTTCTTACCGAAAGACTTTTCACATTACATGAGTCCCAAAATAACTTGGTAATTAACACCTCTAGGACTAGGCCAACCCAATTCAACCTTTTCCTTGGGGGTTGTCCTTTAGTGGGCTTTGATCCCTATGCGGGGGTGTTTCATTCCCCGATCTCATTTTTTTTGGCCTGGAAATTTTGAACCCCAAAATGAGTATAAAAGGGGGTCTCTCCTCTCATTTTTGCATCTACTATTATTATGAAATAAATTCCTTATACAATCTATCCATATGCAAAATATCTCTCAAGAGAAAGAATTCATTTTTTGCAAGTAAGGTGGTGGATTCAAGATTTGAAGGCAAGCATCCATTGAAGATATTCATCTCTCCAAGTCTTCTTCCGTTCGTGCAAAGGAAATATTCTCTCTTTGAAGAAATTTTCTCTCCCATGGTGGTCTTGTTGGTACTCTCAAATTTGGCACAAATTTGGAGTTACCAATTCAAAATTTTCTCTAAGGCAAGGTGAGTACCCTTGAAAACTTTTCAAAGAAGCCTACTTCAAGTGCAAGTAAAATGTGACATGATGATTTTCATAAGATACTGATTGGGGAACATGTGAAAAACCTATCATGGGGTAGATGAAATGAGTCACAGCTTTCAAAATTCAGATTTGATATGTTTCGGAGACAGTTGTTTAAAGGTGTTCACTTAAATCTGCATTTTGCATATTGCCTGATTATAGCAAATGGCCTACTTTGCATGCTTGCATCTTTGACCTGATAGAGTATCATGATATAAGGATGGGTCTGAGGTTTTTTAGGCATGAGAGAGAAGCTATGTTTCCATTTTCATATCCCCATGCTTTCATTTGCACATTTTTCCAAAGTCATTCCATTTGCAATTAATAGTGATTCTCAGAATGTGAAACTCCAGAATTATGAAGTTGTTGACTTTGAGGTATTACAAGTTTACACCCGGTTGAATGGAATAGAAAATTGAATGCTCCCCTATATTGTAGGCATGGAACTGTGCTACCATAAATATTTTAGGGCCATGATGAATCTGTTTTCCCAATTAGTCAATCTGATTCTGTTTGCAGTTTCTAACAATTTAATGCAGATCAGTTGCACAGTTTGGTCGGAGGCCCTATTTGTGAGGTTATATCTTGAATATCATGATAGGTCATATCAAGAAAATGGTTCCCATATATTTTAGACCAAATTTAATTCAAGTTTGCAAGGTCTTAGATCATGAGGGTTTTGTACACACACTTTCCCAAACTCTTCATTTGTAGAAATCAGTTTTTCTCACTTCTTGTTCTATATTTCAAATTGGCTACTTTCAAAGGTCTGCCAAATGTGACCGGTTGATCATCATGAGTTTTACTTTTGGATTCATGCTCTCATAATAACATACTTCCAATATCCAGAAGCTTGGGTCTTTAGGAGATCACTTGATTTGTTTTCAAAGTCAAAACCAGATGCGTTTTATTGTTTTTGACAGGGTAATTTGCAAAATTATCCTGAAGAGGTGACTTGGGTGATTAAAATATTTTGAAATATTTGGTTTCGTTAGATTTCACTTTGCAGTATGGAAGAATGTTAACTGTGGAACATGTGCGCCCAGCGCCACATTCTGGTTACTTGAATCAGTCAGTTTTCTAAGTCACTTCCAGAGGCTAATTGCTATTGTTCGGATCAGTATTTTTGAATATATAAAGGTTGTTTCAGAAAGGTAACTTGCGACTAGTTAATGTCTATATCAATGAAAAGTCCCAAAGAGGGGAACATTGTTGCTTTGGCTTCTTCCAACCTTGTTGATGTAACAAAAAATTATGTTGAAACAATGGCGGCTCTAATGGTAGTTGAATTAGCTTAGAAACTTGAGGTTGACCATGTCCACTTGGAAAGGGACTCTCAGACACTTTTTCAAAATGGGCGGTGTCTTTTCAAAATATGCGGATAGTCTTTGAAGATTTTAGGTGTCAAAGTTTAATGTCAATCCCTATTGTTCCCTCTCAATTTCAAGTAGACATGCTTTATACTCTTTCTCCTTAATGGGTCTCTGGATTTACATGATGAATTTCCATCATCCAAGGGTAAATCAATTATACAATTTTCACATTTATTGTTTGGTAAACATGAAGAAGTATTTGAATGTGGGATGGCGCAGATATGAACTTTTTATTATGAGGTGACATGGAGGATCTTGAGGCCTCTTGTGACAGGAGAAATGGAGGCCAATTTTACTTTATGGACTGCATGTAGCAGCAGTGTTTATTAGAAGAAATTTCAGTGAAAAGAATGAAGAATGCTTTTCTTTGGATGAAGGAGAATTTTGGAGTATCATCCATCTATTATTGGGGGAGGAATTTCTAAAATCTGACCACAGGTTTCAAGCCAAGGTTTACAACCTTTGTCATCATGTTGCCTGCACAGCAAGTTAAGGAATTAGCATTTAAATTTTTTAAACAATGCAAGGGGATACCAGCATTGTTTTTGGAGGAAGGAGAACATTTTTAAAAGGTCAAAAACAATGCAAATGCCATGCATTCAGTTTGCGTAGGCCAAAGGGAGGAGGAAATACCTATTGGTAACTTCTTAGACTGCCAACGCGTGGAGAGTAGGAGGCATGTTTGCTCACACAATATGGAGAACAAGTTTTAAATGAACAAAAAAAACATGCAAAGACAAATGTATGCAGTGTAAAACTAGACCAGCTGGAGTAGGATTGCGCACCAATATGGATGGCATTTTGTTTTTTTTGAACATTTCAAACAAAATGAAATGGTAGGTAAGATCAACGCAGGGCATTTTAAAACCACAAAATAGTAAATTCAATACAATGTATCAATTTGAAATCCCAAACACCATGGGAGGAGGCCAAGCAGCATGTGCATTATACAGAGATGCCGCGTAGGGGAAGATGAAAGATCAAGGAGCTGTGTAGAATCTCAAGGGCTGCATAGCAGTAAGGAAGTGCAATTCATTTACAAAGCAACACAAAACATACAGAAGACTGCGCAAAGCATAGTTTATAGTCAAGGTATATAAACTAAAAATGTTTCAAAGTTTTAAATTTCCAAAGAAAAGGTGAGACTTGCGCAGAAGAATAAAGAAATAGCCAACGCATAAGTAAAAGTTGAAAACATGTTTAAAAAACAAACACAAAACACACAGCCAACGCATGGCAAGGAGATAGCAGAATGCCCAAGCAGATTTTGGGGGGAGGGTGAGGAAACTCTCAAGAAAATGGCAGTTGATAGGTAATGCCTCTAGAAGCATGCGCTAACAGTAAAATATTATTAAAGTATTCAAATACTTTCAAGCTAATAAGCCTGCAAATTGGGTGAGAAGGAGATCTACTCTGTTTTTACTTCCTCCACACCATCATTCAAGAAGGTTGCGCAGCAGTTTTAAAAGGTGAGAGTTTGGCAGGTTGTTGTGTATTATAGCAGAAGTATGTTTGTTTTTTGGTCCCACATTCATGGCACAGTGAACTCTTTAGTGTTTTTATTATAAAACGCAATGTATACAATGTGAAGTTAAGAGGCAAGAGGCCACTTGGAGACCGCGCAGGTTGGAGGACTTAGTGCGCAGCAAGCCACACAAATTTTGATGTAAAATGCATAGAAAATGCTTTAAAACTCATAAAACATAGTCCTACATTGCCTGTGTGAGGGGAAATATAAGGGTTTAAATGATACAATGCACAATAAGTAATTTCAAGAAGCAGCTGGAGGCTATGCACGCGCATGTGATAGGTGCATTGGGAAGCATGCCCAGAGGAAGAAGCACCCAATTTTGATGGACCCCGCAAAGCTGATGTGGCAGATGAGTTGGATAATAGGTTGTAATTTTGGGCACGAATCTCAAGGAAAATAGGATCAACAGCCAACTTAATGGCTTAATGAGAAAGATGCACAACATCTAGCCATTAAGTCTGAGTGACATGTGACAAGGTAGACACATGGCACAATCTGGTGCATCACAGAGGTAGAAAATTAGAGACCAACACATGGTGGGCCAATGTAGAGAAGGGTGCACAGGTGGACCTTGGGGCGAATCAAAGGATGCCACGAGGTGCAATCTGGTGCACTGGAGATTAAAAAGGATTAATTTGAAATTTAAAATGATTTTATCTCAAAATAGAAAAGGTTAAATAACTTGCATGTTGAACTTAATCCTAGGATCCACTTAATGGCTTAATGATAAAGTACTCAACATCTAACCATTAAGCCATTAAGGGAGAGTGACATTTGTCCAAATCTGGTGCAGTGTAGGAGAAAAGGTTAAAATATGCAAATATTTAATTGAAATTCATCTCAACTCAATAGTTTGACTATTGAAAAGGCACAAATATTTCATAAATTATTCAAGAAATATGCACGGGAAGGGAAAGTCTTTTTAGTGATTCAGGGGGAAAATTTTATTAGAAATATCACCTATCATATACTATCGAAAAGGTCTCGAAATGAGGAATTTTTTTTTGCAGTCCATTTTGGTGCAGGATCAAATCAGTTTGAACAAAATGAAGAAACAATGAGTCAGCTTAAATTTGGAAAAAACAAACAAGATGTTTATGCAGATAAAATCATATTTTTGAGCAGTTGTAAAAGGTTCAGTTCAAGATATTTGGGAGAAGGGATAGGTGTTGAAGGGGGGATGAATCTGATGGTTTTTCTCTTTCTACTTATGCAGATTTCTTCCATTATTATAGAGTTCAAAATCCTAGTCTCCATAGTGAGTTGCAGAGTACTAGCTCCAGGGATGTCCAGTTATTTTATGGTTCCATTAGGATATAGTTTATTAGCTTTGTTATCAAATAGAATAGATGTTTTTCATATCTTTTGCATATTGTTGAAGTGGTAAATGTTGTAGATCATATTGGTAGAAAAGAAAGATTCATCACACTTAATGCAAGTTTTTTCAGATTCAAGTCTCTCCTCCGTGTTGTTCATTTGGATTATCAAATTTCTGATTCATTACATGGATTCATCTATGTATGTGTTATTAGTCCTTAGTTCTGATTTAGAATCAGATTAAATAAAGCTATGAATATGAAACAAGTTTCATATGTTTTGTATAAGGATTTGTATAAGTAGTGTATGGTCTGATATCATTTGTATTTATGGCTTTGAGTCTTTGATAGTATTTTGTTTCTGTATGTTGCTCCTGAACTAGAAGTATTTCCCAATGGACAAGGCACTGATCAGGAATTAATATATTCCTTGTTGATACATGACAAATAATTCTTGGCTATGTTTTGCAAATTGAATTTAAACTCTGACATATCTAAAGGTTTTATGTGGTTTGTTGTGTTGCACTAATCTCACGCTCCACTTCAAGGTCGATGTTCAATGGGTGATTAGCCGGTCACCTAGTATCTCCTAGTCATGTTGAAGCCATTGTGAGATCTCTGCTGATTGATGCCAAACAGAGTATTGAAGGAATTGAAGGGTCTCCCCCCCTTAGTTTTGCAGAACCTGAAGCATAGAAGGATGGATCTGCATCCTTGTTAATTGGTCCTTTTCAATCTTGGTTGAGTACCGGGAGTTGGCTACTCTATAAAATCTATCAAAAAGTGAAAAAGTTGTTGTTCAATAATCATAGCGTAAAAAGAGCCAACAAAATGGCGACTCTGCCAGGGAGAGATGTAAGAAATTTTGCTGAGATTCCAAAGAATCTCTGATTTTACTATTGCAATAAATAATTCAATTTTATCAAATTGAGCTAGACTCCTATCCTGTTTGTTTATAAATCCAATCATTTTTGCCATATCCATTTGAGGATAGAGTTATAAAAGTTTGTAAATCTAAAAGTTCTTCATATCCTAATGGTCAGCCTGATTGTTGTTGTCAAAAGAATTCTGAATGTCTTCTTTATAAAAGAAATATGTCACATCCAGTTGACTTGCTGAGATTATGCTATATTTGTTTTAATCCCAAATTTTCCTTGTTCTATTGATATTTTATTCATTCTCACAGCAGTGAGTAGCGACTCTGAAAGATCTCTACACCGGTGTGCATTTAATAAATAAATTTGATGATTAATGGAAGACACTTGCAGCAAGGATTTAGCAGATGCTCAAAAGATTCAGTGGTGGATCATCCAAATTAGAAAGGAATAAGGAGAATGACAGCAGCAAGATAATTATCCAAGTAATCTTCATTTTCTTTGAGAAAGAATCAATAATTTTTTCCCTATCAAGTGATAGCAGCACTAGTTAAAAGGGAAAAGTATTGAAATATGGTTTGCATACTAATGTGTTGTTAGTTTCAGCCTTCATTTTTGGTTGTGGTATGCAAGTGGTTTGAAAAGTTTGGTCAGGTTCTTTATGGTCAAACTGAAGTGTTGGTGAAGGCATTTGGGAATGTATTTTGTTTATTTCCAGCCTTGTGTATGATTGAGAGTAACCGTGCCTAATAATATCTCTCAACAATATAGTAAACAGGGTCTCAACATTAAGTTGTATGCAGCCTTGAATTTCAATGGCATTCTGAGTTACCCTAAGTTTATTCCATCTAAAATCAAAAAAAAATTGCCAAAGTTCAGTGGTATAAAAGATGAATTGGCTGAGAAGCATTTGAATGAGTTCATTTATTTGATAGAATACTTTGATGTTGTTCATGAGGATGTCATTATGAAGTTGTTTGCACGGTCTTTGAAAGATGAGGCAAGAGAATGGTTCTCATTTTTGTTACCACAATCTATCAGCTCATGGAAAGAATTGGAAGAAGCATTCAATGAACAGTACAAAGAATGGGTTAGTGAATATGATTTGATTGCTGATATCTTTGATACTCATATTCAAGATAAGGAGCTGGTATCTAATTTCAATCTCAAATTTATGAAGACTTTGAAGAAAATTCCTGAGAAGTGTAGACCCCAAGATGCCATGGCTTTGGTTATATACTTGTGTGTGTTTGATAAAAAGATGAGTTACAAGCTAAGAGATAAAGAACCTCTGAATTTATTTCAAGCATGTCAGATAGCGTGGGACATTGAGGGAATGATGAAGTTTGGTTTCATGAGAAGTCATAAATCTGAAAATACAACTTCTCTTGGGACCGCATATAGGACTGAATATAAAAGTGCAAAATCTACATGGAATTCTCAAAATGTTGGTGAGTTTGTTTCACCTAATGACACACAGATAACGAATACAAAACAGATTGAGAATGCAGATTTCAACCAGCAGTATAAATTTTATGTTGATTCCTCTTAACCCATTTAGTTTCAAGTTGAGACAGAGGTAAATGAGCATGTGAGAATTGAGATAGTTTCAGCAATAGATGTTCAAAGGCAGCCTTCTTATGATGATCATGTAAGTGTTAAATATGATGAAGGCACTACAGATATTGATTTAGATAACTATCAGCATGCTTCTCAAGTCCTGAATTTGTCTTATGTATCTCCTAGCAATGATGGTTATGCTTCTCATATGGCTATTGTTGAGCCAAGAAGTTGTATGATGTACTCGAAAGGAATGGATAAGCCTCAGCATGTGTTTACTCTAGCTCTATGTGTCCCAAATTTTGTCCATGAAGAACTGATTTATGTGTGTATGCATGAAGCCAATATTGCAAATGATTTTGTATGTGATGTTTCAGCACAAAAGCTCCTTCACACAGTTGGTGATTCTTCTTTGCAGCATTCTCATCAGCAAGGTATGTTTGATTCAATGTATATGTCTAAAAATATTGAATCCCTAAGTAATTACAACAGCCTTGCGATTTTTATTGAAACCAATGAGGATTTTCTTTGTGAAAGTCGTGGTTATAATTGCTTATCTTCTCAAGCTCATAGGTTTGAATGTGGTTCAAATTTTGATGATGCTGATTCAGATTTTTCTATCATTGATGAAGATGAGTGTGATATTGAAAGTGATTGTGGATATAATGAATTTTTTAATCCACTCTTTGATGAAGAAGTAGAGAGAGACCAACCAATGCTTTATTGTTCATATTTCGAGAAGGTTTTCCATGTAGTTTGTAATCCTTTGTTTGAAGACATAGTTGAAAATGCAGCTGATTTGAATGATATATAAGATTATGAAAAGAATAACTATGGGAACCAGGATGAAATGTCTAATTCAATATCCTTCTATAATGATCAATCTTCTTCTAGTGTTGACTTTGAAGATTCTTGTACCTTGGAAATGAATGAAGTTTCTTCTTATGAACTAAGTATGAAATCAGAGGTTACAATTCAAAGTCATTCCCTTAAATGTTGGTGTAGTATGTATGGGGTTGAATGTGAGAATAATTTCTTGGATTTCCAAGCACTCAGTGAGGTAAATCGTCATGATGTTGCTTATGTGGTTGAGTTTGAATGTTTTAAATTTCCAATGCAGCCAGTTGAGTATTTATTTGAGCATGTCAAGAAGATTGATAATGAAGAATATCATGTTCCATATGAATGTTCACCATGTATTGAATGCAAAGGATATTTTTCAGATTATGGATCTTTTCATCCAATACATGATTTGGTTATGTCACAAGATAATAGGTGTGATAACAGCGAGAAGTGTGATAGTGGCATGAATTGTACAAAGAATTTTCAAATTGGTTGATTGCATGGAAAGAGGTTTTACAGAATGATCATACTGTTGAATGATGAGAATTAGACATTTGATAGGGGTAAATGATGATTTCACTTTGATGGTGTAAGGACATTTGTAAATATTTTACATATTTTAAAGCCGCTCTGCTTTCAGTTGTGTGTTGGGTGTTTGGTGTTTTCAATAAGGAACCGGTTTTTGAAAGGTTAAAAAAGAAGTCTGATTTTTGAGTGGTCAACTTCACCAAGAGATTCTAAATTCTCTATGTGCCTACAAGGGGCACACATCCCTAGATAGATCCACTGTTGTTACTCTCAAATTTGGCACAAATTTGGAGTTACTAGTTCAAAAATTTCTCCAAGGCACTATGAGTACCCTTGAAAACTTTTCAAAGAAGCCTACTTGAAGTGCAAGTAAAATGTGACCTGATGATTTTCATAAGATACTGATTGGGGATAATGTGAAAAACCTATCATGGGGTAGAAAAAATGAGTCATAGCTTTCAGAACACAGATTTGATATGTTTCACAGATAGTTGTTTAAAGTTGTTCGCTTAAATCTGCATTCTGCATATTGCCTGATTCTAGCAAATGGCATACTTTGCATGCTTGCATCTTTGACCTGATAGAGTATCATGATATAAGGATGGGTCTGAGGTTTTTTAGGCATGAGAGAGAAGCTATTTTTCCATTTTTAGACCCCCATGAGTTCATTTTCACATTTCACCAAAGTCATTCCATTTGCAATTAATGTTGATTCTCAAAATGTGAAACTCCAGAATTGTGAAGTTGCTAACTTTGAGGTCTTACAAGTTTACACCCGGGTGAATGGAATAGAAAATTGAATTCTCCCCTGTATTTTAGGCATGGAAATGTGCTACCATAAATATTTTTAGGCCATGATGAATCTTTTTTCCTAGTTTGTCAATCTAATTATGTTTGCAGTTTCTAACAATTTAATGCAGATCAGTTGCACGGTTTGGTCAAAGGCCCTGTTTGTGAGGTTATATCTTGAATATCGTGATTGTCCATATCAATAAAATGGTACCCTTGTATTTTAGACCAAATTTAATTCAATTTTTCAAGGTCTCAGATCATGAGGGTTTTGTATGCACACTTTCCCAAACTCTTTTCATTTGCAGAAATCAATTTTTCTCATGTCTTCTTGTTCTGTATTTCCAAGTGGCTACTTTCAAAGGTCTTCCAAATGTGACCGGTTGATCTTCATGAGTTTTCCTTCTGGATTCATGTTCTCCATATAACATACTTCCAATATTCGAAAGCTTGGTTCTTTAGGAGGTCGCTTGATTTGTTTTCAAAGTCAAAACCAGATGTATTTTATTGTTTTTGACAGGGTAATTTGGAGAATTATCTTGAAGAGGCGACTTGGGCAGTTAAAATATTTTGACCTGTTTGGTTTCGTCAGATTTCACTTTGAGTAAGGAAGAATGTTAACCGTGGAACATGAGTGCCCAGTGCCACATTCTGGATACTTGAATCAGTCAGTTTTCTAAGCCAGTTCTAGAGGCTAATTGATATTGTTCGGATCAGTATTTTTGAATATATAAAGGTTGTTTCAGAAAGGTAACTTGCGACTAGTTAATGTTTATATCAATGAAAAGTCCCAAAGAGGGGAACAATGTTTCTTTGGCTTCTTCCAACCTTGTTGATGGAACAAAAAATTATGCTGAAGCAATGGCGGCTCTAATGCCAGATGAATTAGCTTAGAAACTTGAGGTTGACCATGTCCACTTGGAAGGGGACTCTCAGACACTTTTTCAAAATGGGTGGTGTCTTTTCAAATTATGCAGATAGTCTTTGAAGATTTTAGGTGTCAAATTTTAATTTCGATCCATATTGTTCCCTTTTGATTTCAAGTAGACATGCTTTATACTCTTGCTCCTTAATGGGTCTCTGGATTTACATGATGAATTTTTATCATCCAAGGGTAAATCAATTATACAATTTTTGTATTTATTGTTTGGTAAACATGATGAAGTATTGTGAATGTGGGATGGCACAGATGTGAACTTTTTATTATGAGGTGACATGGAGGATCTTGAGGCCTCTTGTGATAGGAGAAATGGAGGCCAATTTTACTTTACGGACTGCATGTAGTAGCAGTGTTTATTAGCGGAAATTTCAGTGAAAAGAATGAAGAATTCTTTTCTTTGGATGAAGGAGAATTTTGGAGTATCATCCATCTGTTATTTGGGGAGGAATTTCTAAAATCTGACCACAGGTTTCAAGCCAAGTTTTACATCCTTTGTTGTCATGCTACCTGTAGAGCAAGCTAAGGAATTAGCATTTAAATTTTTTAAACAATGCAAGGGGATACCAGCATTGTTTTTGGAGGAAGGAGAACAATTTTAAAAGGTCAAAAACAATACAAATGCCATGCATTCAGTTTGCGCAGGCAAAAGGGAGGAGGAAATACCTATTGGTAACTGCTTAGAGTGCCAGCGCGTGGAGAGTAGGAGGCATGTTTGCTCATGCAATATGGAGAACAAGTTTTAAATGAACAAAAAAAAATGTATGCAATGTAAAACTAGACCAGCTGGAGTAGGATTGCGCACCAATATGGATGGGATTTTTTTTTTTTGGAATTGTTAAGCCATTTCAAACAAAATGAAATGGTAGGTAAGATCAGTGTAGGGCATTTTAAAACCACAAAACAGTAAATTCAATACAATGTATCAATTTGAAATGCCAAACACCATGGGAGGAGGCCAAGCAGCATGTACATTATACAGAGATGTTGCGTAGGGGAAGATGAAAGACCAAGGAGCTGTGTAGAGGCTCAAGGGATATGTAGCAACAAGGAAGTGCAATTCATTTACAAAGTAACACAAAACATATAGAAGACTGTGCAAAGCATAGTTTATAGTAAAGGCATATAAACTGAAAATGTTTCAAATTTTTAAATTTCCAAAGCAAAGGGGAGACTTGCGCAGAAGAATAAAGAAGCAGCTAGCGCATAAGTAAAAGTTGAAAACATGTTTAAAAAAAAAACACCAAACACACAGCCCACGCATGGCAAGGAGATAGTAGAATGCCCACGCGGATTTTTTTTGGTGGGGGGGGGGGGGGGNGGGCTGAAGAAACTCTCAAGAAAATGGAAGTTGACAGGTAATGCCTCCAGAAGCATGCATTGATAGTGAAAGATTATTAAAGTATTCAAATACTTTCAAGCTAATAAGCTTGCACATTGGGTGAGAAGGAGATCTGCTCCATTTTTACTTCCTCCACACCATCATTCAAGAAGGTTGTGCAGCAGTTTTAAAAGGTGAGAGTTTGGCAGGTTGTTGCGTATTATAGCAGAAGTATGTTTGTTTTTTGGTCCCACATTCATGGCACGGTGAACTATTTAGTGTTTTTATTGTAAAATGCAATGTATACAATGTAAAGTTAAGAGGCAAGAGGCCACTTGGAGATTGCGCAGGTTGGAGGACTTAGTGCACAGCGGGCCCCACAAATTTTGATGTAAAATGCACAGAAAATGCTTTAAAACTCATAAAACATAGTCCCACATTACCTTTTCGAGGGGAAATATAAGGGTTTAAATGATATAATGCACGATAAGTAATTTAAAGAAGCAGCTAGAGGCTATACACGCACATGTGGCAGGTGCATTGGGAAGCATTCCTAGAGGAAGAAGCACCCAATTTTGATGGACCCCGCAAAGCTGATGTGGCAGATGAGTTGGCTAATAGGCTGCAGGTTTTGGCATGAATCTCGAGGCAACCAGGATCAATGGATGACTTAATGGATTAATGAGAAAGATGCACAACATCTAACCATTAAGCCATTAAGTCTGAGTGACATGTGGCAAGGTAGACACATGGCGCAATTCAGTGCAGCGCAGAGGCAGCAAATCAGAGACCAACATGTGGTGGGCTAGTGTAGATCAGGGTGCACAGGTGGACCTACGAGTGAAGTAGAGGATGCCATGTGGCACAGGGTAGCTGACATGGTGCCTAATGGACACACAAAGCCAATCAAAGGGTGCCACATGGTGCAATCTGGTGTACTCCAGATTAAAAGGGATTAATTTGAAATTTAAAATGATTTTATCTCAAAATAGAAAAGGTTAAAGAGCTTGCATGTTGAACTTAATCCTAGGGTCCACTTAATGGCTTAATGATAAAGTGCTCAACATCTAACCATTAAGCCATTAAGGGAGAGTGGCATTTGTCCAAATCTGGTGCAGTGTGGGAGAAAAGGTTAAAATATGAAAATATTTAATTGAAAATCATCTCAACTTAATAGTTTGACTATTCAAAAGGCACAAATATTTCAGAAATTATTCAAGAAATATGCACGGGAAGGGAAAGTCTTTTTAGTGATTCGGGGGGCAAATTTTATTAGAAATATCAACTATCATATACTACCAGAAAGGTCTCAAAATGAGGAATTTGTTTTTGCAGTCCATTTTGGTGCAGGATCAAATCAATTTGAATAGAATCAAGAAACAATAAGTCTGCTTAAATTTGGAAAAAACAAAGAAGATGTTTCTACAGATAAAATTAGATTTTTGAGCAGTTGTAAAAGGTTCAGTTTGTTGGAAACACTGAGAGGGGGGTGAATCAGTATTTAACTAATTATTCTATTTTAGCAACTTGAACATAAATCAAATAGATAACATATGAAGCATAACAAAATAACACAAAACACCAGATATGTTTACGGGGAAACCTTGATCAGAGGAAAACCCCAGTGGGAATTAGTACCCACAAATGATTGTACTAGTATAATGAACTTGTTAAGGTTCCTTTTCCCTATAGAAGTAGTCTTTACAAATCAAGTACAATGACCCGATTAGGATTCTTTACAAAAACCTTGTTAGGGGTGAGGACTCACTGTCCAAGAGCTCACTGCTCAATAAAAGAAAGCTACAACCTCCTGAAGATAGATATGCACTATATCTAAAAATTGAACTGCTGAAGTGACACGGTTGTCTGATCAGTTCCTTTTATGCACTGATGCTTGTTCTCTTTAAAAGACTTTATCTCATACTAACTAGTTCATACTGCTCTTCTTTTTCTTTGTTCTACATATTCTTGACTCTTGCAGTTATTACAGAAATGCATATTAAGTATATATACATACTCAATATATGGGACCGAAAATAAGACCTTAGTCAGCCCAATAACAATATACACAACACTTCCAAACTAATTGGCTTTAAGCATGTTTACAATAGTGATAAAGACATAACTAAAAACATATTAAAATAAGTGCTTGGCCTTTACACAATAAAGTATTATATGCTGATCAAAAATCTGAAGTCGGCTTCATACTCTATTTTCTGAACTACAGGTGATACTGAACTCACTGTAACTTTTCCGTACTATCATTCCATACCATGCCTGTATAGACTTACCATATTCATATATCATAAGGCTTAAATATAAAGGTGCATGTCTTGACTCGATCACACGCACGTGCGTTGGTGCTTTGATCAGCTGCATATCTCTGCCTTGTCTATTTTCTATACTTAGTCAATTTTCACATCAAAGTTTGTTGTCAAAAATTTATATGACTTTGTTGCCATAATGACAACACAAAATAAGTCATATTCTCCCTGAGAGTCAACTTGCCAACAATCTCCCCCTTTGTCATTAATGGAAACAAAGGAATGTGGCCAAGTTACTGAATACCAAAAACTGTATATCATCCTCCTTTACATATGCTATATCATACTCTTTTACATATATATACACTACTCCCCCTTTGACATTAATGAAAAATGTGCCAAAAATGAAGTCCTTGAGTACTTACTCTGAGTACACATCTAGGTAAGTGATATGAAGATTCTTGATTTCTTGCTGCCATAATGTCTGCAGTGTATCTACAGTCTGAAGATGGGCACATAGAGCATCTGTGAGCTTCTCCATTTTTATCAAGTCCATGTAGGGACCTTGATCATAAGTGATAATAGTGGCATATATATGTTTTATGTTCTCATTCAAAACAGCTAAGGAAGGCACAAGTGCATTTCTCAGTTGGTTCTGCCTTGTCCTTATCTTGCTAATCTCCAACTTGGCTTTATCAATTTTATCTATCTATCCTTAATAGATATTTTTGCAGGTGTTCATGTCTTGCGAGGATGTTTCAAATGATTTTCTTACACTTTCAACCAAAATATCAGCTTCCTCAATCTTCTTGATGTGCTCTGAGGTGAATTTTACTTTGTCCATGCAGTGATTTATCACATTTCTGCCTTTAGCTACCAAATATTTCAATATTTCTTGACCAATCTTCAAGGAATTAAGATCTAGAGATAAATTCTTTGTAAATTCATTCAATCTTTCCTTCTTGTATTCATCTTCTGCAGTTTTAGTGGCAGAGTCTACTAGACTTGTGAAGTGTGATTTGAAGCTTGTTAAGATGCTATCAACATCATCAACTGACTGAATTTTGGCCATTTTCTTAGTTGCTGGCACTAAGTCATTTAAAATGTTTACTTTCTCAAGAAAGAGAGGTTTTCTCATGAATTGTTTCTCTCTGGCTTTCTCCATGGCTAGAACACTGATCTTAATCAGATCTTCTTCTTCCCAAGCATCTAGATTTGTTGAATCAGGGGTCAGACTTGGAGTAAGTATAGTATTCTAACTAACATCCACATATTCACTTTTTACAGGTATCTCCATAACTGGTGGTTCATTAGATTGATTTTCTTCCTCATTATTTGTATATGTTGAATTTTTAGAAGGAACTTCATCTTGCTGTAAAGAGGTATTATCAATGCATACCTTTTCTGTTTCTTCAGTACTGAAAAATGCTTTTTCAAATTTGTTTGTTTCATTTTCAGAAGCTTTCATGGATATCTTAACATCATCGATCACAATGGTTTCTTTTGAGTCTTTGGCTATGTCAAAGGGTGATGTAACTTTAAGCGTTGAATCCTATGGACCTGTCATAGGTGCATTTAGAATCTCAGATTCTTTACTCTGTTTAGGAGGGACTGGAGTCACTTTTGTTGTACGCTCCATTGATGGATACATATGTCTATCCAAATATACTTGCTCAAATTCTTTATGGGTCTCTTCACCAACCAGTTCATACTATTTTTTCATGATATGAAGTATTCTTGTTTTGGTTCTAAGATGAGGTTTTACCAAATCCAACAGTATAGATTGCTCATCATGTGAGAAAACGGGGAGAAGACTGTCTAATTTTTCTTCTCTAATCCTCATATCCTCTTCAATTGCTTTCATTTTCAATACATCAAGTATGTTCCATACTTTGTCTGGTATGACTGTTTTCAGTTCCAATACTGTCCTCTTAAACTTGATCATGTGAGAGATAATCATAGAATGAATTTTTTATTTTTCTATCTCTTAGTATTTTTCATAGACATTCTTAATAGATTCTAGTCTTCCTTCATTAACAATTCTATTCTTTAGGACTGTTATACTAGGTCTGAATCCTACCTCATGAGGGGCTTGAGTGTTCTTTACTTTTCTCCTTGTTGTCCTTGAGGATGGGTGACCTGTGGGAACTTGCTTCCTCCTTCTGGTCAACTTACTTGGTACTGATGGTGGAGATGCTTCCAAGTCAATAGTAGTTGAGGGCTCAGATGTACCTTCATTAGATTTCTTCATCTTCTTCTTGGGAATGTCATTGAATTTTTCTATTTTTACTTCTGCAGGAGTTTTCTTGAGTTCTTTTGCAATCTTATCTTCCCTAGCTTTATTTGGGTCATATTGTGTAACCCCATGAACTTTTAGGATATTAGATGTAATCCTTGATGCCTTTATTTTATTGTCTGCACTATATAAGACAGAATCAACTTTATTTGTCTTCTCTCTGTATGTACCCCATCTTGGCTCATTTGGATCTTTGGCCGCGAACAAAATAACTTGTGCATATCCTTCCAACACATGTTCCTCAACTTCATAACCAAGTGGGTGAATCCATTTGGTTCTAGGTTCAACTGCTTCCATGCATGTGCAGTCGGTTTCCACCATGAAGCATATGGTGTCTCTGTACTTATAAACTATATTCTCTGGTATTCTGAACCTTTTTTGCATCTTGATCCTAAATGTTTTGATCTCCATGTCCATAGAATCCTTAACACTGCTCTCTGATGTAACCTTTAGTGATATCTAAGACATAGTGGTTTTTCTCTTGTCTAGGTAAAGGTTAGAAACTTTACCAACAATGTGAAAGTATAGGTAGGTAATCAAGGAGCCAAATCTGAATATCTTGCTCTTGTCATGCTTGATATCTCTAATGTTTTCAATCAGATGTGTGCACAATATCTCACGGAGATTATACTGAGTGTTATCTTTAGCCATCCTTATTGCTACCAGAATAGTAGCTACGAACACACTATTCAGCCTTCTTGTGTGTTGAAACTTGTAACCAAGTATCATTGTGACAAGTTTGATGTCTTCTTCCATAATGGGATCGACAGTCATCCTGCGCCTATCACTCCTGGAAAAACATGCTTGCTCAACCTGCTTTTTAACATCATTACCAATAGGAAGAACTGGTCCAACCTTAGGAAGTCTGGTCATATCATGAATTAGATTAGCAGTAATGTAGATAGGAACTTCACCAATCCAATATATATCATAATGTATCATACTCAATAGAATTTTGACCCATCTGGTTCATAGAACTCATGCGCATTTGAATACTCAAAGATAGGGTTATCAGTGAGATGTGCGTATTTATCCTTGAATGAATAATTTGGTTTCATCATTGATGCCATAAGAGTTGTTATGTTGTTATCCCCAATGGTTTCCTTCTTGCAATAGATGTATGCACGTATGTCTTCTACATGCATGACTCCTAGCGGAGTCTTGGAAAATTCCCCTTCTACATCATCTAGTATAGACTTGAATGGATGCTTCTTAAACATGAATCTCTTCCTTTTAGCAATGTCAAATACTATAGGGGTTTCCATACTTGTTGATTGATTAAATAGGGTTTCACTACAATTCTGAAACGGCACAACTGCTAGGGTTCTGTTTCGACTTCAATCCATTCAGCAACCAACCAATTCATTAACCTTTAATGCTTTGATGCTCAATGCTTCTGTGCTCTCTGAATTCTATGATCTCAAGATGCAAAAGTGAAGATAATCAATTGTTTACCAACTTATATAGAGTTTACTGCACTTAATGCTTGTTACCATATGTAGTTTCCACAAAGAGTTTCAAACTTTGTTCTTGTTGAAGTATAGGTGATGCATGCATGCATACTTCCTCAGTTTCTGATCACAGACATGTATCTATAGGCGTATACTCAAAGGTGAGTATACCATCCACGCAGGGGTTCAGAGCTAGAATAGCTCCCCTTATGACCATGAGGGTCATCTAGCTAGAAGTAGAAGGTGCATCCACTATGGATGCATCTACTACCTTGTTCTCTTCATTATATTTCTTTAATTCAACCCATATTTTACCTGAATCTTCTATAGCTTGTACAAACTTTACTTCTCTAGATTCTTCAAATAATTATTCTTTAGGCTTCTCTTTTTTTTGAGTTCTGGATCTATAGAACCTTGAGATGTGTCCAGCTTTTCCACATGAGTGACAAATGATTGGAGGTCTATTGATATTGTTTATCATGTTGCATTGCTTGGCTATATGACCATTATAATTGCATATCTTACATGTAATGTTCTAATAGTTTCTCTGAGGTTGATTTTTATGATTGTTTTGATTCATATTTCTTTGATTCTGTTGTGACTGATTTCTTTGACTTGTTTTGAAATGAATAGCCCTATGACCAAATTTATTACAGGTGTAACAGTATCCATTGAAAGGTCTTACTTCTTTACAGTCTCTTTCCAAGTGTCCATGCTTGTTACAAGCATAAAAAGTTCTGTTAACTTGCTTGAGTTCATCTTTAGGTGGTTTTGTTTTAGCCTCTGCAAGATTCTCAGTTTTCTTTTCTTCAGTAGATGTCTCTTATGCTTTCTTTCTTTCTTTCATTGAATTGATTTCAATTTGAGCTACACTGTATCCAACACCAGTAGTGTCACCTTTTAGCTTATGTGCATAAAGTTGAGATTGAATTAGATCAGAACTTGTGTTTAGCTTATCAATCTTGTCTTTTGCTTCTGTTAATTCATATTATATCCTTTTCTTAATGTTTTCCAACTCCAAGATTTCCATGTTTGCTTGCATAAGTTCATCATCTAATTGTTTACTTTCTTTGGTCTTTTCTTCAGTAGTTGTTAGGCTATCTGTAAGTTTTTCATTAAGATCTTTAATCTTATCTTTCAAAGACATGTTCTCCTCATTTAGCTTTTTGACCATTTTTCCCAAGTCATTTGTGGAGCATTCTGTTAGGGATTTTTCTTGCATGAATCACAATGCTTGAAATGTCTATGTGAACCTTGTACCTTGTACTCCTGATTCAGAGACAAGAAAAGCCTAATTGCTAAGGACTGGATAAGGTCCTTCTTCGTTTTTGAGCTCCACATATGCTCAGGTAGGTTTTACCTTTAAAGATGGCTGTTAACACAGTATTTATTGATGTGGACACTAATTTGTCATGTATTCTCTATTGAACCAGCTCATGAAATACCTTGTAAATGACCAAGCATAATCATATACAGGATTTAACCATACAAATCATAATCTTAAGTATGACAGAAACCAATGATACAAGGATTTCAATCCTTCTTCCTTTTCTTGTAGGAGGGTTAACCTAGTTGATTCTCTCTTCAAGGAATCAATAATATGGACAGTGTCCTGCTGACAGAGGTCCTTAAACAAGTTTAGCTTATAAGTTCTTAGTAACAGAGTGTTTAAATTTGATTTGGTTCTGATATCTTGGAATACTTCGAACATAGATAGATATTCAGAATGTTTTCTAGATTAGTGCCTATCCTTAGGGCTGCAGAGTCAATAATAAGCAAGGAAATTACAGAAACAAGATACACTGAATTGCCTTACAGCTCAAACAATTAGGATAGCTTGCCTGACAAACTATCTTGTTACCTCCAGACTCTTGTATCAAATCCTTAAAAAAGTAGTATGCTTCTTGAAATCATTCACAACATTTAATTCTCTCCTTGAGAGAAACTTGTAAACAACTAGATGGTTACCTTATAACTAGAATGTTAATGAATACCTTATAAACTTTAACACAGAAAAGAATACACACAAAGTAAAGAGACAACAGTTGAGAAGAGTAAAATTGCACCGTATTTCATTTATGTAATCCAGATCGTTCATACATGAAAAGTTTACACAGCATCAAAAGATAAACAGGAACCAGAATATCTGAGTTCTGTTGTATATTATCTCTTCGTTACAAAATGTTCCAAAAAATCAAAGACCCTTAACTATTAAAAGTCTTATGATATATATAGTTTTGAGACCACCTTGGGATCCCTAAGGATGCAACAAGCTTCGGATAGTCTCAAAACCCTAACCCTAAAAATGTAAGACAGAGAAAGAGAGAGAGAGAGAAGAAACGATGAGATGACTGAGTCAAAAA
>MU225155.1:1834350-1885945 GCA_018584345.1 Thuja plicata
CCCCCCCCCCCCTCTTAGTTATCCTTTGGGACTATTCTAACAATCTTTGGGTAATGGCTTGGTAAAGATGTCAGCTAATTGTTCCTTGGATTGAACATATTCCAGTATCACCTCTTTTTATTGCACTTGTTCTCTTAAATAATGATACTTGATTGCAATATGCTTAGTCTTAGCATGCATGACTAGATTCTTAGAAATGTTAATTGCACTAGTATTATCACAATAGATAATCATTGGTTCAAAAATCTTAATATTCATACCTTCCAGCAACTGTTTGATCCATGCAATATTAGAGAAATTTGCAGTAGCAGCCGCATATTCTTCTTTTGCAGTAGACTGAGAGATGCATCCTTTCCTTTTTTGATCCATGTGACAAGTCTGTTACCCATGAAGAATGCTCCTCTAGTTGTGCTCTTTCGGTCATAAATCTTTCCAGCCCAATCAGCATCTGTATAGACTTGTAGCTCAAATTTTCCTTCTCTTTTATACCATAAGCCATAGTCTTCAGTGTTCTTTAGATATCTCAAAATTCTCTTGACAGCAGTCATATGTGATTCTTTGGGATTAGCAGAGAATCTTGCAACTATTCCAATTGCATGTGCAATATCTGGTCTAGTATGAACAACATACATTAGTTTTCCAATCATTAATCTATACAAGGTCTAATTTACCTCATTTGACTTATCTTCCTTTGTTAGCTTACATCTGGTTTCCATAGGTGTTCCAAATGGTTTGGATTCTTCCATCTTGAATATCTTCAGCACTTCCTTGATGTATTTGGACTGAGTGATATATATGCATGCATCTTATTGATGAATCTATAGACCAAGAAAGAATTTGATCTTTGCATAACATTTTGTTACCCCCAAAAATGATATCATCAACAAATATTTTAGCAATCATAATATTACCATTGGTATCTTCTTTTAAGTACAGATTGCTATTTTCACTTGTTCTTGCAAATTCCATTCTTATGAGATAGGAGTGAAGTCTTTCATACCAGGCTCTAGGTGCTTGTTTCAATCCATACAAGGCTTTATGTATTCTACATACCATGTTTCTCTTGTCTAGATCAATAAACCTTTATGGTTGTTCAATGTATACTTCTTCTTGTAGTATTCCATTTAGGAATGCAGATTTGACATCCATCTGGTATACCTTGAATTCTTTGAATGCAGCATAAGAAAGAATAATTCTTACTCCTTCTAGTCTATAAATGGGTGCAAAGGTTTCACCATAATAAATACCTTCTTCTTTTGTATACCCCTTGCATACTAATCTTGCTTTATTTCTTGTGACTTCTCCATTCTCATTCAGCTTGTTTTCGAATATCCATTTGGTACTGATGACATTCTTGTCATCTGGTCTCAGTACTAGTGTCCATGTACTATTCTTCTCAATACGTTATATTTCTTCATTCATATAACTGACCCATTCTTCATTTTCTAGTGCGGTGTTAACAGATTTTGGCTCAAAATCACAAAGTAAACATCTAGTGTTTAGTGACTTACTTCTTGTTCTCATTACAGCCTTCTTGTCTCCTATGATCTGATTCTATGGATGATGTCTTCTGACATACTTGGAAAGTTTTAGTTCAGCTCTTTGTCCATCATTCTGATTATCATCTTGTCCTTCATTCTAATCTCCATCGCTCAGTACATTGTCTTGAGTATTTTCCTAATTTTTGGTAATTGCAATCTGATGCTCAGGTGCAATGTTCTGTTGCTCGGGAGCGATACACTATTGCTTGGGTAGAGTGTCAGTTTCTTCAGTATAAACAAACCTATTATATTCTTCTGGTTCGTTTATGCTTTCCTTATCATTTTTTTCTGCAAATTCATCTATTCTCATATTTACACTTTCAATGATTTTGTTAGATGACTTGTTAAGACATTTATAAGCCTTTTTTTTTGTGGAATACCCTAGAAAGATACCTTCATCACTTTTAGAGTCAATATTTCCATTTCTATCATCTTTCAAAATATAACATTGACTACCAAAGATTTTGAAGTAACTTATAGTGGGTGTGTATCCATACCATAGCTCATTGGGTGTCTTCTTTGTATCCTTTTTCAATTGTACTTTGTTCAATGTGTAGATAGAAGTACTGACAGCTTCCCTCCAAAAATTTTGAGTGATAATTTTCTCAATCATCAATGTTCTTGCACAATCAACAATTGATCTGTTTCTCCTCTCAGCAATTCCATTTTGTTATGGTGTTCTCGGTGCAGAAACTTGTCTTTTAATTCCATGCACATTATAGAAATTAGTGAATTCATCTGAAATAAATTCCCCTCCTCTATCTGATCTTAAGCATTTCAATTCCTTACCACTTTTTTTCTACCATAGCCTTATACCATTTAAACATCTTGAATGCTTTTGATTTATCTTTTAAGAACAAAATTGTCATCATTCTAGAATAATCATCAAAAAAGAGAATGAAATACCTATCTCCATAGTAACTCTTTGTCCTCATAGGTCCACATAAATCAGTATGGACTAATTCTATAATTGCATTAGATGTATGGGCTTTACTCTTGAAACTAGACTTTGTCATCTTACCTTTTTGGCAATTCTTGCACATGATATGCTCAGGCTTTGACATGCTCGGTAAGCCTCTGACTTTTCTTTTATTGCTTATCTTTATCATGTTGTCAAAATTCACATGACATGATCTTTTATGCCACACCAATATGTCTTTGTTTATAGCCATCAAACAAGTGGTTTTAATGTCATCAAGATAGAAAATGTTACCTTTTGTCTATTCACCAGTTCTGATAAACCTTCATGATTCATTGAAGATCTTTTCCTTCTTATTCTCAAATGCTACTCGGTGACCTGTATTGTTCAGCTATGAAACACTTACCATACTATAATTCAGTCCTTTTACCCAGTAAGAATTATCACATTTGATCAGGTTATTTAGCATTATGGTTCTTTTACCTTCAACTGGACAAGGTGTATCATTACCCATTCTTACTGAACCACCATTATAGTATTCAAAAGTTTCAAAATTTTGTTTATCACTAGTCATGTGGTGAGTGCAGACACTATCTATTATCCAGACATCATTCTTAGTAACCTTAGATATGAGTGCAGTTTCTACATACCTTTCTTCTTCTTTGGCTGAATCATCCTTCATGGCTACAAATACCATCTCAATGTCTTCTTCAGATTCGGTGTCATCATCATCATTTATGTTCTCAACTAGGTAACAAGATTTCTTTCCTTTGTCCTTGTAGTCTCGCATATCTCTTCTGTCAGATTGTCAGTTGCTTCGGTAATCTCTGTTATCACCTTAGTCAAACTTCTTTTCATATGTTTTGTCATTACTTATGTCATCTTTTCTTTTGTTAGGAAATATTGCAACAAAGCTTCCAACCTCTTTACAATTAAAACATACAACTGGTAATTTACCTTTGTATCTACCTTTTCCTCTCTGCAATCTTCTTTCCATTAGTGCTTCAATCTCATCAAGTCCTTGATCCTCATTATCACTTTCACTATCATTCCTCATAGTGTGTCTATGACTTGACTTGCTTATTTTCAAAGAAGATTTGAATGCAGACTATATAGATGGTAAGACACTATTATCAAAGTTATTCATCTCAAATAAAATTAGTCTACCAATCAGACTATCTAGAGTAACAGTATTGTTTGCAACTGCTATCATTTCTTGAATAACAAATACTTTAATATCATACACAAGTAGTAAGGTTCTTAGGATTTTACTTACCACTGTCTCTTCTTCAAGTACACCTCCAACTCCTCGAATAGCATTGACTACCTCTTTGAATCTGCAGCTATATTAAGTGATATTTTCTCCTTCTTTCATCCTTAGGTCATCAAGCCTCTCTCTTAGGCTTTCTGCCTTGGCTCTTAGTACATTAGCATCTCCTCCATGTACCAGCTTTAATTTATCCCACATTTTCTTTGTAGAGGTGTAGGTTTTGACATCTTCAAACTCAGCATCGGAGAGTGACGAAGCAAGTTCTATCATCATGCAATTATGCTCATGTTTTTCTCTCAATTTATCAAGAGTATGGGGTCCTGTAGGAAACACATATTCAGTATTAAGGTGTTGAGTAACATTATTATCAATACCTGATACATGGAGTTTTATTCTGCTTTTCCATGATGCAAATTTGTCTTTATTCAACTTGTGCACATCTCATTTGTTCATCTTGTGATCTTTTTCTTGAGTTGTTAAACTACCTTTCTAAGCACACAAGCTCTGATACCAATTGTTAGAATAACTGAGATGGGAGGTGAATCAGTGGCCTCAAAATTATTCCAATAAATCAACCCAAAAAATTAGTACCCCAATATTAAGCCTCTAGTTATATTCAGTCCCACAAGATGTATGCCTTCAAATAAACTTATCAAATAACTACTGCTCGAAGTTCACTGTTAAACCTTTTTCTTAATGTTTACCGAATAGAAGTCTTTCATTTACCAAAAAATAGTAAATTTATTAGTGTATACCGATCAATCCAAATTAGTTATGTGTAATGCAAAACACTAAAATAATAACTCATAAACACATTGACACATGGATTTTTAACATGGAAACCCTGTTAAGGGAAAAACCACTTGGGACTGGTAACCCAAAATTTTCACTCTTCTGAAGTGAGCTCAGTGAAGAGCCAACCCCTTTAAAGGTTACAAACACATTTTTATGTGTGACCTTGTTAGAGGATTTAAATAGAATAGTTTTTCACTTTATATCGGGCATCTCTATGCTACCTTCTATGACCAAACTTTTTGATACTCCTTCGGATGTATCTCAATATAGAAAGGATTGTTAAGTCCGGAATTAAGAGACTTTCTGAATCAATGGTTAAACTAAAACAGTAAATGATCTATTCACACATACAACTTATACTTGCAAATTTTCAGATCTATTGTAAGCTCATTTTATCTTTCTGATCAATATGTATTTTCAATACCTTTGCTCCACTTCTTTCTGCTCAATGATGCTTTGCTTCTTTGTTGCTTAGTGTACGCAAAAATCTTTAGCTCTTTCCTCAGCTTGATTGATCAGGACTATATGAAGTTTTCCTTCATCAATTTCTCTTCAGCATCCTTCTTTCTCTATTCACTCCCTTCAATTCATAATGAATTAAGTTGTCTCTTTATAGATATGATATCACTATTTCTCAATTCTTGATTTTCTTGTTCTAGGCGTGATCCACAATCTTAGCCAATCTTGTTTTAAACCTTAACTCATATTTTATCTCATAGAAATCTTCATGCTAACTGGATAAAATAGTTTTAAATCTTTTACTTATATCTGGCTTTAACTTGTCGATGAAAACAATGTTAACAACCAGTTAAGTCTATCTTTAGCTCTCCCAGCTAAGTATTTTGTCATTTTTGAACTCCAGTTAACTTTGGTGTTTTAAATTTTTGATATCTTCGGTCAACACTTCAGTTCTCCTCCGGCTTCTCCATCGGTGTTGTTTGTCTGTTGGGTTTGTTTGTCCCTCGGGCTTGTCTGTCTGTCGATTAACTCTGTAATTCTGGCTGTTGGTAATGCTTGTGATTATGCTCGTCGGTAATGCTTTTCGGTTTCTTGCTCGGGCATCACTATCAATTTTCTCTCAGTCTTCTCTATCCATCAGGTTCCACTAACCATCAGTGTTTGAAGTCACCTAGTGAATGTTGGTCTTTTATGCATTGTTGAAAGCATAATCTTTATCTCTCTGGCTCTTTGAATTCTTTGACACTTTGTATATAACCGATCAGATTATATCAAGTGTTAGGAATATTCCCAAGAGATAACTGAGAGGGGGGTGAATCAGTTATCTACAAGATTCAATTCTTTTCCAATTAAGTACATAATAACTTTAAACATAAACTCAACAAGATAACACTCAATTGAACAACACAATTTTGGTAACGAGGAAAAGAAAATTAGGTAAAAACCCCAGTGGGAATTAGCACCCACAAATAACTATACTAGTTTATAATGATCCTTGTTAGAAGATCTTGCAACCCTGTTAGGAGTTGATCTTCACAATGCAATAAGTATAGAGACATGGTCAAAGGTTGGACCCTGTTAGGAGTCTTTTACAAGTAACCCTAATAGGGGTGAGGACACACTGTCCAAGAGCTCACTGCTCAAATGGTGAAGGTTGCAACCTTCTGTAAGGAAGATATACACTATATCTAATAATGAAATGTTTGAGTAGACCTGTTGTCTTGATCAGTTCCAGTGAATTGTAAACTCCTACTTCTTCACATAGATCTTCAACTGATGAATGATGTAGCTTTACTGTCTAACTTTCTGCTCTGCTCTATCTTTTCTTTTCCACTTCATTTTTCCCACTTAGCAATCACATTTGAACTGCTATATGTATCTTCCCCAAGGATAAGGTCATTACGATTGTAGGAAACACTTCAGCAACTTCCTTGTTGGCTTAACTAAGCATGCAATCAAAGTTAGGACTGGGCAACTCAAACTAAGTGGACGCGTTATTTCACATAGTCATCTCTACCAAATTAACTCAAACATCACGCTTCTATTAAAACACATTTAGCGCCTTTAGATAATCAACATTAACTCATAACTAAACATGAATACAAACATGCATATCCCGAAGATAGGCACAGCTCAAGAAATAATGTAAATACGTCGACTCTTAATAGATAATCTCCAGAAACTATAACTGCCAAAATAGATTAACAGAATTCAACTGAAAATGCATAACTGAATCTGTTTGAATGCACATAGCAATATCTAGAACATGTCTACAACATAGAAATGAACATGCAAGGCTTAATATGTCCATACTGATAAATACATACAGTACACTGTTGTATATTATATGTTGTCATCAATGACAAACATACAATCAACTATTTGCATAGAAGAAAATCTCCAACAATCTCCCCCTTTAACATTGATGGCAACATATGATATGAAAAATACCATCAACCCAAAGTACCCTCCTTTTTACAATCTTCTGAATATCCTCATCAAACGCTCATCTTAACTGTTGCATATATTTTTACTGTATTTTTCATTACTGTATACTCCCCCAGAGTATATGCTCCCCCTTACTATATACTCCCCCTTTGAAATCAATGGAAAAGGGTGCCAAAAACAATTAAGCACAGGTACTACTCCAGAAGTAGAGTAGTCAACCATTCATCAGTCACCAAGGACTAATGTTCTTGCTGAAAAATCTAATCAGACTCGGGAAAGGGAATTACTCCCAACTTCGCCCTAAGATACTCAAAAGTATCTTTTGATAAAGGCTTTGTAAAAATATCTACTAATTGTTCTTTAGTTCTCACATAATCCAAATTTACTTCTTTGTCTACAAATTTTTCTCTTAGAAAATGTTATTTGATCTCAATGTGTTTTGTCTTTGCATGCATCACAAGGTTCTTTGACATATTAATAGTGCTAGTGTTATCATAGTGAATAAAAATACGGTAATCAATATGAATACCAAAGTCTTTAATTATTTGTTTGATCAAAACCATTTTTGAACAATTCAATGATGTTGCAACATACTCAGCTTTTGTTTTTGACTGAGAGATACAATTCTACTTCTTGCTTGTCCAAGTAACGAACCTGTCTCCAAGAAATACTACTCCTCCTGAGGTACTCTTCCTTTCATCAACACAACCTACCCAATCTGCATCTGTATACACATGAAGTTGTATATTCTCTGAGTTAGGATACCATAAACCATAGTCTATAGTCCCCTTTAAGTATCTAAATATTCTTTTTATTTCCATTAGGTGATTTTGTTTAGGTTCATATGCAAATCTTCCAACAATTCCAACTACATTAGAAATATATGGTCTAGATTGAGTAAGATATATTAGTTTTCCAATCATAAACTTGTATAGTGTCTTGTCAACTACTATGGAAGCATCCTCTTTAGAAATCTTTCTTCCTGTTATCATGGGGGTGCATACTGGTTTGCAATATTCCATTTTGAAAGTCTTCAATATCTCCTTCACATACTTAGACTGATTTATGAATATGCCTTTGTTTGTTTGTTTAACATTCAATCCCAAAAAACATTTGATAGGTCCAATCATGCTCATTTCAAACTCACTTTTCATCTCTTTGGCAAATTCTGCACTAATCTTGTCATTACCTCCAAAGATAATGTCATCAACAAAAATAGCAACAAGTAGTAGTCCATGAGGTGTCTCTCTTATGAATAAATTGCAATCTGTTGTTCCCTTTTTGAATCCAATCTTTGTCAAGTAACCATCAAGTCTCCCATGCCAAGCTCTTGGGGCCTATTTAAGTCCATAAAGGGATTTCTTTAGTTTGCATACCATGTCTGGTTTGTCTGATAAACTAACTCCTTCAGGTTGTTCTATGTACACTTCTTCCTTCAAGTCACCATTCAAAAAAATTGACTTGACATCCATTTGATGTACTTTAAAGTTCTTGAATGTTGAATACGCCAAAAATAGCTTGATAGCTTCCAATCTACTCACAGGGGCAAATGTATCAATGTAATCTATTCCTTCTCTCTACGCATATCCTTTACATACCAATCTTGCTTTGTTTCTTACCACTGCACCTTTTTCCTTCATCTTATTTTTGAATATCCACTTTGTTCCAATCACATTTTTGTCACAAGGTCTAGGGACCAATTCCCATGTATCATTCTTGATTATCTTATTTAATTCTTCTTTCATTGTTTTATGTCAATCTGAATCATTTGATGCATCTTCAACACTTAAAGGTTCAATTTGTGAAAGTAAACATACCTCTTCATCAACTGTTAAACCTTTTGCTTTAGATCTTGTCAAAACTCTACTGCTCTGATCTCCAATGATATCATCTTTTGAATGGTATCTAGTTGTGAATTTTGGAACTTTAGGTGTGACATCTTCATCTATTATCTGTGATTCTTCTTTTCTTGTTTCAGGGTCATTGCAAGTTACATCAATACAATCAAACATTTCTTCAATAACATTTTCCTTACTGCTAGGCCTGGGTTCATCTTCAATCATAGGTGCATAATCATAATACCTCTCTTGAATCATGAACTTCTCATCAATCTTCACGTGTACTTTCAATTATTTTCTTCAATCTCAAGTTAAAACATCTATATGCTTTTCTTTTAGTAGAGTAACCAAGGAAAATACCTTCATCACTTCTGGCATCAAACTTACCAACACCATCATCTCTCTTGATGTAGAACTTGCCTCCAGAGATTCTAAATTATTTTACTGTAGGTACATTACCAAACCAAAGTTCATAAGGTGTTTTGTTTGTGCCTGGCCTTAGTTGTATTATTTTGATAGTATAAACTATTGTATTGACTGTATCTCTCCAATAGGTGTGTGCAACTTTTCCTTCTATCATGATAGTGTGTGTTGTGTCAAGTATGATCCTATTTCTTCTTTCTAAAATCTCATTCTGTTAAAGGGGTTCTAGGAGCACTCAACTGCCTTTTGATCCAATGTTCTTCATAATACTCATAAAACTGGTCAGAGGTGAATTCTCCTCCTCTATCTGATCTCAGATACTTTAGTTTTAATCTAGACTCATTTTCAACTTTAGCTTTAAATATTTTGAACTTCTCAAAAGCTTCAGACTTATCCTTTAAGAATGCAACCTACATCATCCTTGAAAAATAATCAACAAACAAAATAAAATATATTTCTCCATAGTATGATCTTGTTTGAGTAGGACCACATAATTCTGTATGCACTAGATCCAATTTATTTTCTATTGAGTTTTGCTTGCTTCTAAATGAGCTCCTTACATGCTTTCCCATCACACATTCCCTGCACATAGTATCAACTTGTCTTGCAATACTAGGAAGGTCTCTTACTGCCTTTACATTGCTTATCTTTACTATGTTGTCAAAATTGATGTGACAAAGTCTTTTGTGCCATAGCCAACTATCATCTACTTTTGCAACAAAACAACTTACTTCTGAATTGAGCTGAAATACATTACCTTTAGTCTTAGAGTTTGATGCAATCATATCTCCTTGTTTGTTATTAATGATGCACTTGTTCTCTTTAAATTTCAACTGATATCCTTTGTCAAGCAATTGTCTAACACTTAGTAGGTTATGATGTAAACCATCAATATAAAGAACATCATTTGTCTTGTTCTTTCCATCTAAGGTAATAGAACCTCTGCCTATGATAGGTTTGGGAGTGTTATCTCCAAATCTAACCATACCACCTTTGTACTTTTCTAGATGTACAAATCTGTCTTTGTCTCTTGTCATGTGATGTGAGAATCCGCTATCAATGATCTAGTTAGTTCTAATGTCTGCTTTGGAAACTAATGCTAAATCTTGTGCTTTCTTTTCATCTTCATTGTCCATTTCTTCAAGTGTTTTCTCAATGTCCTTAATGGAAATGAATCCAATTTCATCTTTTCCTGAATCATCATCAGTTACACCATCTTCAGCATGATAGCATTCCTTAGTATATTTGGGCTTGTAATATAATCTAAACTTCTTGACTCTTGTAGGACACTTGGATGCAAAATGGCCAACTTTGTTGCATGAAAAACATTTGAATGGTAGTTGTCCTTCATATTTTCCTTTACCTTTCCTTTCTATCTTGGAAATCATAGCAATGATTCCTTCTAGTTCTGTATCCACTTCTTCTTTCTCATTATTACTAGAGCTGCTCAAGGATTTATTACCATAGACTAAGGCTTTGAAATTTGTTTCAATTCTGGGTTCTGTCTTCAATATTGATATCTCAAATGCATAGATTTTGCTGATCAAAGTCTCTCTCTTGAAGTCTTTTGAAAATTGCATGGTTTCATCCAAGATGTTTATCTTGCTTTCATAATCAGTTGTCAATGTAGTCATTAGTTTGTCCATTATGTCTTCCTCTAAAATTTCTCCACCATTGTTTCTGATTCCTGAAACTGCTTCATTAATCCTCTGATTGTAAGCTTTGATATTCTCTTTAGGTAGCATCTCTAAGTTGTTATACTTCTTTTTCCATGTCTTTATTTGTGCATTATTTGCTTGAATATCTCCTTCAAACATATCTTCTAAATACTTCCATATGGTGTAGGCTTTGTCTACTTTCTTAATCTCAGAGAATTCACTCTCAGATAATGCACTTATAAGGGCTTCCTTGGCAATTACATTAGCGGTGAATTCATCCTTTTGTTTACTAGTAGCATCATCTTTGGCAAGGTCTTTCAGAGAGGGAACAACAACTTCTTGTGTGGCTATTTCAAAAATGTCAAAACCAACGCACTGTAGATGTGTTATCATTTTGTTCTTCAAGTCAAGATAATTCTCTCCATCAAACTTAGGACTTTCTTTTCTGAAGTATGCCATCTGATATACCTTAAGTTTTTAAGCTTTCTCTCCAAGGCACTTGTCTCTGATACCAATTTTTAGGAATAGTCCCAAGAGATTACTGAGAGGGGGGGTGAATCAGTTATCTACAAGATTCAATTATTTTCTAAATAAGTACTGAATAACTTTAAACATAAACTCAACAAGATAACACTGAATTGAACAACATAATTTTGGTAATGGGGAAAATCAAATTAGGTAAAAACCCCGGTGGGAATTAGCACCCACAAATAAATGTACTAGTTTATAATGATCCTTGTTAGAATATATTGCAACTCTATTAGGAGTTGATCTTTACAATGCAATAAGTACAGAGACCTGGTCAAAGGTTAGACCCTGTTAGGAGTCTTTTACAAGTAACCTTGTTAGGGGTGAGGAAATACTATCCAAGAGCTCACTTCTCAAATGGTGAAGGCTACAACCTTCTGTAAGGAAAATATACACTATATCTGATAATGAACTATTTGAGTAGACCTGCTATCTTGATCAGTTCTAGTGAATTTTAATCTCCTACTTCACATAGATCTTCAACTGATGAATGATGTAGCTTTACTGTCTAACTTTTTTCTCTGCTCTATCTTTTCTTTTTCACTTCATTGTTCCCACTTAGCGATCACATTTGAATTGCTATATGTATCTTCCCCAAGGATAAGGTCACGATGGCTGTAGGAAACACTTTAGCAACTTCCTTGTCGGCTTAACTAAGCACGCAATCAAAGTTACGACCGCGCAACTCAAAATGAGTGGACGCGTCATTTCACATAGTCGGCTCTACCAAATTAACTCAAACATCATGCTTCTATTAAAACATGTTTAGCACCTTTGGATAATCATCATTAAATCATAACTAAACATGAATACAAACATGCATATCCCAAAGATAGGTGCAACTCAAGAAACAATGTAAATACATCAGCTCTTAACAAATAATCTCCAGAAACTGTAACTGCCAAAACATATTAACATAATTCAACTAAAATTGCATAACTAAATCTGCGTGAATGCACATACCATCTAGAACATGTCTACAACATAGAAATGAACATGCAAGGCTTAATATGTCCATACTGATAAATACATATAGGTCATTGTTGTATATTATATGTTGTCATCAATGAAAAACATACAATCAACTATTTGCACAGAACCAAATCCCCAACATCAAGTTGACATCAATGACAATACAATCCATTAACTGATTTAATTTCTTGCATTATATTTCTTAATTTTAGTGATCAACTTAACATCTTCAAACATTCAATTAGTTACATGTCATCATTTCAAACCCACACACGCAACCATACAAACATTCATTCTTGGGACATGTCAAATTTCAGAAAACACAAGAAAGTCAGGACTCAATTACCTCCAGTATACAGAGAACAAAATACTGCCACTTGTGAAGCCAAGGAATACCAACACATCATTAATTATATCAAACAAGAGATTCACACACGTGAGGAATATGACAAAATCATCTACAATAATAAGCTTGCAAACTTCATGGCCAAATATCATTTGAACCACACCTTTTTCAACTTTGAACAATATGACTAGTTGGCACATCGCAACATCCCCATTTACTCCTCTTCTTATTAATTTATCTTGCATCTTAGGACCATCATTTTAGTCTCCATCCTTAGGAATGCATCACCCAATCAACCTACAAAAATAAAATTAATCCAAGCGTCAGCCTAGCATCATCCAAACCTTATCCTAGCATCATCCAAAAAATAAAAATAAAACATATCATTCACTTGGTGTTATATCCTTTTGAGTTGCATAGTACCCATATCATATCAATACCCATCCTTAGGCTCCCTTGACTAAGCATTGTTTAGGGTATCCCATCTTGTCTTTGTGGCCTCAACCTTGATCAAAAGTTTAGTTTACATTGACAAAGAATCTTTCCTACAATGACCACAAGTTTTCCATAGGTTGACACAATCACATCCATTTGAGCTTGCATTAGGGAAGGCAACTCATAATCCTCTATTACACCAAGTTATCCTTAGGTCCTTAAGGCAGCCCCGTATGTTTTAGCATCATCGTCCAAAACATCAAGTCCTAAAATCATTGCACCATCATCCTTATTCACCTAGGAATATTACACCTCATTTAGAATCTTGCTTCTCTTTAGGATATCCATTTCATACCACCTGAAACTCGATCCAAGAAGAGGAAGGATGTGGACACCAATCTTTTTGCTAGCTCGTACAATTTGACACTGGACCCTAAAAACACCATGGTGACTTGTGATCCTTGGAAGAAAGCACCAAACAAACACGTATGGGCTGATCTAGATGAGATTCCCACCTCAATTTCCATGGAAGCATTCATGAGTCATCATGGACATGCGCACATCATCAGCGCCATTATAGGACACAACAGCCAAACCATCCTTTACAACTTTCAATGCGAAGGAATCCAAGTACCACCTAGACTTCTACCACCATGGATTGCATGACCTATAACCATTTTGGGTGAATTTTCCACCCTGTGGTAGAAGAAATTGTTGACCCACTTCAAAGGACATCCCAGGTTACATCTATCATACCTCATTTTCTCCAACTAATAGCCACTCAACCCATAGTGCACACCATGGCACAACCAATTCAATTCTCCATCATGGGGCCATCATCCTCCAATCCTTTACCACCTCCACCATCACAACCTATCCAACCCATTGCCTCCCAAGTTTCACAACCTATGGCTGGCACTCAACCAATCAATACACAATCAACCATTTCTCAACCCATCCACATTCAACCAATCATGTCGCAACCAAAAGTCACACAAACTGTAAACACCTCAATACCAACATCCCTTTCACCCATCATACCTACATCACACTAGAAAAAACCATAATTCACCATTGGCATGCCACTCATGGGGACCTTTAACCAACCCTTATTTATGCAAGGGCCCACATTTCATGCTCAGTCATCTATACCCTCACCAAATGTCCAATACCTCTTACACAGATGCAGCCCAATCCAACACCTTCATAGCAAGCCTCCCAATTTGGCCAAACAACATAAGCCACCTCATCATCAACTTGGATCTATTCTCAGGCCACCCTGCAAGTACTTGGGATACTAACGCATTCCAATGGCACAAACCCTGCCACTTCCCAAGTGTAACAACCATTCGTCAACCCCATCATCACTGTGTAGCCCATTGTGTAACCCATCCAACAACAATAACCCACTTACACAAATTATTTGGTCATGCCTCCATCTACAGGATCATAAACCATCACACCTCATCAACAACAAAGAATCCTCTCTCATATAAACTAACTCTCTCCTTCTACTAGGGACATTCACCCATAGATCACATATCCTATACACAAAAAAAAAATTGCACAACCATCTTATGTGGGTCCAACCTAGGCTCACCCAACCTATTTGATACCCCATCAAGCACAACCTTTTTATAAACAACTATCGCTACCACAGTAGACTTTACCTTCGATCCCCGAACAATACCTCACCCAACTAGAGTTGACACCTTTGCAACCCACTTACACATTCAACCAATCCCCTTATCATATACCTCAATACCCCCCATCAAATCTCGCATACTTGCCAGCGCCTTTTGACCCATACCAAGAATTTGGATCCAATGAGATGGGAGTCCCTCCTCCCCCACCAGTCAATAAAGAATGGGAAGAAATGAAAAAATCTCTCAAAGATCTCTGAGCTGGGACTGAAGCCACGACCTTAAAATTTGAGAAGGTATGTCCTTATCCCTTTGATCGATCCATCACAGTCATACCCTTCCCCAAACACTTTGAAACTCCCAAATTTGACAAATATAGGGGGAAGGGAGATCCCGTCAGCCACATTATAGGGTTTTACATGGCATGCCAAGAGGTAGCATACAGTGATAACTCTCTCATGCACCTCTTCCAAAAAATCTTGAGAGGGACAACTCTTGAGTGGTTCTACAAAATCTACTACGGTACAATCACAACATTTGCATACCTGTCTAAAAATTTTGTAGCCCAGTATGCACATCACATTAAGAATGAACTATCTCTCCTAGACCTGTGCTACTCCAAGCAAAAAGGAGGTGAATTCCTAGCAAATTATCTTCAAAGGTGGAAAAGCCTCACCAAAATATTGTCATACCAACCTCCTGAGAAACATTTGATAAATATATTCATCGACAATCTACATCCCAAATTGGCACACCATATCTGCATGAACTTTCTACAAACATACCAAGAAATTCAAGGAAAAGGAATGGACCTTGAAAATGGTCTCATAGATGATGGAACCATCAATTTGTACAAAGAAACTCATCACGACATACCCAAAAATGATCGATCTCGTTATCGAAACAAGAACAAGACATGCCACAGATATCAAACACATCCAAATTGTTGTAGCTGGTTTGAAATCTCCAACACCATCGTATCAGCAACATGGATATCATAAACACATGTGCCAACAGATCACACCAACGTACCCTCCTCCTGGGACAAATTATTAGTCAAACTCCCAAAATCCTGTAAATCAAACAAATTTTATATCAATCCCGCATGGACAAACAAAATCATGAGCCTAGAATGCACAAAAATACATATTCACCCCTTTGGGTGAAGCCATAGATGTCATTTTCCATAGAATGACTAAGGCCAATCTGATTGTGTACCCACAAACACAACCGTTTAATGAATCAGCACCTAAACCTGCATGGTACAAAGATAACAAATACTGTGACTACCATCGTGTTAAAGGAAACATCACTACAAAGTGCATGGAACTGAAGCACTACATCAAGGACCTCATCTACCATAAAGAGATCACATTGGATTCCCCCACCCAAATGTTGCCAAACACCAACCTACAAATCTATCAAAATGTGTTTCCTGAATACAGCTATGGTAAAGGACCTGTCAATCCTGCTCAACCCTCAAACCAAGGGAAGGGAAAGCAAGGAGATCATGTTGATAAAAAATACTATACCACTAAATACATCAACTAAGACCATTTCATCAGTTTCATGTCCCAAGTGGAGCCCTCAGTCAATATAATTCATGTCAAAGGTGTAGATAGCCAGTGTGCAGTCACCATTCACCGAGGAATAATATCTATTGTAGGTGCTAATATTTATTCATCTTCTAAAACACAATACAATCCATTGGAACACCTAGGGAATACCCCTGCCCAAATCTCCATCCTGGATCTCCTTTGCACTTCGCACATGCACCAACAAATATTTATCAAAGCCCTACAAGAATCATGTGTCCCCGGAGACGTGGACCCTACCCAGTTCCAAAATCTTGTAGGCCACCTATCTACATCTTGTGGGATATCCTTCAAACCAACAGACATGCCATCTATCAAACCTGACCAAAACCTCCCTCTCGACATTGTCGTCATGGTTAAAAAATTTTCCATCAAGAGAGTCATGATAGATAATGGTTTGGCCCTCAATTTATGCACTTTGAAATTCATCAAAAAATTGGGGTATACCTAAGTAGACATAATGAATGATGTCATTACCATCAAGGCTTATGATAATCTGGAACACACATCTAAAGGTACCATCTCATTTCCCATCTAGTTGGGCCCAGTAGTGCAAAACATAATCTGCCACATTTTTTATCTTGACCTACCCTTCAACATCCTCCTTGGATGCCCATGGATTCACTCCATGCAGGTCATTCCTTCCACTTTCCATTAGTCCATCAAATTCCCACACAATGGCATTAAAATCACTATCTGCATAGATCCCCAACCCTTCTCAGCCGCAAAATTGAAAATAAAACAAAAAAGGAAAAAATGGATCTCTTGGTGAAAACCCCTCTAGAGCGCTATATGATCATAAAAAGGTAAAAAAAAAACGTGTATCCACTGGTGAAAACCTCTTTGACATGCCAGAGAATGAAAATCTTCCTCTTCCTCTCATCCATAATTACATGCCTAAGCAGTCGTCCATTCTTATAGAGGAAACAAAACCTATCAACCTGGGCACAAAGGAGAATCCCAAAATCACTTACATTGTAGCATCGTTATCAGAAGACAAAGAAATAGAACTCATTTCTCTCCTTCAATAATTTATAAGAAACCTTGCATGGCCCTATTCTCACATGCTTGGATTGGATCCAGGTTTATTTTTACATCATTTGGCAGTGGATCCAAATATCAAACCAGTAAAATAGAAGCTCTGAAGATGCATCCAAAAGTGGTGTTATTAGTCAAGGAAGAATTAGAAAAGCTCCTCCAAGCTAAGATCATCCGCTCCACTGACTATTTTGAGTGGATCTCCAACATGGCTCATGTATCCAAACTAGACAAATCAATCAGTATATGCACTAATTTTTGGGATCTAAATAAAGCATTCCCAAAGGATGATTTCCCCCTACCAAATATCAACATGATGGTGGACCTCACCAATAGACATGAGATGTTGTCTCTCATGGAAGGTTTCTCCAGATACAATTAGATTAATATAGACAAAGAAGATCAGCATAAGACAACATTTACAACCCCCTGGGGAACCTTCTTCTACAATATTATTCCATTTGGCTTAAATAATGCAGGGGAAACTTATAAGAGATCCATGACCATTATATTTCACAACATGATCCACAAAATCCTTGAAGACTATGTGGATGACATCCTGGCCAAGTCAATAAAAAGAGAAGATCACCTAAATGTACTAGAGTGTGTATATGATCAGCTCAGTCACTATGGCTTAATTCTCAACCCAGAGAAATGGGTTTTGGGAGTCACATCAAGGAAGCTCTTAGGATTCATTATATCAAGAAGAGGCATAGAAATAGATCCAAATAAATTCAAGGCTATCATGGAAATAACACTTTGGTAGTTAAGTAGTCTATAAGGAAAGATGCAATCTGTACATCACTTCATCTCTCAACTTGCATATAAGTGTCATCCATTCACTCACCTATTGTGAAAAGACACCAACTTTAAATGGGATCCACTCTGTCTGAGAAGCTTCAAAAAAATTAAAGAGTACCTAGAAAACCCACCCATTTCGGTACCACCAACACTAGGAAGACTGCTCCTTCTATACATCTCAGAAACTACTATGGTACTGGGGGAACTTTTGGCTCAACTGGATGACAATGGAAAAGAAAGAGCCATCTATTACATCATTCGTACACTGGTATGTTATGAGCTCAATTATACACTTATGGAAAAATCATGCTTGGAAGTGGTTTTTCCCACTCAAAAACTTTTCCACTATATGCTCAATCATACAGTAAAGCTCATCTCTAAAGTGGATCCTCTAAAATACTTGCTATCAAAACCACTCTCACAGGCTGTACGCAAAAATGGGTAATACTCCTAAGTGAATTTGACATACAATATGTAGATAGAAAAGAAATCAAGGGGAAATTTATCACAGATCAGCTAGCAAAAGCACCATTAGTGGATTCCTATCCTTTGTTCATGGAGTTCCTAGATGAACATCTATGCATGGTAGAAGAATAGATAACCTTGAAGGTTTATTTTGACGGATCCTACTTAGCTCACGGTTCATGGGCAGGAATACTATTTGTCATTCCTCAAGGTGACTACATCCCAAAATCAATCAAATTGGGATCCCCTGCACAAATAACATCATTGAGTATGAATCACTCATTACTCGGCATAGTATGGTGATCCAATCGAATATCACAGAAATACATGTCTTTGGAGACTCACAACTCATCATCAAAAAATTCCTAGATGAGTTTCAGACAAAGGATGACAAATTTTTACCTTACAAAGAGATGGTTGACAACATGAAAGAGTACTTCCTGAACTTTAGATCACCCAAGTACCATGACTATAGAATAAGGTTATGGATGCAATGGACACTATTGGATCTCTCCTAGAGATACCTCCAAACACAATACACTATGAATTCTTAGTCGAGAAACTCAATACACCCACTTACAAAAACATTTATTCCAAAATGGTATGTGTCTTGGTTGGTCCTCAGTCCCCATGGTACCAAGACATCCATGATTACCTAAAAAATGGTATCATATCTCCCCATCTCACAAACACCCAATTCCAAAACCTCATTTGCAGAGCATACCGCTACACTATTGTAGCCAATACCCTATATTGTCGGGGCTATCACAATGTTCTCTATAGGTATTTAGACAAAAATGAGGTCACCTAGGTTTTAGAAGAATTACATGTTGGGATCTGCAGTACCCACACAAGTGGCATGGTCCTACCCAAATAGCTTATCAAAGCAAGGTACTACTGGCCCACAATGGAACATAATGCTTGTAAATTTGTTAAGAAATGCCTACCTTGTCAATAGCATGTCAATATGATTCATTCTTATGTGCAAGATCTACATTCCATTGCACCTCCATGGTCATTCTCTTGTTGGGGTTTTGACCTGGTTGGTAAGATCACCCATGTATCCTCTAAAGGACACAAGTAAATCATCATAGAAATTGAATACTTCACAAATTGAGTTGAAGTGATTTCGCTCACCCTTACTACAGGTATCCAAATATCCAAGTTCATCCTCTACCACATTGGTTGTTGCTTCGACATCCCTTACACCATCTTCAAAGATCATGGTATGCCATTTGAAAACCATCATGTAGCAGATCTATGTGAACACCTCCATATCCACCATCACTTCTCCAGTTTGTATTTCCCCTGAGGTAATGTTCAAGTTGAGGCAACCAATAAAACCCTCCTTAAGATCCTTAAGAATGTTGTCAATGATATTGTTCAAGACTGGCATCTCCAAATTAATCCCACCCTCTAGGAATATCTAGTGCAGAGCACCTCCCATTTTGATGTGTTAGTGTGATTTAGGTTTGTAATAGGTGTTGTTGTGTGGATTGGAATAAGATCCAATAGGTTAGATACATTGTTGATCAAGTTCATGTTTGTAAGAGCCAAGAGTGCTCACTAGGTGTTTTGTGGTCATTTTGACCTAGAAAGACAAAATGTGTTATTTGTGTGTATCTTGGGTTTGGTGTGTGTCTTACGACCCTAAATATGTTAACTAGGATCATAAAAGTCAACCATGACCATCAAGTTGACAAAGGGAGTCAAATTGCTCAAAATGCAAAAGTTGTTCGAGCAACTTTTGCAACTTCTTAACAAGAAGTTGTAAAATGAAGTTAGAGCGGTTGTAACCACTCATGCTCCATATATGAGCATGTATTTTATTTTTTTGGAAGTTTAATGAAGCTTTGAATTGCAGAACTTGTTTTTGTACTTCTATACGGATGCTTGTGACTGTATTCTTGTGATTCACAGTGTTTTTTGCATTTTGTACAGCTATGTACAGATTGGTCAAGGAGATTGGACCCCATGAGGGTGTAGAGTTTCATGTTAGCTTTCTTTTTCATACTTTATTTTTATTTTAAGTTATAGGAGTAGAGAGTTACATTAATTTTAAGGTCACTGGTTTGTAATTCCATTTGCAGAGTCACAGTGCCCAAAATGGCTCTAACCTAAGCATCCACCAGTGGAAATGCCTAAAACCATAGGGGATGGAGGGTTAGAGTCTGTACATAATCTTGTTGTTTTCATTTTCTTTATTTCAATGAGGTTTATAGACCAAGTTTGAAACCCTATGGCTGACTGTTAGGAACAGGTGAGCCTAGACAGGGTGAAGAAGGATTTGGTTCGAGCACCCATGATCTTGGGGAAAAGACTTAGAGGCATTTGCAAAAGCCCTAGATATTCTACTTGAAGGATTAAAATGTGGGAGGAGGTGAAATGAATTTTGAAGATCAATGTGGTGGCAATTGGTCAAGTCTAATCTAGAGGCCTAATTAATAGGCTAAAAATTAGGGCCTGATAGAAACTAGGGTTATGGGTGCATCCAGAAGCTAGGATTTTGGATTCTGATAGGGTTGATGGATACCTTGAAGATTTTCAAGGTCTTCTATGGGGTTGTTTGGAATTTTTGTTATCTTAAGCCCAAAAACAATGAAATTTGACCTACTAGGAAACAAGCCAATTAGGCCTCCTAGTGAATTTGACACCAATTGGATTGGTAAAGTATCGAGAAGTGTGGGAAAGGGTTCTAAAGACCTTTGAATGGGCCAAGAACATAGAAAAGAGCCTAATTGGATGTATGGGAAGATCCTAAGAAATGTTTTGGGATTTTAGGAGGAAATCTGGTGAAGAAGCCTAGGTAATTGAAGAACTAGTAGGACTAGTTAAACCTAGAAGTGTTGGAATCTTAAGAAAATCAACTATACCTTGAAGGATAATTTGATAGTGAGGGTCTTTTAGATCCATATTGGAGAAGAACACAAGGAGAGCTAACCATTGGATGGTTAGGAGAGATTAGGAGTACTTTGGGGAAAGAAATCACTAGAACCCTAAACCCTCAGCATCAGAGTGGTATTAGAGCCATAACTTTATAGTTTAATGTATGTCTGAAGAAGTAGGAAACCATGAGGTTGAAAACATGCCACCTAAGGAAATGAGTAAGGATTCCATAGTGGACTTGGTCCAAGAACTACTGGAAAAATCTAACTTGACAGAGACAGAGTAAAAAGAAGATCACTGAATGGGGAGATGAGAGTGATGAAGTTGTTGAAAGTCAGTCAGAAGAGAAATCTAACAAAGGTAAAGAACTAGAGATGGATAAAGATCAAAAGGTATTCTTGGATGCCTTTAAGTCCATTAACAAGGATAGTGTGGAACACATACCTTAATATTGTGGCATCTTGAAAGGAGAAGAGTTACTGGGTTGGCTAGAGGCCATAGACAACTAGTTTGACTACAAGGAGGTATCAGAGGAAAAGAGAGTTAGCTATTCCAAGGCTAGACTCAGGATCTACATTGGTGTGGTGGAGCATGATTCAGGATGATAGGGTAGCAAATGGAAACAAGAAGATAGTTTCTTGGGAGAGGATATAGATCAGATTGAGGGCACAATTCTTGCCTACTAACTATGAGATTCAGATGTATCAAAAGTTGCAAAATTTGAGACAAAAGGAGATGACAGTAAGTGCCTACACCAAGGAGTTCCACAAATTGAGCCTAAGGGCTAGAAGACAAGAGGAATAAATGGAGAAGGTAGACAAGGGATACAAGATGAAATTAGTATGATGGCTCCTGACAATATGCACAAGTTTTTTTAGTTAGCCTTGAGAGTAGAGGATAAGGCTAGAAGGAGGAATGACTTCCATCAAAGAGGAAGAGGTAGTAACAATAACAGAGGATTCAGAGGTAGGAGTAATTTTGGAAGAGTACAAAGCCCAAATAGACCAGAGGAGAATCAGTTTATGGATAACAGTGGGGGTAATCAGTTCATAGGATCTTTTCAAAGAGGGGGATACAGAGGAAGAGGACCACCAAGAGGTAGATTTTAGTCTCAAGGAAGATCTAATTCAGTCTTCACTGGCAGATGTTATAACTGCAATCAAGTGGGTCACACAATGGGTAGATGTCCTAAAAAGGCTGCCTCATCTTCTATGGGAGATAAAAGGAATTAGTTGGTACAAGAGGATGATACACAAAGTGTCACTTCTCCCATTTCCAAGGCAGGGCTAGTAATGGATGGAGAGAATCTAATGTTGAGAAGGACTTTGTTGAAAGTACCTAATACCAAAGAGCCACCTCAAAGAAGTAATTTGTTTAAGACAACTTGTAGGTCTCATGGAAAGATTTTCAAAGTGATAGTGGACTCTGGATCCACTGAGAATATAGTATCAATAGAGATGGTGGACAAATTGAAGCTTATAAGGATACCTCATACCACACCCTATAAATTTTCATGGTTAAACAAGGGACAAAAAATAGTGGTAGATGAACAAACCATGGTGGAGTTTGAAATAGGTGAATATAAGGACAAGGTCATATGTGACATATTGCCCATGGATGCATGTCATCTTCTTTTAGGGCATCCATGGAAATATGATGTGAAGGCTATTCATGATGGAGAAAAGAAAAACTATGTAATCACCAAGCTAGGAAAGAAGTCTCAAATAGATCCATTGCAGAAACCTAATGAGGAGAAGCATGTGGGAACCAGTGTGATGCTCTTGAGTAGAAAGGAGTTTCTAAAAGCTATGAAGAAGGAGAAAGGAGTCTGTTGTGCAGTGATAGTGAAGCCAAAGGAGGAGACCAAGGCGAAATCCAACATGCCACCAGAGGTACAAGCATTTTTGGAAAGGTATCATGACATAGTGGATAATGGTTTACCAAGTGAACTACCACCCATGAGGGCTATGAGTCATCAGATAGACCTCATACCTAGAGAAAATTTTCCAAACAAAGCAGCATATAAGATGACACCAATTCAAAATGTAGAGATAGCACAATAGATTCAAGATTTGTTGGAAAAGGGACTAATAAGGAAGATTTCGAGTCCTTGTGTTGTGCCAACTATCCTTGCACCTAAGAAGGATGGTAAATGGAGGATGTGTATGGATTCTAGGGCTATAAACAATATTACAATCAGATATAGATTCCCAATGCCCCGGATTGAGGATTTGATGGACAATTTGGGAGGTTCATGTTATTTCTCTAAGGTGGATTTGAAGTCAGGATATCACCAAATCAGGGTTAGGCCTAGTGATGAGTGGAAAATAGCCTTCAAGACCAATGAAGGGCTGTAAGAGTGGCTAGTAATTCCCTTTGGCCTAACTAATGCACCTAGAACATTCATGAGGCTCATGAATGAAGTGCTAGCAGATTTTATTAGTAAGTTTGTAATAGTATATCTTGATGACATTTTGATATATAGAAGGATCAAGGAGGAGCATATGAAGAATTTAGAGATGGTCTTGAGGAGGCTCCATCAAGACAAGTTGATGATCAATCAAGAAAAGTGTGAGTTTCTAAAAACTGAATTAGTTTATCTTGGTTTTGTGGTTGCTAATGGATGTATGAAGATGGACCCTGATAAGGTTAAGTCAATTTTGGATTGGCCTACACCTAGGTCCATAGGGGATGTTAGGATTTTTCATGGATTTCCCTCCTACTATAGGAAATTTCTAAGAAATTTAAGTCATGTATGTGCCCCTATCCTCAACACTATTAAAGGGGGAATCAAATGTCAGTTTAAATGGACTATAGCAGTAGACCAAGGATTTGAAATGTTGAAAAAAAGGATAGCAGAATTACCTACACTTAGGTTTCCAAATTTCAATCAGCTATTTGTGATGGAGTGTGATACTAGAAAGCTAGCCATTGGAGCAGTGTTAAGCCAAGAGGGATACCCTATGGCATTCTTCTCAGAGAAGTTAAATGAGGCCAAACAAAATGACTCCACCTATGATTTGGAGTTGTATGCTATGGTACAAGCCCTTAAAAAATGGGACACTATCTCTGACCTAGGGAATTTGTGGTCTACATTGATAACCATGCTCTAATTTTCTTGAATGGGTAAGAAAAAATGAATCAAAGACACCTAAAGTGGGTAGAATCTCTGCAAGCTTACACATTTTTCATCAAACATAAGAAAGGGGTTAGCAAAAAGGTTGCGGGTGCTCTTAGCATAAGAGTATTAACTATACATGAGATATAATTGCAGAGTGTGGGGTTGAATGACTTGAAAGACCTCTACAAAGAGGATAAAGACTTCAAAGATTCCTATGAGGCATGTGTAAAGTTCCAACAGGGGTTCAAGGTGGAATTCATTGAGTCTATGTTTCAATAAGGACTATTGTTTAAAGTACACCTCATGTGTATACCTCAGTGCTCGATGAGGGAGAATAATGTGAAGGAGAAACACCAAGGAAGCTTGTGAGGCCACTTTGGAGTGGATAAGACACTGGATCAAGTGAATAGGCATTATTATTAGCATAAGTTACAGTCTAATTTTAGGAAATTTGTAGAGAAATGTCAAATCTATTAGAGGGAAAAAGGACAAAGTAGTAACAGTGGATTGTATCAACCCCTATCCATACCCCAAAGGCCTTGGGAGTGCCTCAGTATGGACTTTGTCTTGGGGTTACCAAAGACAAAAAGGGGTCATGACAGTGTATTTGTGGTGGTGGAACATTTTAGCAAAATGGATCACTTCATTCCATGTAAGAAAACCAATGATGCTTCCCAAATTGTAGGTCTATTCTTCAGAGACATTGTAAGGATCCATGGATTGCCACTGAATATAGTAAGTGACAGAGATAGTAAGTTTGTGGGTCACTTTTGGAGGACCCTTTGGAAGATGCTAGATACCAATTTGTCTTTCTCTTCATCCTACCATCCATTGTCAGATGGAAAAATGGAGGTATTCAATAGGTCACTTGGGAACTTGCTAAGATGCTTGACTAAGAAACATGGATAGTCATGGGATCACATCATAGGGCAGGCATAATTTTCCTATAATGACTCCATTAATAGGAGTACTGGTAAAAGGCCCTTTGAAATAGTATATGGGGTCAATCCTAGAGGGATCTTAGAGTTGATGGATCTTAGTGTGAAGGAAAAAAGGAGTGCCCAGAGGGATTCATTTGCAGAATAGATGAAGGAGCTTCATGACCAAGTCAACAAGACTTTACAAAAGCAAGTGGAGAAGTATTAGTCCAAGGCTGATCAGAGAAGAAGGGATTTTAAGTTCAAGGTGGGAGATCTAGTACTTTCCTATCTCAGAAAGGAAAGGCTACCCAAGGGTCAGCCAACTAAGCTACTCGTGAAGAAAATAGGACCATTGAGGATATTGCATAAGTATGGAAAAAATGCCTATGAGGTGGAGTTGCCTCCTAATTTGGGGATTTCACCCATTTTCAATATTTGTGACTTATATCACTATAAGGAACCATATCTAGACATAGGTCAAACCACTCTTGCAGATTTAGGAGATGATGATTGGGTGAAAGACTTGCCTACCCCAATCCCACTGAAATTGGACAGTATACTAGATTCTAAGGTAATCAAGAAGACAAGGAAGGGTAACTAAAAGGAGTACCTCATCAAGTGGTAGGGACTACCTATAGTTGAGGCCACTTGGATGACAGAGGTAGAAATTGTGAAGCATGGGGTCACCATTGAAGACCTCCTAACTCAAGGGACTTGAGCTATTTTTCTCAGGGGAGTATGGTGCAGAGCACCTCCCATTTTTATGTGTTAGTGTGCTTTAGGGTTGTAATAGGTTTTTTTGTGTGGATTGGAATAAGATCTAATAGGTTGGATATAATGTTAATCAAGTTCATTTTTGTAAGAGCCAAGAGTGCTCACTAGGTGTTTTGTGGTCATTTTGACCTAGAAAGACAAAATGTGTTATTTTTGTGTATCTTGGGTTTGGTGTGTGTCTTAGGACCCTAAATTTCCTAACTATGGTCATACAAGTCAACCATGACCATCGATTTGACAAAAGGAGTCAAATTGCTCAAAATGCAAAAGTTGCTCGAGCAACTTTTGCAACTTCTTGACAAGAAGTTGCAAAATGAAGTTAGAGCAGTTGTAACCACTCAGTCTCGGTATATGAGCATGGGTTTTATGTTTTTGTAAGTTTAATGAATCTTTGAATTGCATAACTTGTTTTTTTTACTTATGTATGGATGCTTGTGACTGTATTCTTGTGATTCACAGTACTTTCTACATTTTGTATGGTTGTGTACAGATTGGGAAAGGAGATTGGACCCCATGAAGGTGTATATTTTCATATTAGATTTCTTTTTTACATACTTTAGTTTTGTTTGAAGTTATAGAGTAGAGAGTTACATTAATTTTAAGGTCACTGGTCTGTAATTCCATTTGCAGAGTCACAGTGCCCAAAATGGCTCTAACCTAAGCATCCACCAGTGGAAATGGCTAAAACCATAGGGGATGGAGGGTTAGAGTCTATAAATAAGATTTTTGTTTTCATTTTTTTTATTTCAATGAGTTTTCTAGACCAAGTTTGAAACCTTATGGCTGACTGTTAGGAACAGGTGAGCCTGGACAGGGTGAAGAAGGATTTGGTTTGAGCACCCATGATCTTGGGGAAAAGACTTAGAGGAATTTTTAGAAGCCCTAGATAGTATCCTTTAAGGATTCAAATGTGGGAGGAGGTGAAACAAAGTTTGAAGATCAATTTGGTGGCAATTGGTCAAGACTGGTCTAGAGGCCTAATTAATAGGGTGAAAATTAGGGCGTAATAGAAACTAAGGTTGTGGGTGCATCCAAAAGATAGGATTTTGGATTATGATAGGTTTGATGGATACCTTGAAGATTTTAAAGGTCTTATGTGGGGTTTTTTGGAAGATTTGAGAGCTTAAACCCAAAAACAATGAAATTTGACCTACTAGGAAACAAGTCAATTAGGCCTCCTAGTGAATTTGACACCAATTAGATTGGTAAAGTATTGAGAAGTGTGGGAAAGGGTTCTAAAGACCTTTGAATGGGCCAAGAACATATACAAGAGCCTAAGTGGATGTATGGTAAGATACTAAGAAAGGGTTTGGGATTCTAGGAGTAAATCTGGTGAAGAAGCCTAGGTAATTGAAGAACTAGTAGGACTAGTTGAACCTAGAAGTGTTGGACTCTTCAGCAAATCAACTATACCTTGCAGGAGAAGTTGACAGTGAGGATATTGGAGATCCATATTTGAGAAGAAAACAAGGAGAGCTAACCATTGGATGGTTAGGATAGATTAGGATTACTTTGGGGAAAGAAATGACTAGAACCCTAAACCCTCTACATCAATATTGCACTTCATATCACACTCCCATAGGCACCATTACCTATTCACTTATCTATGGTGTTGAATCCATATTACCAATCAAGGTCAAACTAACATCATTGTGTGTGTCACTCAAGAACCTAATCATAGATGAAGACTACCATGTGGCATGTCTCACGCAACTAGACCTGTTAGATGAAAAATTCCAACAAGCATACGACCACCTAGTTGTTTATCAAAATCGGCTCAAAAAAAGCTACAGCAAGAAAATTTGCCCATGGAAATTTCAAGTAAGGGATCTAGTCCTCAAAGAAAATCAGAAGGTAGGTGCAGATCAAGAAAATAAAGACAAGCTTGAGGTCACCTGGTTAGGGCCTTATGTCATCACAACATTCTTTGGCTACGGGGCATATCAACTCTCTACTCCTAAAGGAGAACCCCTAAATTATCCCACCAACATCATTCATCGCAGGTGCTTCTATGCTTCGAGGTTGGCTGTATATCCCAGTCATCTTAAAAAATCCATAAAAAGTATAAAAAGTCCTGAAAAAAATCATTGTCTTGGTGAAAACTTGGTAAGCAGGCGCCTAGATAAAAAAAATTCAAAAAAATTCAAAAAGAAGCAAAAAAAGTAAAGAGAAATAAATCATCCAACGATGAAAAATTGTTAATCAGACGCCTTGGATGAGTATGTGTGGTGAAAACCTAGTAAATAGGTGTCACACATATTGTACCATGCCATTATCTATCAAAACCTTATCTCAATTTGTCTCATCCATCCACCCAATATCCAGCCACCATCTCCAAGCCCATGTTCCCTAGGTATTCCACCTATCTCATGCATCGGTTACAAGATTTGTCTCATCCCATCCTTTGAGATTTTATCCATATCACTTGTATATAACCACTTGGTTCCAATCCTATCAAGTTGTACTTTTGTGTCCTATCCCACCATCCTGAGATGCCCCTCATTGACTTCCCTAAGATCGTTTCATTTTCCCAATCCTTTCACAGTTTTCTCATTGACTTCGTCACCTAGAGTGACACACACAAAAATATGAGATCATTGTCTCACATCATATTGCATGCAGTCCACCTCACCAGATCATCTCATCACACCAAATACATCACGCATTAGGAACATTCAATTCATTGGTTACATTTTATTCATTGTGCACCTTTGCATTAATTATCTCATTCATTAAATTGCATTTATCCACCTAGTATTCACATACATTTCATCTACATTCAATTCATTAATTGCATTTCATTCATTTTAGTCCTTATAAGTGCATTTCATTTCATCTTCTCCTTAATTCATTCATTATTTTTCATCTGCATTTAGTTCATTACTTGCATTTCGTTAAGTTCATGAGTTCCTTAATCCATCAGATTCATTAGTTACAGACGTTAATCCATTTAAGTCCATTATTGCATTTCATTAAGCTCATTAGTACATTAATCCATTAGTTTTCTATTTCATTTATTGCACTAATCATTTCTATTTGCATGCATTATCCATTAACTTCATTACATCATGTATTTAGATTGCATTTAGTTCATGATCCATTTACCATCACATCATATGCATATAAAAACACAAAAAACCACATCCTACACCACATATATACATTATGCATATAAGCATCACATCTTGCATTTGTCAAATCACATAGCATATAAATAATAAAACAATGCATCACATCTTACATCACAAAATGTCAGTATGCATACCATATCAATCATATCATGCAACATGAGATTCAATATCCACATAAGAATATATAATGCATCACACATGCATCACAAATAAGACACCATCATAACACCATCACACTGCATAGATTCCATCATCATATATCATATAAACTCCATATCCAAAATACATGAATCCATCATAAATAATATACATCAAAATGCACCTAGGTGTCATCATACATATACATCTCATCAAAAAAAATACAAAACTATGTGTCACAATGATCTGAAAGCTCATGGGGCTATCTATGAAAGCTCATCACCTCCTCCCTATCTAGGTGAATGAGGTGACATCTCCACTAATTCATATGAGGCTCTGCATGTGCTATGAGAGGGAGTATTCTCTGTATATGCGGGTTATCGTGGGTCCTTGGGAACTACATCATAGTATAGACCCATGTAATATGCAGCCTCTTTTCCTGCTCTAGTTGCGTCCCTGTGTGTGGCAAAGGCCTCGGTTAATACCTGCCCCATCCCTCCTACAATGGCTACCTATCCATCTATGTCTTGCTCTTCCATGTAAGTCTCGGCACCTCTGTGTTATTAGTATATCCACCTCCTTGGTGGCATGCTCAACCTAGTTTGTTAGGGTCACCATCTTCTTGGTCAGAGTAGCTATCATTTTCCTCAGTATGGCCTCCTCCTATGGCATTGCATCCCCTATGGAGAAATCTCTTGAGTCAACCCTCCTCTATAATGTATCCAACGTAGTCTGGGTACTGTCATCCTGAACCCTCTCTATGTCAATCAAACCCTACACTCTACCCACCTTGGTCTATAGGTTGTCTCACTCAACCTACATTGAGGTGTGCTCCTAGTGCACTATCTCCAAAAACCCCCTAATCCGTCGCACCTCTACCTCTAGTTCATTGTAAGCTTCCTGTGTGGGCCCTACTACCAAGGTACCTGTAATGGGGGTCTCTGTACTAGTGGTCCATGTGGTGGTGGCACTAGTGGTGGATGTCCTTGTCCCTACCCATATCCCTATGCTTATACCAGTGCCTGTGATTCCTATACATATACGTTGGTCCTCACACGTACCCGTCACTCTGGTTGCTAAGGAGCTCTCTTGCATCTTTCCCTATTTTCTGATGACTCTGGGGCATTCTCCATTTTAGTTTCATCATCAATATCTATGTCCCCTATCAGTTGTTCATGGGAAGCCACCTGTGCTGGGTCTATCAACTGCAATGGTGTGTGTGCAGCCCACTAGGTCGCATAGTTGGCATTAGTTCCTATGTCAACCACATATAGTTGTACCACCCAAGCCATTGGCACTAGTGTGTGCTAGTTCATCCTCATGATGAGTGCATCTTTGTACTTTCCCAAGACACCCACATCCCTGGTCACATGAGGATGAAGGTCATCAATTTCCACCACCACCTGTGGTAACCCAAACTATCTCATAACCTGAGAGGCACTATACCTCTCTATCTGGTAGATGGTCCTGCCCAGTAAGTAACAATCTATTTGGGAAAATGAGAGGTAAAGCATGTCCTCCCTGCCATCCTCAACCCTTGTCTATCAGTCCATCGAACCCCATGGCTCGCATGCCCTGAATGGTGTCCAGTAGAAAATCTAGACCTCATCCAACATCCTCCTTCAGTAGCCAGTTTTAGTGACTGGGGAGTACCACAATGGAAACCTATACCTGTAGGTGTATGGCACTCCTGGTTGGCGAGCCTCCAGTAGTCATAAAAGTTGGAGCACTACAATGTGCTCTTATGCCCATACTAGCAACAATGTGACCCATGTCACTAGATTGTATACCCCATAGTAAGAAGACATGTGAAGCATCACATAACCCCACTAGTAGACTGTCCCAAGCTCTAGCATCTCTACTACCACTCTCGACCATGTTAGTAATAACTAAGAGGGGGGTGAATCAGTGGCCTCAAAAATTAATCCTTAAATCAACCCTTAAAACTTATAACCACAAATTATGCCTCTAGTTATCTTTTTATTCCTACAACATGAATGCCTTGAAATACTTATAACAATTTACTACTTATCGGAATGCTTTGTAAATCCTTCTTCTGTGTGTTTACCGATAAGCAGTATTTCATTTAACAAAACACAGTAAATAACTAGAGTATGCCGATCAATCCAGAATTGCATATGTGAAATGTAAAACAATAAAGTAATGAAACATAAACACATAACACATGGATTTTTAACGTGGAAATCGTGTTAAGGGAAAAACCACTTGGATCGATACCCCAAATTTTCACTCTTTTGAAGTGAGCTCAGTTAAGAGCCAACCCTGTTAAAGGTTACAAACACATTGTTAGGTGTGACCTTGTTAGAGGATTTAAAAGATAGTTTGTCACCTAGTATCTGGCATCTAATGCTACCATCCTTGATCAAACACTCACTTGGCCTGTCAATAGGTATCAGGTATATCCAATGCTACTTTCTATGATCAAACTTTTTGATACTCCATGGGATGTATCTCAATTATAGAAGACTTTTAAATCTTTCTCAGTTAAGAGACTTGATGCTTCAATGGTTAAACTGAAACACTAAAGTGATATGTTCACACATACAACTTGAATTAAAGATTTTCATATCTATTGTAAGTGCATTACCTCTCTGATCAATATAATTAATTCAATACCTTTGCTCCACACTGTTCTGCTCTGTGATGTTGTCTCACTATTCATCGGTGTCTGTAGAATCTATCTCTTTCCTTAGCTTGTTGATCAGGTTTGAATGAAGACTTTCTTCTTCTTCAGAATCTCTTCAGCATCTTCTTTCTCTTCTCTTCACCCCACAATTTGTAATGAATTGGGTTTGTCTCTTTATAGACATGATTTGACCTTTTCTTGGCTTTCTTGATTCTTGGTGTGATCCACAATTCTCGCCAATTAGATTTAAAGCAAAACTCCAGTTTTATCTCATAGAGATCTTCTTTCCAACTGGACAAAGCATCTTTAAATCCTTTACTTATCCTCAGCTTTATCTTGTCGATTAAAAAAATGATAAGTATTAGTTAAGTCTATTTTTATCTCTTGACAGCTAAGCATTTTGTCATTTCTGAACTCTTTGTTTTGTCAGTCAATACTTCAAGTAGTCATCAGTGATAATTGATTGTTCTGTCGGTGTGACTTCAGTTGTCATCAGGATCTCCATCCTTGTCTTTTCCGTTGGGTTACACTATGATTTTCTCGTTGGGAAACACTGTGACTTAGCTCGTCGTTAATGTTGTGCATTTTCTCATCGGGTAACACTTTGACTTTTCTCTTTTACTCTGACCGTCGGTGTATATAGTCACTTTGTGAATACTTGACTTATATGCATTACTGATAGCATATCCTTTGATTCATCAGTTCTTTGAAGTCTTTGGCAGTATGTCCATGACCATACAAATTATATCAAGTTGACATCAATGACAATACAATACATTAACTGATTTAATGCCTTGCATGATCATCAACTTAACATCTTCAAACATTCAATCAGTTACATGTCATCAATCTCTCCCTTTGGCATTGATGGAAACATACTACATTATCATACTATACTATTACTAATACAATATGAAATATACAGCTTCATTAAGATTTCCTAATGTAACTATTACAAATGTTTGGCTTTCGACAAGCTCAACTAGCTTTGATTTGATTATTGCATCTTTCTCTATGTCTTCAATCCCTTCACTGCATAGATGTATAATCATTCTTTCTCTGATGTGATGTGTTCTTCTCCTATGTCAAACTTTCTCCCTTTGATTGTTCTCTTTTCTTTTGATGTCTCTTGTCAGAAATTATTTCTTTGCATGTACTCTCCCTTTCTTGTTACATCTCTCCCTCTCGATAATGTGATGAACATAATCTCTCCCTAAATTGATAAGAAGTGATAATAGATATAATCTATACCTTTGACAGTAATGCCAAACAAATATTTCTGACAATAATGCCAAACAAATCCTTTCTATCCATAATATACTCCTTGAAGTTTCCAATCCATCGACAATACAATAACTCTGGTGCTCAGAGTAGATAAACACCTTGTTGTGTATAGATTTATCTTTGAAGTCCATCTCTCTACTTGCATCAACATGAATGATATTCTGCTAATATGTAGGTTGATGCAGCCTTATAGTCATCTTACTGACTAGTACACAAGGGTCTGACCCCTAGTCTCTTTCTCAAGTATTCAAATGCATCCTTGGGCAGTGGCTTGGTGAAGAAATCGGCTAATTGCTCCTTAGATTGCACATCCTCAAGTATCACTCCTTTGCCTGAACTTGTTCTCTCAAATAATGATAATTGATGGCAATATGCTTTGTTTTAGCATGCATGACTGGATTCTTGGAAATTTTTATTGCACTAGTATTATCACAATAGATAATTATTGGTTCAATAATTTTCATATGCATACCTTCCAGTAACTATTTGATCCATGCAATATTTGAGCAGTTTGCAGCAACAGCAACATAGTCTGCTTCAGCAGTAGATTGAGAGATGCATCCTTTCTTCTTTCTGATCCATGTGATAAGTCTATCGCCCATAAATAATTCTCCTCTAGTTGTTCTCTGATACCAATTGTTAGTAATAACTGAGAGGGGGGGCGAATCATTGGCCTCAAAAATTAATCCTTAAATCAACCCTTAAAACTCATAACCACAAATTATGCCTCTATTTATCTTTTTAGTCCTACAAAATGAATGCCTTGAAATACTTATAACAATTTACTACTTGTCGAAATGCTTTTTAAATCCTTCTTCTGTATTTTTACCGATAAGCATTCTTTCATTTACCGAAACACGGTAAATAACTAGAGTATACCGATCAGTCCAGAATTACATTTGTGAAATGTAAAATAGTAAAGTAATGAAATATAAACACATAACACATGGATTTTTAATGCGGAAGCCCTATTAAGGGAAAAACCACTCGAATCGGTACCCCAAATTTTCACTCTTCTGAAGTGAGCTCGGTTAAGAGCCAACCCTGTTAAAGGTTACAAACACACTATTAGGTGTGACCTTGTTAGAGGATTTAAAAGATAGTTTTTCACCTAGTATCTTGCATCTAATGCTACCATCCTTGATTAAACACTCACTTGGCCTGTCAATAGGTATCGGGCATATCCAATGCTACTTTCTATGATCAAACTTTTTGATACTCCTTGGGATGTATCTCAATTATAGAAGACTTTTAAGTTCTTCTTGGTTAAGAGACTTGCTGCTTTAATGGTTAAACTGAAACACGAAAGTGATCTGTTCACACATACAACTTGAATTGTAGATTTTCAAATCTATTGTAAGTGCATTACCTCTCTGATCATTATAATAAATTCAATACCTTTGCTCCACACTATTCTACTATGTGATGTTGTCTCACTGTTCATCTGTGCCTACAGAATCTAGCTCTTTCCTTAGCTTGTTGATCAGGTCTAAATGAAGAAATTATTCTTCTTCAGAATCTCTTCAGCATCTTCTTTCTCTTCTCTTCACCCCACAATTCATAATGAATTTGGTTTGTCTCTTTATAGACATGATTTGACCTTTTCTTGGCTTTCTTGATTCTTGGCGTGATCCACAATTCTCGCCAATTAGATTTAAAACAAAACTCTAGTTTTATCTCATAGAGATCTTCTTGCCAACTAGACAAAGCAACTTTAAATCCTTTACTTATCCTTGGCTTTATCTTGTCGATTAAAACAATGATAAGCACCAATTAATTCTATTTTTAGCTCTTGATAGCTAAGCATTTTGTCATTTCTGAACTCTCTATTCTGTCGGTTAATACTTCAGCTAGTCATCGGTGATAAATGACTATTCCGTCGGTGTGACTTCAATTTTCATCAGGATCTCTATCCTTGTCTTTTCCATCATGCAACACTATAATTTTTTCTGTCGGGTTACACTGTGATTTTCTCATCGGGAAACACTGTGACTTAGGTCATCAGTAATGTTGTGCATTTGCTCATCGGGTAACACTGTGACTTTTCTCTTTCACTCTGACCATCGGTGTGCACTTCATCGGTGTATATAGTCACTTTGTGAATACTTGACTTATATGCATTACTGATAGCATAGCCTTTCATTCATCGGTTCTTTGAAGTCTTTGGCAGTATGTCCATGACCATACAAATTATATCAAGTTGACATCAATGACAATACAATACATTAATTGATTTAATGCCTTCAATGATCATCAACTTAACATCTTCAAACATTCAATCAGTTACATTTCATCAGACAAACCCATCCCAAAATCATAACCTAACAAATCTATCAGAATCCTACCCCCGAACAAACCAGATAGAAACAATGTCACCCTCCTAAGCATCATGTCCACAGTTGGTTGTCATGGCATCTAGGTATGGTCATGAGGAATCCTCCTCCTTGGCCTCTAGAAGGAAAGATGCATATAATGATCACTATCCTTAATCCTATACTGTGGCACCAGTCCACAGATCCATACCTACAAGATCCTTCACACGTCCTCCAGTGTGATGGTAGCCTCTCTAGTAGGCAAGTGGAAGGTCATGGTGTCATTGTGCAATTGCTCTACTAGTGCCCTCATCATCCCATTATGTGCCCATAGTCGAGTCCATTAGGGCATAGAATCTAACCATACCACTGTGATCAACCCCCACTTAGTCTCATTCAACTGACTCTCCAACTCTATCATCAGAGGCCAATGCTCCCTCAATTTGAGTGGTAGAAACTACTCCTGCAAATCAATCCCACAACCATGTTAGCATCCTTTTTCTAAGCTAACCCTCCTCAATTGGGGCATCATACCTCTAGGTGTTTTCCTGACCCATCCCCAGCACCTACAGGATCCCTATGCTTCCCTGTCCCTCAATGTCTACCCCTTTTCACACAGACGCCAGTCTGGGTGGAGACGTTGATTCATGCATCGGTGTCTCTGATTTCCCATCCCTGGCCCACATTTGGAAGACGTGGATCCAGGTCTAGCATCTTTGTAAAAACTAGTCTAGAGCCTCCATCTGCATAGACATGGATCTAGGGATCGACATCTGTGTAGACGTCGATACCAGAACTGACATCTCCAATTCGGGCCTCATTTACCCCTCATTAATGCCTACCTACCAGCCCAAAAAGCATTAAAAATGAAAACAACATTAAATGCAAGGCCTTGGTTTCAATACTCACTATAGTCATCCACTTTGTTGGTCATCCATAGATCAGGAATGTGCTCCCCAAGGTCCCCCTTCAACCTCTCCTTGGTCATTTTTCTTCTCTCAAAGCTCTTTTCCTTCAATCACTATTCACAAATGACCTAATTCACCCTCTCCCTGCCCTACTTATGGCCCCCATTCCTTCAAAAACAATTATTTTCCCCTTGCCACTATCTCATTTTCCTGAGCTTTTTTATCATGCCTGTATTTTCCTACAATCATCATCCCATTGTACAGTCAAAACTGTGTAAAAAATCCAAAAAACAAAATGAAAAAATTAAAAAATTGAAAAAATTGAAAAATCACACAAAAACTACAATAAACCCAGCCACCATCCTCTCACCTCACCCACTCACTTCACATCACTCCCTATTCCTCTCTTCACTGCAATTCCACATTTTTCACCACCCCCACCTCTCACCATCACCTTGCACTTCACCCCATCCTTCTACACGTCACCCTAGACATTGTGACTGTAATAACCTATTTCATCAAATCAGTTTTGTGACCAAATCTCCCCATTCCTCATTCTATTCATAGCTTTTGCCAGTGAATATCCAGATTCACAAATAATCCAATCCTCTCTTGTTAGGATGTATCCTCCCAGTGTTGGTTTATCAAATCCTCCATTACACAATCCTATTCATGGAAAGAACTTTGGACTGAATGACTGCTTGGTCATGCGGCCTTTTTGTTGATTTTATCTTTTTGTCAATCAAAACCTACTCATTACCACCTTGATCTTCTATATCTTGGTGTGTCATGACTGGTGACTATTGATACATGTGCCTTTTGCAGTATGATCTATTTTTTGGTATCTTTAGCACATTTTTTTGATCATGCCATTTGGATAATGCCTGACTTCCTAGGAATAGGGTCTAGTACACCTCCATCAAGTCCTTCAACAATACTTGGGTGTACTCAATTGCCTTTTGACCATCATCGCATTGGTTCCCTCCTCTCTACATGATCTTCATCTATGCTCCTAGACTTTACCTCATCTGTCTAGGCATCCAGTCCACACAAAGGAACCATGTCATCTGTGTTTTCTAACACCTAATGCATACCTCCTCTTGCAATATTAAACTAGGGTGTGCTCTCCAACATTGACACAAATGGATCTCCAAGTCTCGTTAGTTGCATTTACATTCCTTGTTACATTTACATTCATGCTTGCATCTTACATTATGGAAGGATTATATTTATTCATTTATCTCCCCTTACCCCTTCTCCCTTCCTCCTTTGTCTGGTTGCATCCTTTTTTTGAGAAGATTCTACAATGCTTCTCTTGTTGTGCTCTTTTCTCAAGGGGGTACAACCTCACATTGTCATTGCTTCAGCACGACACCTACTAAACCAACTTCTTCTGGGGTAACTTATTTTCTTGTCTTTGACGCAATGCTACTTGCGATGCCATGTCAAAGAGGGGCAAAATGTAGACATCCAAAAATATTGATTTAATTATTAATTCCCTTTTATTTATCTAACTATTTAATTTTAATCATTTAAATAGTTTTTTCGGTAATAGGTATTTTATTGATATATAAAAGAAAGTTACATTGAAATTACATTTCATTCTTTTTCTACAAGATATATACTTACTACACACCCCATAGGAATATTATATACTTCCATTTACAAAATATTGTCATCCCCTTTCTACAAACCTTTCTTTTCCACAACATAATAATATTTTCTAATCAATTCTAAGGCTAAACCCCTACCTCCTAATGATTGATCATTTTAAAAAAATTACAAAATTTATATCCCTATTATGAAAAAACCAGTATTTAGGTGTACTCCTTCATTCTCTATATTGTCATGCTGCTAGGGTTATACACTGGGTTGCCACAAAAACTGCAATGTTGAAACCATTTGTGTCTACTTCCTCTTTCTAATCAACTGCTTGCATATTCAAAAAAAACCTGCCTCTTGCCACTCCTTACACCTTTTCTTTTCTCACATCTCCTCTGCTCCACGGATTGCACTATTTGCACGGCACATTCCACACCATGGCTTCGGCCCTCTTATTCCCTAGTTGATTTTTCTTTTCTAGATTATTTTTGACCTATTGCCAACCCTCCGTAGCATTCTTATACATCAGCAGTTTTTCCACATTTGCTCTCCACCTTAGAAACGTGATGAGCCCAAAATGACTTCCTTCTGCATCATCCTCAAAATATTATGTTATATCCATTCTTGCCCCAAGAATTTCCCATTCCAAAATAGAGTCCATCTCTCCAAGCGCATCCCTTTTGAACAGGGTCTTTGTTAATCTACCTACTTCCTTCATGCTCTCCTGAATTTCTAGTCCCCAGGCCAAAAAATTTGAGATAACATCCACACTTGTGCGGTGTTTTATTTGCCTTTCTTGAAATTGCATGCTAATAACTTTGATCACTCCGTCTATCATTCCTTCTGAATTAATCTTTAGCAAACCTTTCACTTTGTCTCTACTCACTGGACCTTTAAAGGATTTCATTTGTTTATCTGAATCTAGGCTGAATGATGCCTCCACTTTTTGTGACTGACTGAAAACCTTCCTTCCTTGCTACTTCGAATCTACAAACTAACCTATATTTTTCTAATTTGGATGCTTGGCTACTATTTTTCAATGATTCCACAAGCGGTGTGTCTTTAATGCTTCCCAAGCACATTTTCCTTCATTCTTGTAAGCTTTCTTCTCCTCCATCACTTCCCAAAATATGACTATAAAGTCTACAATTTAATCAATGCTTCATCCTTATTGGGATCAACTTGACATCATTAACTTCTTTCATAGCCGATGCGCCTCTATCAACAATTATTTTCATACTCTCCAAATAAATTTTCCATCGTCATGCAACTTTTCCACCATCATTATGAATAATGAGACTTGATCACTGATATTTTAAAAACTTCTACTCATTGCACCATTGTAGACTTAGAACATTTCCTAGTTAAAACCTTTCCAATTTGGTGAAATCTTCATATTCAATCACATCAATATTTTTAAAAGATATAGCCCAATTTGCAAGTCAGTCTTATTCTTTATTTCCTTCTCGCAATGTGTGACTGATTTTAAAGTTTCTAAATTTATTTAGATTGCACCCCACTTCTCTTAAGATGCTATGTTTATACCAAGTCTATGAATGCCCCAGCTTAATTGCTTCCAAAATCACTTTTAAATCACCTTTAATTTTAATTTTCTCCACCCTCATCCAATTCCCTAATTGAACTGCCAGCAAGGTTTCTTGCGCCTCTGCCACATTGTTAGTCCCTTCTGCTATCCTTTTTGTTGTCATTTCCAAGACATCTCCTTTCGAATCTCCAGCAATAGCCCCAACCCCTGAGACCCATGGATTCCCTTTTTAGGATCCATCAAAGTTTATATTAAACCAACCTGGATCTGAAGGGATCCACTCGACATTATCACGACATGTTTTCACATTACTAGATTGGCCTCCATCATTCCTATATCTAATTTAGATCCCTAGCCATTGTCTATGGATTTGTCTATCCCAGGATGAAAACACATTGTTTGCATTCAATTTACTAACCACTGAGTTCATTAGTTCCTCTATTTCTATTTTAATCTTGTTAATGATCCTTTCTTCAGATTATGAAACATCCTGAAATTTTCTCTGGTTACATTCCTTCCATAATTCCCAAATAATCAGTGACAGACAAACAATCCACAATTTGGATAATGTTGATTTCTAAAAGTGGACCTGCCAACCTTTGAATATTTCTATTATAGAATTTTTGCATGGGGCCAATTAGGTTCAATTTTAATCTTACCACTTCCCAACATTCTAATCAACTTCACACTGAATAAGAAGATGTTCCACATCTTCCCTCTCATGCCTACATAAAGGGAACCAATTTGGTCCCACAAAACCACACTTCTTTCTACATTCCCCTCTCAAAATATTTCTCTGAATGGTTATCCATACAAAAGCTCCAACTTTCTATAGACAATCCTTATCCCAGCACATTTGATATGGTCATTGTTCACTTACCTCCTCATTAGTGAGCAGTTGATACCCCAGCTTGGTTGACTAATTTCCACTCTTAGCTGCACACCATATAATACTATCTTTTTCCTAAAATAAATTCAAGGATCTATCAGCAAATATACTTCTCAGTGAGTCACCAAGTTCCTCATTAAGGCCTGCAGTAGCAACCTATTTTTAACACCATTGCTGCCCCAACAAGCATGTGCGTAACTCCATATAATTTGTGACCTTTTCACCCCACACATCTTTCATAATAATGATTAGATTCTACAAATTTTCCCTCTCTGAGAGAGATGGATTTCCATTCCAGGATTCATCCTAGAAGGAGGCATCTTGTCCATCCCCAATCTACCAAGACAGGTGATCACAAACTATAGGCCTATATTCTAAAATAAAATTCCAAATAGCTGAACCTTTTGGGGGATCCCGAACTGTTAGAATATGATTACCCTCCATCGATTCTAGATACTTCACCTTAAGGATTCGCACCCACAACTGAGAGGGTTTTGAATAAATATCCAATACTAATTTTTCCCCCAAGGCCTTATTAATCAAATGCCATTTTTGAAGACTATCTCCCCCATTCTTTCAAGATTTAAAAATAGTATCCCAAGCCAATAGTGGTATTTTTTCATCCACATGTCCTCTATTCCAGAAGAAATTTCTCATTTGATGTTCAATGTACTTCAATACTTAGATTGGATTCTTTAAACAACTCATAGAATAAATAGGAATTGAAGAAATGACTGATTGTAACATAAGAATCCACCCTGCATAAGTGAGCCACTTACCTTTCCAACTCTCCATATTTTTCACATGGAAATAAATGAGATCTTTCCATAGATTAGCCTTGGATGCACCTTCAAATAATGGGATCCCCAGATATTTTTTGGGAAGAGAGCCTGCCTTCATTCCCAAAATTTGATAGACATGCTATTGTATAGGAGGAGAGGTATTAAAGAAAAAAATATCAGATTCATCCCAATTAATGAATTGCCCAGACGCAATGCTATAACCATCCAGAGTTGATTTAATAATCCTTGCTTCTCAGGTTGACACCTACCCCATAAAATAAGTGTCATCTACAAATTTTAAATGAGTTACCAAATCCAAGCCCCTTGCAACCTTGATTCCCTTCTGGGAACCCGACCCACCTTCTCTCTTGAATGTTCTTCCCAGTGCTTCCACGAGGATAATGAAAAGAAATGGTGAGAGAGGATCACCTTGACAAATACTAGTGGTATTTTTGAAGAAACCTTTAGGGCTACCATTAACAAGGATGGAGAATCGTGGGGAATAAATACAGCTAAACACCCAATCACACCAAAGCTTATCAAACCCAAAGTTCTTCAAAACTATCATTAGGAAGTTTGTATTAACATTATCATAGGCTTTCTTAATGTCCAATTTTATCATCATAATCACCTCTTTACCTAGCTTACTAGAGTGTATTTCTTCATGAACCACAACAATTCCTTCATAAATAGATCTTCCTAGTGCGAACCCACTCTGATCCTCTGAGATAATAGAAGATAACACAGATTTCAATCTATTCGCTATAACTTTTGCTATCACCTTATATATAGTGTTAGATAGGGAAATTGGCCTAAAATCATCAAAGGATTCTTTCTTTCCTTTTTTTGGAATCAAGGATAAAAGGGTATTATTAAAGTCTTTGAAGATAAATCTGCCTTTTCTAGATTCTTCCACCACCTCACATAAGTCTTTGCCATTTATGTGCCAAGATTTTTGAAAGAAAAGAGATGGAAAACCATCAGGACCCAGTGCCTTGTCACTCCCCATAGTAAAAAGAGAATTTTTAACCTTTTTTCTCTGTTACAATTTACATCACCATATAGTTTTGTTCCCTAGATACAACCTGAGGAATAACCTCCAAAAATCTATGATCCTCAATATCTGTCATAATGTTCTTTGGAAAGATTGAAGAGAAGTAGTTTACCACTTCCCCATTAATCTAATTAGGTTCAATAAATTATTACCTTGGTTGTCCTTTATAGAGAAAATCTTATTCAAATAATATCTACCTTTGACGGAGTTATGGAAAACATTTGTATTTCTATCTCCTTCCCATAGCCATAATTGCTTGTATTTTTGTCTCCAAAAAATTTCCTCCCAGTTTAACACCTCATTGTTTTTCTTTTTCAACTCCACTTCCTGGTTGAAAACATTACTATTCATTCCCCCTTTATCTATAATCTCATTTAGATCAGCTAAATCAGACTCCAAATTAAATTTTTCAACAAAGATGTTTTTAAAAACCTCTTTGTTCCAAAATTGAAAAATAGAAAAGCATAGTTACCAGAACGTCGAGGGCTTGTTTTCCACCAATAACACTATAAGATCCATGAATCCATTGCTACTTAGCCACATTTTTTCAAACCGAAAGGGGGATCTTTCAGGAGTTGCATCTTCAAGCACCTTCAGGCAAATAGGAAAGTAATCTGACCCTGTAATAGGCAATATTTCAGCTTGGCAAAGCCAAATTGTGTCTTCCCAAGCTCCTCCCAGGAGGAATCTATCCAATTTTTCAGCAATATTAGAGAAACCATGTCTTCTATTTTTCCAAGTAAAGTCACCATTTTTAAAACACACATCTTGTAATTCATTTCGTGATACAAAATCAGCAAAGCCTTTTTGAATGATCCAACATTTCCCTCCCAATTTCTCAGCTGGGGAGAGAATTGCATTAAAATCTCCACCCAGCATAAATAGGTTATCTTTAATTTTATTGATGTTGAAAAAAATAGAAGCCCACAATTCTTGTTTCAGAGCCTGATTGCAAGGCCCATAAATGTTAAAAGCAAAGAATGTCACCTTGAGCTGAAAGGAGAATACTTTCACTAATTGCCACTTGCTACCTTCATCCACTAAACTAGCATTCATCATAGCATCTTTCCAAAGAATACCTAAACCTCCAGAGGCACCTTCTTCCTTCGAGAAGAAACCTCCCCACATTCTAAACTTTCTTATAAACTGCAACTTCCCTGCGCCACTCAACTTTGTTTCTTGAAAAAATACTAGATCAGATTGGGATTGATCAAGACTTTGTTTGATGAAATGCCATTTTTTAGGGGCATTGCAGCCCATGAAATTCCACAAAAGGACCTTCATGGCTTCCGAGAAGAGGGATAGCCTCTTCCCCACCTCAGCAATTTTGCCTGGTCTACTGCATTACCAGCAATTGCGAGTTTTGCCTTTGCGGATTTGGGACCTCTTTTTTTCTTTTCTTTGATATTTGGCTTTTGAACCAATGACTAAGTTTGACTTATTGTCCTTTTCTCAAGGATATCCATCTAATCCTGCATTCCCAAGTATTCATTTCCTACCTCCTCTTCTTGAGATTCATATTCAAATTCTGTGTTCCAACCATTACCTTCATTATCTCGTAAAACCTCCATTGATTTTTCCAAGTTTCTTATGGGAGAAATTTGGATGTCTTTAAAGATATCTTGGATTTCACTGTCACCTTCCCCTTGGTCATACATAAGATGCACAGGCCTAAAGGCACCTTCTCCTATAAAATCCATCTTACAACTTCTATCCACGGCCATTATTTTGTTATGTTTAGGAGTGTCTACAACCTCATCTAGTGAATCAGGCACAATAAGGGTCTACCCATCTAAATATTCTCCATTTTGAACCACCATTTCAACCTGGCCTGTTGCATCCTTTTGAGGAGAGAAAGGTGTCTTTCACTACTTGATTGGAGACTTGACTATCAGTATCTACTATTTGGGATGTAGAACCTAGTTCCCATGTTCTCTTGTGCTTTTCTAGGTCATCTTCCAGACGGTTTTCTTCTTGTGTCTTGCTCCAGTCCACTAGTATCCTATTCCTGATCATTTCTTCCTCAAAATGAATAGACCAAGGAGGGGAAAGAGTATGTCATTCTTCCATTTCTTTGATCCATTCCACATTTTCATTGACCTCCAGTCCTTTACCTTTCAAATGATCTTGCTCCCCCATTACTTCATTGTCAGCCTTATCTACCTCAATCTTTAACCTCCATTCCCCTTTTGCTGAACTTAGGATGACATAGTCGGGAATCTGATAACATTTTTGTATTTTTACCAGCACCTTTGAGAAGATGTAAAAATCATTTTTATCCACAGCTTCTTCTGATTGTAAATAGGATCCCAAAATATTTCCAATCATCTTTAGTCTCTTCATCTTTGTATTCCCATGGCAATTTTTTTAATTTCAACCAAACAACTATCTCTTCAACTTTCTCTGCATCCGGGTTAAAATTAGGTTTTCAATCGCAGAAATAAATACCTTTCCCTTCCAACATATACAAGCCCCTCTCAAAATCCATTCCTTATCCAATTTGGAAGGTCATAAGACTAAAATAAATTCATGTATTAGGGTTTTTATCTCAAAATGCTCCCCCAATGATTAGCCATCCACCTCTATATTTTTGTGATTTACAGTCATGGGCCCATCCATTTCATAAAGAAATCCTTCTCTTGTAACTGATTAACTGATTCATTCCATTGATATTTATTAATAAATAAAGAGGAAGCCCTAATAATCTCCACATTATCTACTTATTTTCTAATATCTTGGTTTTTCGTCATCTCCCTAGTGTTGGATGGAGCATTACCTTGTTTTTTAAAACACCAAAATTTCTTTTCAATATGCTTGAAGTTAAAAGACTCTGGTTGTTAAAGATGCTCACCGTGTATCCATGGAAAGGGTCCTCTATTATCCCTGCTCCCACCATCCCTTTTTTCAACTGGGAAGCTGGGACAATCCTGGTGTGGAGGGTTCCACCTTTCTTGTTCATGCTGCATAACCCTAGAGTCAAAATGATTGGGTTTGCACCTATTAAAGGGCCAACGTTCTCGTTCTAATGTTTCAAACTTGGAGACTTCATCGTTGCGACTACTCCTTATCTCATTTCCACTTATCATATTTTTAGACCACCATTGTTGAGCTACCTGCCATGGACGTTGCCCTAGCTGTTGCCGCCTCTCGTAGTCATTTTTTCTCTCCATTTTTTTTGTTATCAATTAAATAGTTTCATCCTTAGTATTTACATACAATCTAAATACTATCCTGCTGTATTTTATTTAAATACATTTTCTTAAAATTCCCCTTTTAATAAATTTATATTTATTAAAATCCTCCATATTCCTAATTCCTCTAAACCAATATTAAATTTAAATCTAACTTGAATATTTAATATAAGCCTAACCTAAAGACCTATTAATCCTACCTAGAGTCCTACTCTACTCCTACCCTACCTTACCTATTCATCTTAATGAACCTACTCCCCAACTTAAGCACACACTAATCACACTTAACTTGTGATTCCTAACCCTTTTAGCACTAATTGAGTGCTCACACATGTGAGAAACTCCTCCTGAGAGAGCCAACCAACTCTCTTAAATTCTCTTACAACCTTGTCTCCCACTCCTTTCTCCAAGGTTGCTCACACATGTGTGAGCAACCTTGAGCCTCAAAAAGCATTTAATTCTTAAAATGACTCCTCCTCTAAACCTTTGTGTCTCCTATGTGGCTCTTATGTGGATGCCACCTCATCCAAGCCTCTTTCCTCCATCTAGAAATTTATAAATAGAGACCTTCTCCTCTTGCATTTCATCTCTCATTTTTGCATTTTTATCATGCTAACATAGCTCTAGATTTCATACTTATTTTTATGCTTTCAATCTTAGTTCTTACTTAAATCATTTGGCTATTACATGTGAGTATAATCTTGGTGAATGAATCTTAGTTTGTTTCTTGCATCTGCATATCATTTCATAGCTTAGATCATCTTTAAGGAGGATTTGAGACTAGTTATTCATACTAGTTCTTGAATTACTTCTTTTCTTCCAATCTTGCACTCACATTTGCATTGTATTGGGGATCCTCCTTCATTTGTGTTTGAGAGAGAACACTCGCATATAGTCTTAACGAGAAAATCAAACAAGTAATATAGGGTGTAACTAACTTGTTTCTAGCTCAATATTGATGTTATTTGGAATGTCTTTGTTGTTTGCTTGCTCTTTCATAATTTAAATTGATTTCATGTGCTAACCCACTAATTGTGTATGTTTGATCTTTCTTTCAACAAGTTTTTGGCTTCTACGAATTCCTCATACACAACTATAACTGGTTCATTTCTATAATAAGGTGTTCATATAGACATGTAATGTCATTATGTGGAATAATATGATTCTGTGTGTACAACTACTCAGGTAGAAATGCATATACATTAGATTACTTCATATTGTTTGCATTTGTTGACATTGATGTCAACCCTTAGCTTGTGTGTGTTGTCAATGATGATATGTTCAATATCATGGTTGTTAATATGTGGAGATATTTTTGTCAATAGGTGTGGTATGGAGTTTTTTGGTCAGCAAATTGGTCTTCTTGAAAATGAATCTTTCACCCAAACAAGATAAAACCATTAATCAATAGTTAGATAAACTATTAATTAGTTTCCCTCTAAATTTTACCAACATACAATTCCCTTCATATAACATGCATAATCAAATTTTTAAAGAGTTGCAAATGTGGTATACTTTTCAATGGAAAGTATGAAAGGAAACTACTAATTGTGTATCTCTATAAAAGATAAAAAGTAAATTTTGAATAAAGATTTAAACTTTATGAATCATAGACCATTTGTATCCTTAATTGATTCATACTAAGCATTAACCTATACTTAAATAAGTGATACTAATGTGAGTAGAGAATTTAATCTTGTCAAACTTCAAGAAAGAGAAGGGAAAATTCTTCAACATGAACCTTCCACCCGAATTGAAGTAATAATGTCCATTAACCCATATAAATTCATAGACTTATCATGAATATTAAAGCAAACCCAATATCAAATGCACATAGATAGTTGATCCCTCAATGGAGGAACCACAAAACTTGTATTAATCTTTTCTTGATTGAGAATTATCTTATACGAAACTATAAGGGAAACCAAAAATTGAACCCCTTTCCAGCCCTTTGAACCAATATTTATAGTGCTTACACAGATAATTACCAACAGTTTCTCAAAAATTGATTCAATAAACAACCATTTTAAAAAAAAAATGTTTATTTGAAACAACTAGAAGAAAAACATTAATATAAGGCAAAACAAATCATCATGGTTGGGGTGGTTCCTTTGATTTCTCCAACTATTACTCATTTGTTTCGTATGGCGTTGTAGAATCACCCTCGCCCTATAATCATCTGGTGCCTTTATAATTATTGGTATCTCTTTTTCTCTCAAGATACAAATGTTTTATGTTCTCAATCTCTGTAGTCCCCATTTAGATGTTATTGTAGCATTCTTGGCAACAAAATTTTTTTGCATGATTGCACACCAAGTCAATGAGACACCGATCCTAGATAATTTGTTTAAGTAGTATGTATTTGAGGTATTAGGATTTGATAGCATACTTGAGTTTTAATTTATCATTTGTAGCATCCCCCAAACTTAATTTCCTTTTAACATGAAAGTCAATATCAACAAACTCGTGCACAATTATTTCCAATATTTTTTTGCTTCTTTGAGAAACTTATTTTGTCCTTTTATATTTTTTTCCAAGAATTCATGTTTCTACCTAAGGATTTTCATCCAAATGATGCAGTTCTTATATTGGGCCTTTGTTATGTTCTTTCCAACTAGGTTTCATTTATGCCCATAGCCATTATTTTCTTAGGATCTCCAACTATTTCCATATATTTGGTTTCTTATTGCATTGTGTTCTCTTACTTCATATATACTCACATTCCTTGCTAGGATGAACTCACTATATACTTTTCTCAAATTGACAAATAAAAGACCCTATTTCTTATTTATCTTCCTCGTCCACCCTTGTGTAGTCTAACCTTGAGGTGATTGTAAGTTGTACTATGGTTGTTAGTTCCTTCTTTTCATCTAGCTTTTGATTCAATATGAAATCTGATGAGCTAGAAGACTATGAAGATGGTCCTAACAATGACCTAAGACAATCTGGTAGAAAACTTACTACCACTTTTATTTCCTCCTTTTCATATTTGTCCCTTTTTTCCCCAATAGTTTTTAAGCTATGACCTTGAAATTGTGTAGGTCTACATCACTAATAGAGGGCAATGTCTATGCAGATCATATTAAAATCAACAATTGTGGCTTGGCATGGGTCTTTTTGTCTAGAGAGATGGGAAATCTCTAGGAACAAGTGATTTGAGCTTTCATCTTTTACAATTCTAGAGGTGGTTTTGAGCTTCTTGGATTTAGGAACAAGGGGAGACAGACAATTGTTATACTACATCACCTGGTGGCACTTTAATACAATCTAATTTCATTTTCTTCAAAAGGAATGCTTTTATCCATGAAAGGGAAGAGAATATTTTCATTACATTCATCAAAGAATTATACGTAATAATAGAGCTCTCTTCATTGGAGGATTCTTCTCAACATTTTGAAAATTAAAAGGGAAGGGGGAATCAAACTCGTCATTTTTGGGATTTCCTTTAGGATTATAGCCTTTTATTGACTCCATCTACTCTTATTCATCATCTACCCTTTTTCCTTTATCCAAATCTCCTTCCTTTATTTTACTTCTATAATATTCTTTGTATTTCCCTCCCTTTTTTAGTATCAAGCTTCAAACCCTCCTCACAAGTCTTCTCCAGAAGCTTATCTTTCTTTTGTGGTTTGTCACCTTGCCCATTTATACTCGAGGTTGTTCTTGTTTGAATAATGGCGATTAAAAATGTTACATTCACATAGCCAATATTAGTTTGTTCTCCATTATTATTTAATTTTTGGGGAGAAAATTTTGAATCCTCAACCTTCTTTTGGCCATCTATATTTGTGTATTAGCAGTTCTCACCTACAATTCATCAAGTTCTGGTGAATTCCATTTAATGAGTGTCTGAAAGTATGCAGGATCAACCAAATCATCTTCATTGTCGTGATTTCCTCCTACATCCCATCCTAATCTATATTTGATTATTTTCTTTAATCTCATCCTTATCAAATCATGCTTTCTGACTTCATATTCATTCGCATAGTCTGGCCAAAAATCCTTTAATCATAGAAAAATGATTGTATGAAGGACCTAGGTGTAGGTTGTTCTAAAAAAGGTTTTTACTATAAAATATAATCTTAAATAGTCATAAGTAGAATTAGTATACTTAGACTTATCTTTACCAATGTAAAATGCATCAGATTGGGTTTTGAAATTGTAATATCCCAATACAATCGAGAACTGGATGGTAAATTTATTCTTTATGGAAATCGCTTGTTGACTTCTAAAATTTGTCTTCAAACTTCAATTATGACAAATTTGTCATCCACATAACTGGGTAACTTCTCTGGAAATCCATCATAACCACCTACATTAATGTAGGTAAACTTTAGAAATTATATAAAGTAACTATCATACAAGGTCACTAATTTGACCACTTCTAGTGAGATTATCTAACCTAGGCCACCTTGTAATTCCCTCACGAGCCACATCATGAAGCATTCTTTACCCTCATAAAATTATAATAGCTCTTCTACAATTGCAAGTTGGGATAAAAAAATATAAATTTGAATGTCAACGTTGAATTCTTTGAGGTGATTCATCCCATGCCAATGTCTTGTGCAGGCTAGGGCATACACCATATATGATGACGTGTAAAATAATTTTCTAAAAGAAAAATGAGTGATCACCTCATTAGATCCATCACTAATCAAAATTATTTTGGCAAATTATTGCTCGCCAACACATATAACTTGCACAAAAAAGAATGCACATTATGTTGGCAAGTGATCAATTTTGTGTAATGTGATTCACTTTTTGGTTGTCATTAATGGAAACACATCTGGGTTATAGATCGATTCCTATAAAGATAAGTTTTGTTGACTCAGAAATTGACTAAGTATAGAAGCAGAGATACAGAAGTATTTTGGATATCAAAGATTGAGATCGATGAATTAGGGAAAGAGAGCTTAGATGAATATAGTATGGGGTATGTGTGACCTCCACCTAAGATCGATTTGGTTTTGGTAATGTCTACGGCAAGTTAGAAAGAATTAAAGACAGACATACTACAGTAGAACAGCGATACAGAGAAGTTGGATAGTAGCAAAGATTGAGAGAGTATGACATGGACTACAGGAAATCGGAGTTGGCTTATGGTTGTTGATAACCTACACTTTGATTATGTAAGAGAATTGACTATACATTTATCATTTTCCTTACTAAATTTTTTTGTACAGTGAGCCAACTTTGTAATATTTTTAATATTCATATTAGGAGCTGACTTTGTAAAGTTGTGAGATATATATGTAAGATCTTTTTGATAAAGATACATGATGGTTGGATGAGTATGTTGAGCGAATAGCAGAGCAGATAATGATAAAGATCATTGATGAACTATAAAGGAACTATCTAAGCGCTAGTGGTGCTTGTTTTGTTCATGACTGAGAACACTTTGTAAGAATTGTAAGCTCAGTTGGCCCCTAACAGGGTGTTGTGAACCTTTAACAAGGTTATAATTCCTTTTACAAGGAAATGCTCTATGTAATATTCAGCTCCTAACAGGGCTAGGTATCCTAACAGGGACATTATACTTTAGTACATGCTTGTGGGTACCACCCCCACTGGGGTTTTCCCTTGGCCAAAGTTTCCTCGAAAACAAAATATGGTGTTATGAGTACTGTGTCATTTGCTTATATTCTTTTCTTTACTGCAAGTTTATGGTTAATGTTTAAATGGTTGAAGAATTTAATTAAGTTCTATAATACTAATTCACCCCCCCCCCCCCCCCCCC